>CAJFCP010000098.1:2104648-2240571 GCA_904066005.1 Synergus itoensis
CAAGTTGGTCAGTTGTATTGCTATACATTTAAATAAATATTTTGGCATCTGTTAGCTTGAAATTATTATTTATGTACTTTTAATCTTTTATGCTTCTAATTCAATTTATTATGTAAATTGACAGACATGTACTGGTGAGCAGTGGTCCAAATTTGACTTCGGAGCAGTGGGAGGTTTGTGGTGTCGCATGCTACAGAGCTTGTTCAAACTCTCTCCAGGAGTTGCATCAGCTGACGATGGCTTTCTCACCACGTTCGGAATCCTTCTACGGAGATGTTGCTCAAGTCAAAGTAGCGGCGCGTCGAGACGCCTCAGCTGAGGAATCGGAACGTTTGCGGCAACTGGCTTCCCAGGTCTGTAATCGTTTACTTGTAAAGTCATAGTAACATTCCATTCATAAAATGCGCAGAAATTAATCTACGCCAGAAGTAATTAAACAGCGCCTGCGATTCTGCTAACGGGTACTTATATATAAGCTAAAATCCTTGCTATCAACAAACATTCGCATTCTTTGTTTCAAGTTAGGCTTTTCTTCGATTAATTTCAAGCGGAAAGCATATCTTTGCTCTATTCTCTCAGCTAATATATCAATATTAATTCATGTTAAAGAATTAAAAGAGGTCCTACTGAAATTAAAATCATTTCAATTTAAAACAAAATGCTTGATTCTTTGAGAATGGAATAAAGTCGTAGAATAGGCAAATATGCTTTCCTCCTGACCTGACTTGCTCCCAGGTAAGCCAGCTGCGAGAGATATTGACTGCCATCAAGAGGCAGAGTGCGGCATCACTGCTTACGACACCTTTCCAGGATTCGATGACGATTGAGACGACATTGATTGACCAGCACACTACTTCCTACCCCGTCGGTTGTAGGCAGCACACCACACTCCCTGATTACACTAACACTACGTCGAACACGGGCCCCCATTGGCTCTAGTCGTCCACGGTAACTCTCGTCATGGATTTTAAATTTTCGATCCCCCCTCGGTTTTAACCCCGTTTTAAAACGTGATACGTAGTCCTCAAAGTCCAATGTCTTCAACGTCAGAGTCATCGATACCAAATGTCGGTAGGCCAAGACCCTAGTTTAGAAAATAAATTTTGAGTTTAATTCACATTGGACCCTGACTTTAAAAAATCATATATTAAGCTTTATGGAAATTATACCTACTTTTAGAGAATAAATTTTGTGCTTTCTTCAAATTGTACCCTGGCTTTAGAAATTGGCTTTTGAGTGGTGGAAATTTCTTGAAGTAAAATATGTGAGGAGATAATCAATCGGTGGAAACGGCCTACCGATACTTTTTCGATTAATTAGTTTGAATCACCTTGAATCACTTTAATGCACTCGCTGGTAGAAGGCACAGGAAATCCAGCTGTAGGATCTCATTGACTGGGTCCTTCTGGCATTTTTTTTTTAATTATTATTTGTTCGCATCATGGTTTCTTGAATTGTAATTAAAGAAGGACCCTGTCAAGAGATAGAAATCATTGCGTTTGAGTGGCACGGTCTTGCGAATCACCATTAAAATCCATGGCTTGAGACCATGGCTAGAATATCTCACTCTCAAATACGTGCAATAATTTTGACTGTATAATGTACATATTTTGACACCTCTCGTAGAAAATATGCAGCTTTAGTAGTGCGCGCACATTTTTTCAGACGAGTGATTTTTAAATTCACATTTCCTAACATTAGTCATCACCATTGATACTCCTCTGTATGTCCTCTTTTATACCAACACTAACAATAGTATTAGATACCAGATTGATATTCTTTTTTGTACTAACCAGCATTTTTAAAAAGTCAATGTGGTTCTCAAATCTCGTCTATTAAATATATTTAAAAAATAGTTAAATCTAAATATGAAATAAGTTATTGTATCCTTTAATCAAATGATAAATTAGTACTGGAAGGTTTTAATTAATTTTAATTGACTAGATCAGAAAATCAAGTGACTCTCGCTTTCCCGAAATGCCTCTTTAATCCCTAGTGACATTATTCTTTTAATATTATGCCTTAGGTATTTCTCCTAGAAGAGCAACGAGCAGATGACTCTTCAAGGTCTTCCGATGGCAGATCCTATGTCTTCCTGCTGTACCCACCATCAATTGAAACTACTCTTAATCCGGATTTGTTTATAGTAAGAGTGCACTTGAGAGCGTTAGTTGTTGGACTTTTGGTTCACCAGATGCTTCTTCACTGCATTGCAAGTGTCCTTCTTCAAGGCTCTGGTCCTCTGGTACCAAGGTGCATAAATATAATCAAAACTAATAATTATTCATTTATTGTATTTTTCCACGAATACTTTGACAACCTAGAACTTATTCTACAAAGATAATATTCATTCTTTTCAGTATTTCTCATGTGATTCTGAGTCCGACAACCTCATCATCAAAGCTACCAGCATCTGGGAATCTATTACACTTGAAGCCCTATCACATAGATACTTTCCTCGCTGCCTTAGACCTTTCCTACTCAGCAGCCCTAAAGTTCGATGCACGACCAAGTCTCAAGTTTCTAGTTCAAAAGGTAGCGAATCTTGAGAAGCCTGCTAATCTCTATCGTCAAGCTGGAGCCTCATGGATGATCAAGATTATGACGCTCTTCGAATTATCTCTTCAAGAAGTTGAACGAACTGGAGTCGATCTTGAAAAAGTCAAAAACCTCCTGGGAAGAGATTCCAGGGACCAAGATCGGAAATATTCTGACCTAATAAAATACCTCAGACACTTACGAGCTGCATTTGATGAACTCTGTGAAACTTATTCTGAAATTGTTGTTGATAAAGATGGAAGGTATACAATGATTGATGGATTTTCTGAAAGGAAAGTTTTTCTGCTTGTTGCCCAACCTGATGAATATGCAGAAATTAAAGGTGAAGGACTTAGAGAAGGGAGAACGCCTGAAAATTCTGGATTTGCGATTGAAGATGATGAGGATCAGGAGGACGAGATTTATAATCCAAATCTGGATGAAGAAAGTGGTCTGGAAGAGTTAGGTCTTGAGATCGATAGAGAAAAGGATGAAAGACCATTCAGATTGTCAGATTTGGCTGTTGAGTATTCTACTGATTCTGGACCTGAATCTGAACCAGAAACTGATGACTCGAGACCTGCTTCGAGATTGGGTTCTAATAATGATAGAATTGTTTATCCTGATAGTTCAGGATGTACTTCCAGTGAAGGTTGCATTGATTCAAAATATCCTTTCACACCTGAACCTCTCAATATTTCTTTCAGTGAGGATCAGCTTTTGAATGAGAAACGACGTTCTAATAGCATTTTACTGAAACCTAGAAGTACGATAGAGAAGAGGAAGTGGAATAATGAAGAAAGGAAAGAACTAGAAGAGATGGATAAATTGGAAAATTCTGTTAAGCATCATCCAGAAAGAAGGAAAAGTGATGCTTGTCTTCTTTCTCGAATTAATAATTTGAAGTTTGTTTCTACAGATTCCAGTGAGAAAAGTTGTGGATCTCCTCACAGAATCTCTTTTCGATCCAGATCAGCAATGGAGCTAAGGTCTTTTGAGTTGAGAGAACCTTCTTTAAATAATATTGATATGAAAAAAGAAAAAATTTATGAGGAATTAGAGACAAAACCTCCTGATAATGTGGAAGCGCTTTTAGAGGATTATAGGAGGAGTAAAAGAGGGTTTAGAACAAATCCTTTTTTGGAAGATGACGATGAGAAAATGCTTGCTGCGAATCAATATATTTTTAGTCAGGTGTTTGAGTTCGAGTTTCAAAAAAAGAGTGTCATTAATAAGGATAGTGAAGCTCATCGAAAAGCCTGGGCGGAGACGTTGAATGCGACTTTTGATTGGGTCTTGGCTTTATCAGTAAGTAACAATTTTGACTTTTAAAGTTTTATTAGAATTACGAATACAACTTCCATTTTTATTCAGTTACTGTTTTTATTATTATAAAAGATTTATTTGAGTCAATTTACTTTTCTTTGAGTGAAGAAATATTTCTCAGTATGGTTCTTTTTTCTTGGAAACAATTGATTCGTTTTTGAAGTCGTTGATAACAGTATTTGTTGATATTGACTCCAGACATTAAAAAGGGCGACTCAGTTTCGTCCAAACTAGAATCCCCACTGATTACAGATCACAGATAATTCGAAAAGGGACAAATTGTTCACAGGATGAGCGATTGGCGCCGTTACTTCCGGTCCTGGTAGGCGGTGTCAGGATCTTGACGAGACACGCAACTGATCCGTCTCTGAAGCAGAGATTATCGGCTGTCTTTCATCGTATCGCAGTACTATATGGCTTTACAACAAACTAAAGGAAACTTTTAAGTATTCTCAACAAAAAAAGGTAATTAAAAGAAAAAATAAGGATCAATTAATCGTAAGATTTGAGTGACTTTCTTTACTTTATGAGTTATAAAATAGAAGGTTCAAAATTTTATTTTATACTAGAGAGAGGAGAAGGATATGAAAAACTCATTTAATAGAGTGTCAATGGGATATTGTCAGTTGAGCAAACCTTTATTTGGGGCAAATTAAATTTTATTGATTTGCTTCAAATATAGATGTTTAGTTGATCATATTTGATTATATAGCAGTGTAAATAAATATTTTATTAGACCTACGTTTAAATGAAATTTTATCTATTTAAAGTTCTGGGCAGATGCTGGATTAGATTTTATATGTTTAGCTTTCTACTGAATGTTGGTATTATGATCAAATTTTTATTTAAGGCAAGTTAAAGAAGTAAGGAGTGCCTATTAAATCTGTTAAGCCTATATTCAAATTTTTTTCCTTAAACTAAAATTCTACCTTCAAATCTTTACCTTCTGATTAAGGTATAATGCAATTAGGTGGACATTTTGTATTTTTAGTATTATTATAATGCAAAATCGGGTGCTTTGATCTTTGATCTATGTAGGAAAAGAGTGAGGAATTAATCTTTATTCATGAATGTAGAACGAGTATGCTTCTTATATGAGAAGGGTTAAAAATATGTTAATGTGTGTTATTTTCTGATAAAGAAATATGAATGTGAAATCAAATTTGTGGAGGAAAATTCGGTACAATTTTAATTTTTTAATACGTATTGATACGGATGATGAAGATGAATTAAACATAAAATAAAAATAAAGATTGACAGAATTTTCCTTGCATTTTGAAAATAATAATATTAAATATATAAAATGTATATGGGAATAAGCTGATGATGGATCATTTGTGACGCGACTGCACGATTCAGTATTTTTGCGATGAATGGCCGCATATTAAATGACAATATACGCAAGCTCTCTTGCTTTTTGAATGGTGGTGGTTTTTACTTTGTAAGACTAACCTTTATTTATTTCTGACTTTTTAAAGGTACTCAAGATATTTTTAGGGGACAAGGAAGAGCAACGAGGGGCACATTTGAATCTCGTATGTGTCTTTTCTTAGTGTCTATAAGACGAGACCAGTATATTATTTATGATCTATTATGTTCGTACGGCATTCGACGATTATTTATGCTCTTTGCGCTTAACTGTAGTTTGTGGTTCCCTCGTAGGCGAGGGCACTGCGTTGAAGTATTTGGTTTCAACAAGTCGTAACTTTGTTACTCTCCAGAGAAAAGTAAGTATTTCAATGAAGGTCTGCTATGTCGAGTGCCACTATTTGATATTATGCCGTATTTAATTTCATCTTATTATAATACGATATAATATCATGCTTCACACTCGGTTAGTCGTTGTATTTTTATCTATGTCTCTGCAATACGTTTATTTTGAAAGATGTTTGTATAATCAATCGACTTTTTTTTAGGTAAACAAAGTTCCTCTGGAAAATTGTTCCTTTTGAGAGCATATGCTTTCATTTTGATTTTCTCTTGCAAATGGTTGGTAGGAACCCAATGAAAAATGATAAACCGACAGGATAAAGAAGGCTGATGAGAGAAAATAAAAAAGCGAGAGGAGAGATTTGAGTTTGCGTCTGCGGTTGGCCAAGCCGAGTCATCCGTGTCTCGTAAAGAGAGAAGCTTACGAGCAACGGCCGCCTTGCTTTATTCCATGGCTTTATTCCTCAAGTTCCATTGGCAGGAACTGTTGAGGTTGTAAACATCAAAGGAAGAAACAAAAATATCTCGAAATTGCATAGACGACAGGTTTAGGATTTTTATCTAGCCTCTCTGATGCAAACTGCAGTCTCGCAGTTCGTAAAGTGCATCTTCACCGGATGAGTGCAGAAGACAAGAGTTCTATCGTATACCTTTACCCCATTACTCAACCCCTTTAATATCCTCGTCGCACGTCGTAAAATAGAATAGTCTCAAAAGTCGATGGTGTCAATTTTTTGTCTGCGGTCGTTTGTAATGAGAAACACTCAGGAAGAATGACCGTTCTTAAGTTCCAATTGAATATTTTTTATTAGTTTGGCTTGGTGCTGCATGTAAGCATTTTTTCTTCAACTTGTAGAGATATAGAGAAAGAAAGAGTTCTGTAATGTCAACCCGTTATAGGGGTGAATTTTCCAGAGTAGTGCAGAATATAGTTATTACCTGTGAGCACCAAGAGAAATGGTGGATTGTACAAGTATATTACAGGTAGAATGAACTAAACCATGGGGTAGAATAGTAGATTGCTAATAAAGGGAGGTACGAACGACAAGCCATGGTACCGGCTGGCCAGACCGCAACTATCCATCGCTTCGTCACTCGCGCAACCTTTAAATATTAAATGGAGCTCACTGCGCTCGTAAAAAGGATTATCCATGCGCCCTCTCAACGCCCCCAGATACAACCATGACAATTTATCAGTTTTCTCCAAGTCTTCCTGTCTCGTTTGTTACTTTCATTCGTCTTTTCATAGTAAATCAATACTAGGTTTTATTTTAACTCTTCCCTGCTGATAATTGTCTCTAAAAATTCCTATAAGATTTGGATTTGGGAAGAATAATAAGAATGAGATCAGGTTGTGAAGCGAAAACGTTAAGAACGAATTTGGCAAGATTTTATTTCATGGAAAATATCTGCGTATGTACAACAATATATCATTTCTTTCCCGAGGGTTGAGAAGTTCATAAAATCGAATCTTGACAAGACTCATCTCGGTGTGTAATCTACATTAAAGCCTCCTCCTTCACTCATGAAAACGTGTCCCAATCGATTTCAAAAATCACACTTCGCACGTCTATTAATCAAGTAATGAGATCTAACAAAGAGGTGACACTTCTAGTTTTCTCACTCTTCAAACAAATTTACAGATTTCATATCACACTGACCACAATTTCTATAATTGGTTCATCATTTTGTAATTTTATCACTGGTTCACTCGCATACACTTTTCCTCAAAAGTCTGAAGTTCGATGAAGAAACAATGAAGGGGTGAGAGTTTAAATACCCTGAAATTTGAAAATTGGTTCTAGCTACTGGATTTTGGAATCCTTAGTCTTTGAGGTTCGAAGCCTTTCTCAGCAGACTTCATTTTAATTCTCATTCTAAAAGATTTCAGCCTTTCTGAACTGGAATGAGAAAAGGATCTTGTGATCATTTTTGGAAATTTCAATAAGGTCTCCAGACATCATTCCTCTGCTCGTTTTCTTCCCCCATAACACCAATTTCAAGTCTGTTGCTACTGATGGTAAGATTCCCACTGGCGATTGTGACTTGGTCCTCGCTGAGGTCGCCATGAAGGTGAAGATGAATTTGATTTTGGTTGACAGTACTGTAGAGCTGAGGATATAAAACCATTGGAGCTGGGCTGATATAGTTTTGTCCAGGATTGTTATAATAACCTTGGTAGTTTGGATTGTAGTTGTGGGAAGCTACTGGTACGGGAGTTGCTGGACCTGGAGTCCATGAGCCATAGTGGTACCCTGGACTGGCACTTCCGGTTCCTCCACTGGAGAAGATTTCCGGTTCGGTGGGTTTCCCCGGCACTAGGGGTAACGTGGTCGTTGATGCTCCATGTCCAGGGTACATAGACACACAATTTGGAGTGTAGGCGTCCTGCTGACCTTCTGATGGAAGGACTGAAAAAAAGTTAATTTAAAAAATCAATATAATAACAAAAGCAATCAATTACTGAAATTTCTTTAATTATGAGATTCACTAATTGTTTTCTTTCTTTTGTTATCGTCCTTAATTATTATTAATGAAATCTTTTTCTTAGGAGAGATACATGACTCATTTAATGCGAGAAAGTTTCATTGACATTGGTATCATCATTCAAGGAATACAATGTAGACGCATAATTAAGTCATTATAAGGAAGTTTATTTTAATCAAAAGGTTTAATATACTGAGTCAATTTTCGCTAAATACATTTTACACTTACCAGAGGGTAAAGGTACTGGTTCTGTGGTAGGATGATGGGCAAGGGACTCCCCAGGGTATGAGAATGCTCCACCTGGAATTGGCGAATATGAACCACCACTTCCTGGAGGAGCTGGATAAGATGGTGCTGCTGGCGTATACGACCAATCCGTTGTACTTGTACTCGTATCTGAAATCAAATTTATTTCTTTACAGAATAACTGTTGAAGATATTCCAAATTAATGTTCCAATTTAAATTAATTTTTTATGTTTTTTTTTTTTATTTAAAATTGTATATCAATTATTTTCTAAACAGGAGATTTTTAACATTAATTAATAATTAGAAGCTTTAACACGGTGTTTACTGTGCGGGAATTTAAGGATATCTGGGAATTTTCTAGGATTTGAAAAAAATCTCGGGAAGATGATTTCCGGTTTGAAAAAAAACTTTTTATTTGCCGCTTGTAACTTTTGTTACATTATTATTAAATTATTATTGGGGATTGGTCCTTGAATGTAATTAAACATTGATATGACGCAAATAACTAATTAAAATATTTTTTAAACTCGTCCTTGCAGATGTAGAAATTTATTAATGAATTTGAATTTAAAGTAAAAAGAAACTTTCAAATTGATTGAGAAAATCTCTGCAACCTTGTAAAATATTTCAGTCGAAATTAGACATTCTTATGTTAGGATCTCGACAATTTGACTCTTTTATTTACATATTTAAAGAGCCTCCTAAATTGGATCCTTTCAAAACAAAGATATTGTCTGTTGATTAAAATGTGTATCATTTTATAATTGGCTCTTGTTGATATTTTCACGTAGCCAAAAAGAGTCAGGTTTATAATTTCTAAATGTTTACCTTTTCTGAGAGGATTTATAATTCTTAAAAATTTCCACCTGAATTAATTTTTTCACGGCCTCTTTTGTTTTGTTTCTATTGGCTGACCTTCAGACTCTCAATAGTAAGATTTTGAAATTTACAACCTTTTTCTATTAGTCTCCTTTTGACTCTCGCCCGGAGAGGTAGAGAAATAACGTAAATCCGATAAAGTCAACTTGTAACGTGCTCGTGATTAATCTAGATTAATTAATTAACTTATGTTCTTTATTAAGTTTTCGTAACAAAGTGCTCTTTATTTTTTTTTTCAGTTTTATTATCTCTCGAGTGCATTGTGAAGTGTGAAGTGGTTCTTCCGGCTCGGTTGTCTTCTGGTTAACAGGTATGTATTCAGAATTTCGCATCTCAAAAATTTGACTGTCTTTTTAAACGTTGGCATTATTCCAATATAAACACATAATCGGCCGTGAATGAAATTTCTAGTGAGTAATGTTGATGTATTAATTAACGTGAGTCACCAGTTGAAGCGGTGCGGAAGGATAAACGATTGCTGGAAGCGAACACGTCGTGTGTCATTTTAATAAAAGCGATTAAATTCTCTGAAAGTAGCAAGAATCGGAAGTCACCCAAGAAATCGGCTCTGTTATGAGTAATATAAATTATTTATTATTATTTTGTTTAAATAATCTCGGAAAGGAATGAGTAACAAATTCGAATATTCGATACAAATCGGTATAAATTGGAAATTAAACTCTTAAATGGATAGGTAGATTGCTGACGGAAGGAAATGAATGGTTTAACGACCTTGCTCAATCTTTTTCGGCACTTAAAACAAAGCGAAATAAAACGAGTGAAAATGACTCAATCGTTTACGAAACTTACGTTTTTCGTGATAAATATAATATAAAGAATTGTGTTAGTGGATAAGCTGTTTACTAATAATTTAGTATTTCAGATTATTTTTATCTAACTGAAGAAGTTACAATTTTTTATCATACATACTTGGAATTTTTAAATAAGTACTAAGAATGTATGTATAACTCTCATAAAAATTTAATTCCCAGAGACTATCAGTAGTTAATTTTCTCAATAAGTTAGAAGAGTGATAAAATAGTTAATTTCCATTTCTGCTAATGGAATATTTACTGAAAGAAAACCTTGACATGTGTTCTTGAATCCTTTTTACATTTTACCTTGTCTTTGTGACTAACAAATGAGTAAAGAAGCAAAGGTCAAATAAAGTTCATCGTATTTATTAAATATCATAAAATTATTAGTTTGAAGGAAAAAATATTTGACAATAGAAACTTTAGACTTAAATATTTATAATGAAACATAATATATGCACGCATAGATAAATCGAACAACGTAAAACATATGACTAATAATAAGATATTGTGGGTTTTCCCAAGTCTCTTAATTAATTTCCTTCTTACAAATTAATGCAGAAATTTTCGCGCTGAGTTAAGTTAATAACGTTTGATTAAATTCTGAAATATTTTTACTGAATTTGTGGTCATCTCTGAAGTTAAGGTCAAAAAAATGTTAAGGTGTAATAATTTTAGGGTTCTTTTTTATTTTGTGTATCTACATGATTCCAATTGATATCGAATTTTCTTTTATGGGTCGAAAATAATCTTCTGTAGCGATTACGATTTCTGAATAGATAAACATTTGAGAAGAATTGAATTCTCGCGTTTATTGGATGCCAGCAATCATAATCGAGATGAATTTAAGCGAGATCGGTTGTGAAATCGGCAGTTTCACATACGTGATGAACAGGCGACTAATCTCGTGGAAAGTCTCTCCATTGGTAATTCCTGTCGACTACCATCCGGTTGACTGTCGCTTTCGTTGCAAAAGGATGACAAAACTCGATTCTCAAGGGCGAGCATCGATTCTGTGAATCCCCTACCTCGACCACGTCGCCGACCTCATCATCGAGGCAGTTTCGAAACGAGGTCCGTATTCTGTATTCTGTCCAGAAAAAGATTTCCCTGATCTCGCAAATTCCTTTCGGATTACTCTTTTTTTACCAAAAACTGGTTTTTATCAATACCCAAATTTGGATTTAAACAGATCAGAATTCCACCTCTTCGTGCAGTTCTTCAAATTGCAAAGAAGTAAAGAAAAAAATTTAATTAAGTTATTCAAGGAGCTTGAATAATTTAAACTCGAAAATCGTCTATATTTAAAAGTATTCAAAATAAGAACCGATTTATATTTCCTTCGGTCAAGTCGATGAGGAAATTTTCAATTCACGGAAGGGACAACATAATCAAGTCTAAAAAGAATTATTGACGTGGCTGAAGTTTTTAGAAGTCTTAAATATTCGTCAGTATAACAAGTAATTTATTCGTATTTGCCGAGATTTGCAGGAAATACTTTCTATATCTTTCTCAGAAAAATTCGATATTTTTTAGTAATATTTCTTTAAAATCGCTACTTTAAAGACAAAAAATTAAAGAGGGGAATTTTATATCGTTTAAATGACTTTTTTATGACGTAATTGCGTATCATGAAAAATGCAGTCACAAATTTCTTTGTACTAACTTGTTTTTCTCTTTTATTCTATCTTCTTTAAAAATATAACATATTACGTATAGGGAGATAAATGTGTTAAGCCGTGGTCCATCTGACTCATACACTATACCGAGAAAAGAATGAAAAAATCAAAAATAGTCGTGGAATTGTTATTTTTAACATAAAGTAATTAATCTTGATCTCGATATTATTATGACTATATTATTTACAATTTAAGTATAGTCAATAGGAGTTGAACTCTCATGAAACTTTCTAAATTGTTTGTGAACCTTAGTGAAATTAATGCCAGAATTAAGTGCTGATTGCGGTCTGAAGAGCTGAAACAAAGCGCGAAAAATGTTATAGCCAGAGCTTCATAAAAAAGTTACTGTCTCAAAGTTAAGAACTTCGCGAATTATAAATTAGATGCTTAAATCTTTACGCGTCGTGACTTTACAGTAGTTAACATTTACGAGAAAAATAGTAAGATAATACTTTGTTATGATTATGAGTATGATTTGTTCAAAGCAATATTCTTTTAATTTATTCGCTTACAAACGGGTGATCGATTTTCCACACAAATAACACCAACAAAATTAAAGGGAAAATCCCATTACACTAAAAATAAATTTAATTTAATTTTCGCAGTAATTGAGGATAAATTCTCCATACTCGTTAAGATGCAAAACCGCAAAGAAACGATTAACTGTTTAAGAGTAGTTGGAATTGATGTTGTTTTACCTTTCACATGACTCTTAATCTTTTTTTCATTTTACATTTTTTGGGGGAATCCGTTTACGTACAGGACAGTGATTAACTCTTAAACATCTAAATGATGTTCTTCGGTTCATTTGTCTAAGATTATTTAAGGCCTTTCATTCAGAAACTGAAAACATTCATCAATAATTACATCTGATTACATATCCAGATGTAAATAAGCTTCTGAATTATTTATTCTCAAAATGTCTTCGGGCCATGTTTGCACCGTCTGTCTTTTTAAGGAGAAATGCGAATTGAAAGGAAGATGAAAAGGGAAATAAAAGAAACTAAGTGTTGGCTTTTGAAGAGTTCAAACGTCTAGTTCCTTTTCTTTCATTCTAAATCTTCTGGTCCAGTTTCGTCCTTCCTCTTCTTCTCCCTTGGTATCGTTTTGATGCTCTTGCTTCCTTGGCGAACCTGAATTATTATTATCCAACAGATGGTCGTTCCTCCTCGCTTCTACGTGGCTTTGTTTTGTTATTGCTGTTCCGGTAATTGCAGCAGATACGGACCGATTTCGATAATCACTCCGGACGCCTTCGTACACATAAGTATATCTCGGGCGGCCCCCTTTGAGAATTTTTGGAACGACCCCGACCTTCCGACGGTAGGCGTAACGTCAGTTTTACCAGTTTTCAGACCCACGACCTCGACCTTACCCGGTAGTAGGCGGTACCCTCCATTTCGTCGACACTGTCCGATTCAGTTAAAAAAAATTAAGAACGGATAACCAATTTCAATTTCGTCATTATTCCTCGATTATGTCATCATTTTCGCCTATTTTCATGAGAGTCATTCCCGAAGATGTTTCAAATTTCAGTCATAACTTTAACTTAGTAAAGTAATAAGTAAAATGAATAGGTATTAGCAAAAGGTCGTTATATACTCTCATTGTCATTAAATTCAGAGCATCTGGGGTTTTGACGATTGGGTACCGGTCACCGCGATTTACCATCAATTTTCACGATCGGTCCGGAAGTCTGTCGGTTTCGTAGACTGCAATCGGCGAAACCGCGTACCTCTTGACCGAAGAAACGCACGAGTCCTGACCAAAGGAACTTCGACCGAGCTGTTTACTACCGCTCTGCGGGTGTGAAACCACAGCGAGGTGGTTTTGGTGCTTAGTCCCCATCTACTTAAACGAAACGTCCATCGACCGCCGTTATTTCGTCGTTTCTTGGTTTCTTTCCTAACTCCCTCCCCCACCCAGTTGCTGCTTCCATCAACCTTCCTAAAGCTTCCTGTTTTTTCTATCGCATTTGATTCCATTTCATCCAGTTGTACAATACATTAAATAATTAATACATTAAAGAATCATTTTTCTCAATGTTACTAATCCGATGGTAAATCTCATTAAAATAATTTAATAAGTTTATTCTACGATGATTGAAATTAGATAATTCGAATAAGATTCATTTCAAAAAGTTAACCAGCCTTGCCTGAATACCCTTTGCAAACGCTTTCTCGCTAAGCGAGCGTGAACAGCTCGAAGCTTTATGTTTCATAGCAGTGACTGGGTTCTAGTCTATGAGCATGGTGTTCAATGATCTGGTCTATCGACTGGATTCGCTCGATTTTCTTCTAATTCGCTCGAAGGAATAAAAAAAAGAAAAAAGTGGAAAAAGAGAAGAAAACGAGTCCGCGAGCTCGTCGCGAGATCCTGTCGTCCCCGAGGAGAAACACTATCCCCGAGACGAGATACTTTATATAAGAAATCGTTGATGGTAAGCGATACGCATTGGCTGGCAAGAGTTTCCTGAGCGATCTCATATATGCGTATGCGTAAGACTTCTTGCTGTACCGCTAGGTGTGCGAATATCAATATACGCGTAAATCCTACACGCATATGTGTATACATATCGAGCAAAAGCGAGGCAAAAGTATATCGCAACGACGCAATATCGACTTACGTTACACGACCGAACGAGCATCTATCTCGGTGGGAACCGAAGCCCCACGTGCTTCGTGCAAAGACATCTTCTTTGGTTGAAGTGACGCGAAGCGAGCTGTCAACTTTAGATGTGGCGCATTCCACGATTTTTGAAGGACAATGACACAAGATGATCAAATTCAAACAAATAAAAGAGGAAAGCACTTGAAAGTGTAGAAAGCATTTGGGTAGTCTGTACTATTAATTACTTTGACGAGACATGACACCTCCCCCAGTATTTGGGACATGGTAGTGGAAAAATTGTGAAAATTTGAATTCTCTGGAAACCAACTCAAAAATCAAATCTCTTGGACAGTAGCTTCCGTAATAATATTTTCTCAGATAAGCCTGCGATGTTGAGCGTAGCGGTTGTCAGCAATTACTCAGCATGTACTACAGTTTCCGGACACGCTATGCCAGGCCATCCCATTCATGGCTATCCTCTTCATTCACCCTCGAAATTACGAGCAAAGGAGACTTCGTCGGATCGGGGTGAATGAAGAGAGAGAACTCAATAGACGGGGAGAAGAAAAAACTGAGAAGAAACTCCAGAAAGAGTTTTAAAAAAGAAGGAAGAAAATGAGCAGCTTCTCATGTCCCTTTTTTCTTGTAATATCTTTTTCGTTTTTTCTGTGAAACATTTTTTTCTGTCGACTAAGCCTGAAACTTTTATGTGCATCGATGCCAATTTCGTACGTAGCGTGCATGAGATTCGTGGTTGCTTTAGTAAAAAAGAAAAGGATAAGAAAGGAAAGAGGTTTACTAAACAGATTTCCTTTCTCTTTGCCGAATTTGCGAAGGAAGAAGTTCAATGGGTGACAAGCACAGGAAGGATGAAAAAATAAAATATTGATGGGGAGCTGTTAATTTGTGAAACACGAACAGGATGGTCAAAATTATACTCAGTTCTCGCAAAGATCGTAATATCGTCACGATTCTGATTTTTTACGCGACAATTATTTATTACTTACAATCAGCTTGATTTAGACTTTTTTTCTAATTACTTTGTCTTCAGACACTTATTCTTTTACAAATAAGTCAAAGCTTAAGAATTGTATTCATCTACGAAAGAATAGCAAATTAGAGTTCTAGAATTGAAACGGGGAAAACTTGGATTCGTACGTGCGTGCAATTGATTGTCTCCAGGAAAAAAATAATGAAGGAAGGTCTGACGGAAGGAAAGAAAGCAATGTTCGTTCGACTTACGATAAAACAATAACAGAATCTGTTGCCCGATTTGTAGCCAAATTTTTTTTATGGCAAGAAGGTAGCGTCTTTTTTTTATGTTTCTTAGCAGTCGAACTTAATTGATTGACAATCAGTGACTCAACCGAAGCGTGATTAATTGATTTCTGATTGCAGTAGCTTTCACTATGATCTCTGTGTCTAGATTCCTTTTCCTCGATACTAACACTCTGCACTCTCATCTGTTCATCAATGAATTAGTAGATAGATTATATAATGCAAGAAATTGCATCTTGAAAAATTTATTTTAAAAAATACATTATGAAATGTATTTTTCGTTTTAAATTGACTATTTGCTGTAATATGAAATCCTGGTGATCCTAAATAGAATTAATTAGACTTTTTTACGACTTCAATTATCCATTGCGAGTATAAGACCTAAAATCAAAAGTAGAAACCTAGAAACGATCACCGTCTCCGCACTTAATAATAGAGATTTCGAGGCCTTCAGAGAAGAAAGGTTTATCTTTCTCTTTCATTAAAAATAAAAATCCAATTCTCTATCCATGGCAGACTCTACAGTGAAAATATTTGCCACGTTATCAATTTTACTTCAACAATTCCCAAGTCTATAATTTCCCTATTATTAAATTCTCATCTAAACATTGGAGTATTCCAAACTTATTTCCTAATTATTTAAGCAACTTTAAAAACCTTTTGAATAAAAACTAACATATAGTTGGATAAAAGCCCAAATTGAGGATGAACATTTCGTGGCCACGTTTATTTACACACTCGCCACACTAATTGTTTGTGGTCAATCATTTTTGTCACCGCAAAAGAATTTATTAACGTTAAAAGAAAAAAAATCCGTGATGGAGTATAAAATAACAATTTGAGTAGTAAAGTGTTAGTGGTTGGGTTTTGCAATCTGATATTTACTATTAATTAAAAAGATTTAAGGTTTTGTATTTGATTTTTGTAATTTTAAAGGGTCAGACTAAGTCATCAACATTTTTTTTACCGGACAGTGACCTTTTGTGGGAAAGTAAGAACGAAAAGTCAGTCATGAATGAATGAGTAACTGTGTAAGGAAGCACGTTTTCAGGGACCCAATTTTCGAAGATGAGTAAAGGAGATCGGAGGATTGGAGTTCAAAGAAACGATAAAGGATGTGCTTTCTTTCTATATAAAGTACTCTCACGCATGACTGAATGCATGACGTACATGCACTGACTGATCGAGTAACGTCTCTCCTGGTTTCAAAATACATTTTTTTATTGAAATATCCAAATTACACAATTTTAATTAGTCGAATCTCAATATTCGAAACTTGATAATACAACACAAAGATCAGAGAACAGAGAATGGATTTTTGTATCCGTTTCTAAACTATCGATCCTCTTTTACTGACCTCTCCTTCGACACGATCGGTCCAATGTACTAAAAGCGGTTACGAGTACAGGGATTTCGTGTAGAAGATAAAATAAAAAGAGAAGCTAAAAAAGGACTAAAATAAAAAGAAGTAAACGAAAAACAGGGTTTCCTTTCAATCCTAATTCGGGTCTACCTGGTCACTACTTCCGTTCAAGAATTCGTCGGCTCAATGGAAAGAGGGGACCAGATTCTTGGAAACCGGATGTGATGGGAAGACTCAATCTTCTTTTTTTCCATATTCTCCTTCTGACCCTTCGCTTCAATTTCTTCCGCTTCATAAACCAATCAAATATTTACTAATAATTTTCTCTTATTCAAAACTATATTTTTTATTATTTCAACACTCTAATCTGCTTTTGAAATTATCATAAAGCTAAAGTAAAGTTAAAGTTATTAATTTTTGGGAGGGCCTTGACATTGTAAAGCTTGTAGGTCACTGAGGATGACTGGGTCTGCGATTGACGTCATTAGGATTTCAGGAATGTCCGGTGTCCATACGCGAGATGTTCATGAATAAGAAACACGTGCGATGCTATATTGTGATCTTTGGTCAATCCGCAACGCGATGAAACGCTTCGTGGGTGGGAATAGCTCAATTTTCGTGTAGTGGGAATTCCTTTGTTTGGTGTAATTGATCCAATGACCAATGACCAACTCATAGGTTCCAAAGTAGGGTTTTATTTAGTTGCAGATCAACTTGTATCAACAGATCATTCGAGTGTAGAAATCTCTGTGTTAATAACGCGACTTGTGAGACTATTTGAGAGTATCAGTTATAAGATACTGAAAGTGTAACTCTAGAGTCTGAACGAGATATTAACGTGGAGGCTAATGGGAACTATGATTTTCGCAATTACGCAGCTAGCAGGTACCAGTGATATAAGCATAAGCATCAGCACTGGCAAAAGGGTTGGTAGAACCTTTTCTCGGCTTGCGTTGTGGGTTTCTCACGATCAGGCGAATGTGGCAGCCTTTAATACTGCCGCAAAGTGCAATGTCGTTTACGGTTTAGCCAAGTAACGGGGGAAGAAGCGCGAGACGAATGGAGAATGAGACGAGCGACTCGTTATTACGTGGCCGAGGTTTGTATACATGTATATGGATATTATTATAAATGCATACAGACACACCCACGTTCATACGTGCTTTACGGCTACTTGCTGGCGCCATTTTGCCACGAAAACAGATCCCTTTACTCTTTTCACAGTTTATGGATAATAATATGCGAAATAGGCTTCCCAACAGCTCTGAAATATATGATTAACCATTTTTATCTTCCTAGAAATTGACAAGAGAAGTAACCACTTCTCTGATTTGTTCGATGTAAATTAACATATTTTATCTGCAATTAAAACAGTTTTTAATGAAATTTTGTCATTTTGTAAGATATTTTCTTTTTTTGTGAAATTTTTTCCATTTTTAGGATGTAACCCACAAGAAAATGAGATGCAGATAGATAAATTTAGTTAACTTTTTCCTTCGTTTTTTTACATTTCAATAATCTCCTTTGGTCTCGCTAATTTGTTTTTTATAGATACTTTTTTTCATTGGCAATTATTAGACTCAGCTTCCGAATCGGAGCGAAATTTTTTTTCAATACGCGTGAATTTTCGAGACAGTTCTTGCACATCGATTGATGTTTCGGTAGGATGCCTATCATGATTCCCAATCTTTTCGATCGTGAACGACTTTCTCGCTCCACTCTTCCAATTTGATTCTTCCTACAATTCTACCAGATTGACCTCAATCGAACCTCATAATAATTTGAAGAATAGCAAATTTCAATTTTTTCTGCTTTTGAATATTCTTTTAATGTAAGCTCTGAAATATTTTGTCATGTAATTCTCAACTGACAAAACGGACATTTGGAAATTAGTATTGATTTTTTTTTTTCGATTAGAACCAGATCGGCTGACCGACTGTTGCACTCTTCCTAACTAAATCAGGATTCCCAATTTCCATCTTTGGTGTTTGTCAATTTGTAAAAATGGAAATGAGATCAAAAATCGAATTTCGTCTAGTGTGGGAAACTACAGAAAAGAGGAATAGGAATCCCTGTTCATTGGCCTGAAAACAATGTTGTCATCGTGGGAAAAACGAGAAGGCGATCGACTCGATTTGATCGATTCAATCTTCTGATCGGAAAGCCTCCGCCTTTTCTCTCTTCTTTCAATGATTCCGTATTCGATGCACTCGTGCTTGTCCCAGAAAAGGAAAAAAGGAGTAATACATTTTTCTAAATTTAGATTTCCCAAACATTTTTTAATGATCGAGCTACATAACTTTCTAATAAAAAGTTTTCCCTCAATTATATTTTCCAAGTTATTTAATTAAATTATTACTTTTTTTATTGATAGTAAATAATGAAATGGCAGTGAACTCGTGCTTCCGCCCTGTCTACCTAATTTTGATTTGAATAAATACGTAGAAATACTGAAGGAGGTCTAATTATTATCGCGGTCTAACTAAGCGGTCATGGGTTTCCTTAAGCTATCCGTCACATTATATGCCTGATTGGACGGAACCTAAGGATGTTGTGCCAGGATATGCGATAAGTGGAAACGATAAAAAATATAAAGCTAGGTAGCTTCATTAGAAAAACGTCTTCAGTTTTACTTTGTTTTTCATCTATTTCTTAATTTTTATATGGTGTTTTCAAATCTGGAGTTTTAGCGTCTTTTACATAAAAATATTTAAATATTCATGGAGAATTTCCATGATTGTATAAAACGCATTCCAGTAAAATCGGTGAGAGTGTAGTTTCATAAGAAGTCAGATGATATTAAGCGTCTCTGGAGGTAAAACTATACCTAAGCCCAAGTAGATTCAAAGTACGAATCGCGACCTGGCTTTTCTATTGGTTGATGGCTCTATACTACGACACCGAAGTAAATAAGTATCAAGAGAAGCAGCAGCAACAACAACAGTCGTGGCAGACTACGGTGCCGACGGATTTACGAGTTTAATTAAGTTCTGCGGTCGCGTTTGTCATTTTAGCAGGCATCGAAGACTCGTTTATGACTATACTCGCTCAAACTTTGCTTTTCTACGGAAAAAAGAGGACATTATTACCCCCTTGATATAATTCACGGATAATTTTGCTAATCCAATATTTTCATTATAATCTGCATTCGAATCTTGAAATTCTTACTGACTAGAAACTTAATATATATAATGCATTTAACTTTTGATCTTTTAATAGGATTCATAAATTTATAAAAAGAGATCATATATTGTTATATTATTATTATATTCGTTTTTATCTCATTTTCATATTGGAACGATCGCGTATTGCTTTGATTACAAATCAAAGTTGGTTCAAGAACAGTCGAAGCGTATAAGTAGTGGAATAAGGGTTACTTTCTTAAAGAGGGTCGCGACATAATTAGTAAAGTGTCATACACACTCCATTGCGACACCCTTGGAACTCAACAACCCCTATCATAATCTATCAGGAAGTTATTAACTTGTATGTGCAAGAATTCCATTTCCTGCATCATGACTCTTGATACTTTAAAATTGATGATATTCTTCAAAATTAGAATTATTCTCTAACTAGGTTTTCTGCCGTTTTTAATATATACTATACCTATTGTAAAAATGAAGAGTGATACAAGTCTTCTTTGATGATCACATCTCTACCATCTCTTTCATTCAGAAGCTAAAAATTCTAGTTATGTTCCCTCCATTCATCTCCAGCATCAAGCTCCTCGCCTCTCATTTTGTCCAACAATCTCCGAGCTAAAAATACAAACCCGGATGGTCCTCCAGAGACAAGAAAACATCAACCAAGAAAACTAAATGAAGTTCACATTGTGCGTGGTGTAGTTTCAGTAAGGAGAATCTCAGATGTAAAATCCGCGGTAAGAGGACGAGGGACAATTTGAAGGAGTAAAAAAAGATAAACTAGCAATGCGAAGGTGTAGGAGGAGAAAGAAGACGAAGAGGGAACATTACTCTTGGCTGGCATAAGATGCATGGCACGTGGGAAAGGCGAAAACAGCCCCTTAGTCCGCCATCTTTGCTACCACCATTTCGTCTTTTTAGAACGGGTAGGTAAGTAGCTGAGTCTTGGTAAATAGGTAAAGAGACCTGGTGCTCTCTCCACTTCCCTTCTCCATCGTTCTCCACTCTTCTCCTGCATAATCTATCATTTCTGCACCTACTGGTTCAACGATTCGCTACCTTCACTCTGGAGAAAGGAGATTTGAGAGAGGGAGAAAGATATTAAAGATGGATGCTGCTTGTAGAAGATGTAATTGTCTCTGAAAGAATTGTCTATTGTCTATAATTTGACATTTATTCATCTTATCTCTTCGTATTTTCTGAAGGAAATTGTTCTTTTACTTCTTGAAATAAGTATTGCTTCTCGAGTTCGACAAAAATAATACTCATCAAATCCCACATCTCCTATCATCTGGATCCCTGAATTTTACCACCAAGTTAGAGATTGGAAAGAGGAATCAGTAATCGGTTCAACAAGATAGTTTTGGCACCATCTATTTTAGGTATAAAACAAGTGTGATGGAGAAAGATTAAAGAAGATTCGGTCCATATAGAAGATGCAGCGTAGACGTAGCAGCAGACAGAAGAAGTCAGAACAGAATGTACAATCAGTGTGATTGTTTGACACCCCATAATCAGCGTCCTTACCCCTTCCAGAGTGGTACCATCAGAGCGGCTTCTCGCTTCTCTCCTCACTTCGTATTATACTCTTGTCTTCCTGATCTGTCCCCCTTTCCCTCTCCTCTGTCCCTTTCTAGTCCTGTTTGTTTCTCTCTCTCCCTCTCTCTTTCTCTCTCTTTGTCTCAGAAATCCTCTTTGCCTCTCCCTGATTATGCTTGCTCCTTGTCTGACTCGTGAAGCAGTTGTGCACTGGGTCTGCTACCACTGCCAGGGCTCATTACCCCGATCACGACTCGAGATGAGAGTCGAGAGAAGACGAGGAACGGACACGGTTATATTATAAGAGACAGAAATAATGCTCACTTCCCTTTTTTTCTCACCCGAAGCCTTCGCTCGAGGTCGTTCTACCCTCCAGAGCGTTGTGGCATCTCGACTTTCTTGGAAGAGTACTGTCTCTTCTGAACAAGATATGTTTTTCACGAGATATTTTTTTCAATCACTTGCAATTTTTTCATTGATCATTGAACCGAGAAAACAGGTCTCGTCTGATCGTTCTCATTTTTATTGAAAATATAGAAGTATAAAATCGATGACTTGGATTTTTCGAGGTCAAGAGGAATAATATAAAAGATAAATATTTTACCTAACGCCTGGAGGGAGGGAGAGAAAGAGGAACGGATCCTTGGATGGATTCAGGTTTCACTTTCAGTCAGCAGCATCCTCTATTGCAAGCGAAGCGAGGCGTAAGACAAAAGAAGGAATAATGGCGAAGGGCAAAAACAACATGGATCCAGCGATCGATCGCCCCTCGATCGGACGCGATCGATCACTGGATCCCTGGTATTACGCAGCGTGCACGTGAGCTGTACGTGAGTGCATGATCTTGTCCGATCCAGCGTTCGGAATCAGAATTGGTCAGTGGGGTGAGACAGAGAGAAAATTGCACCCACCAACGCTCGCACAATCATTTCGCACTATGCTCGCTTATAACTCCTGTTCAAGTTTGGCGGTCCGTAATCGGATCGGAACTGCTCGAGATGAAGAGGAGAGCGAGATAAAAGTCGGAGGAGAATAAAGAGAAAGAGAAAAGGGGGGTAGGAGTAGAACTATTAGGAGTAGAATTATTAGGAGTAGGATTATTAGAAGTAGGATTATTCAGAAACTGTCGGAAGGGCATCTGAATACCTGGAAGATACCTTCCAGATGAACAGAATGCACCAGTAATGGAAAAGACTTCCTTTTCTTCCAAGATATGACTTAAACTTCGCTCGGTGTTTTTTTTGATAGACATTGTTTTCAAGAAGGACGTAAAGTCCATCGGGGTAAACGAGGTAATTACAACAGTGGACGATCTTCGAGACCGCGGGGTCGTTGCTGGTGGGGGCGACGTTGAGGGCGAGGCGCGCGATGAACAAGGGAAAAGGAGGTAGGGGAGGAGGTTGAGGCACAGAGAAACCGCAACGCAGCTTCAAAGAGGTCTTCTTGCCAGCAGCGACTAGTAGGGGCGCGTCTACTTAACTTTGATCAGGTCGGGACCGCTGATGCGAGACGAACCCGGGCAGGCGAAAAAAATCCTTCGACCTTCTCTTCTTTTTACACCAGTGAATTATCGACGCGCTTTTCACTGACCAAGAATTGTGGACAAAACAGCCCGATCGGTGAAGTTGTGAGACTGATGGGTCAGTTTAGAGTTGACTGTCGGTGGGTCGGTAACGCTCCGGGGAGAACGGGACACTTTCGAGGATGTTCCAGAGGCGCAGAGTAGGATCGGCAAAGGGAAGATGGAACAGCAGGTTGAATGTTGTTATTACGTTGAATTAGAGGGTGCAGAGCCGGAACGAGGTATGAAACTATTACCTCGCGAAACGGCAGACCCGAGTCCCCCCCATTGCTCCTCCCTTTGAAGAGCTTGAGTCAGGAGAGTGATAGGGAGATTCGAACCGCCGGATGCACACGCCTCTGAATCAACGGATAGTGTTGAGGATTTATTGTTAATGTAAGAAAAATGTTGAAGAGAATTGAATAGAATAGAATCAGTAGGGAGTAGATGAAAAAGAAGGAAGAGAGGTGAGAGACTCTGATGTGATGAGAACAAATCCCTGGAATATTTTCTAGTTCCTATTTTCCTAAGTGAAAATGATTGAATGATTACTCACCTCCATGTTGTGGACTATGTTTGTAGCAATCCTGATGCGTGGAGGATATCTCTGTTGTCGCTAGGTGAATTCCAGAGGAGGGTGACGTAGCAGGATTTGTATTATTGGGGTTGTTGCACGATCCATTTCCGGTACTCGTAGCTCCATTGCCGGTTTGCTGACCATGTATATGGTGATGATGATGTTTGTTTCTTCGGTATGATTCCAACTCCCGAAGGTGTGTTGTAAATGAGGTCGGGGCGTCGAGAAAAGGTCGTTGCCCCAAACCTAATGCGCGGAATTGCTGATGCTGTTGTCCTGAAAGAAAATTTCACGAGTTCGGGATCTTTTATTATCTACGAAAATCAAGGCCGAGCGAGATTTATCAAATTTTTTCTATAGAAATGGTTTTAATCCATCAGAATTGAATTGGACGTTTATCCTTATGTTTATATTTCAAAGTTGTTGTTCTAGTTTAGAGAAAGGAAAATGGATATAAGGTTTAATGAGCGTTATGAAGCTGAGATAACTTTCAGGGCGTACTGAAATTGATGAGAATGGAAGGACATGTTTGAGTAATTAACTGTATTGAGTGGCGTAATGAAGAAAGTTGTTCACTCCGAGTTCTGACTAACTTCAATAGAATTCCTGGCATAGCAGAGGTCATTCGATTCTCCTCATGCCAACCTCTGTATAGTTATTAGTGATGCAATAATCTCGTATCAAACACAGGGAATATATACTATGTATTCATATATTTGTAGAATTTTTCCCAATTTCGCTGTACAGAATTAAGAGAGGAATTGGATAAAATATGATAAAAACGGGTTTATAAAAGTGTACGCCTTTCCAGTTTTTTTCGGAGATTGATAAATTGAAGGTGTCAATTTGCTGCAACATTGATATCCTGAGGTTATAAAGAAGAATCTTAGGTTGAAAAGAAGTTGGGCGTAAATTGTATTCGTTGGTTGAGACACCTCCGGATAGCGACAAATAAAGTTCAACCGCAAACTGCACGAAATTGGTTGGTGAGAGTTCCAGATGGTCAAGGATCTTTGCTCGCTTGGTTTCGATACAACATTATTCTTCGCTACCGACTGCTAATGGTTGTACTCGCGGGAGGGTTGTATCTGAACAAGAAGATGATGAAGAAGATTCCAAGTCAGAAGAGAATAAGCATAGATGGTGGGGGTGTGTTCAACTGGATCCCACGATTTCTCACGTACCGGATGCCAGGAAGTTCGTAATTTTCAAAACATATCTATCAAGGTTTTGATATACTCAAACTCTTGCTTTTTCTTATGAATCACTTCCGTCGCTACCCGTATCAATTTTAGTCTCAGATCATTTTATTTCATCATTTCATCCTCTGCATTATTCGTTATACTTATTACTTGATAATTCTCTGATTGCAAGTGATCAATTTTTTTCCAATTTGAATTTGAATGAAGGCACACTTAATAAATCACATTTCGAACAATTGAATGCAAATACACTTGAAGTGAGTAAGGAATAATGAAAGGTCTCTGAGTCTTCACTGATAAAGAAATTAAATTTACATTATCCAATTTCCACATAATGATGAAATTAGCATAATGAGACCTTTACTAAGAGTTTGATTATTGACTACCGTATTAGTAACGTCACGTTGATTTGTATTATCATCCTGCATGATATATAATATTAAGTGCTCACTGTTCAAAGATCAGGCAGATGGGATAAGACATTTTTTGTCCGGATTTAAAATGGCATGCACTGAAGATAATCAAATGAAGGATGACGTGAGTTGCGGTTATTAAAGAAGCAGAGTTGATTTTCTTGTTAAGCAGTTTCAGTCGCGTAACACCTTAGTGAATTTGCCCAAAAAATTTATCGGAGACGCAATGATTCCATATTCAACATCGGCTTTATCTAATCAAAATGCGCCGGTTTTTCTGATCGGAAATGCTGTGATTCTGAAAAAAATGTCTCAGTAATTGTTTTTAATATTTCAAACCCATGATTACTGGGCATTTACCTCCCGAATCTAATTTTCCTCGTACAATATTACTTCCCAAATTTGAACTTAACCTTGAAACGAATAAAAGTGCATTGTCCTTGCTTGCGAATAATAAAAGATATAAAGATTCAACAGTCAAGTTTGACGAACTGTAAAAAAAGCCTTGCAGTCTGTCAGGGAAACACGAAGGACAGCATATTGCATACACACACGGGGTGTTTGCGATCACGCATCAAAACAATGTAATATCGGGTGCAAGTTGCCGTCGGCCAACAACCGACGCTTCATTGTATGAGAACAATGCGACGTTGAGGTCCGTAAACACCTGCTACCTATCATTATACTCGCATAATCATCCTGGCTCGCGAGCTTTTTGTTACCGAAATCGTTTCTCTATTTCTATACTAAAGTAGTTTCTTTTATTTGTTTTTTCTCGTTTCTTCCCTCTTCTAATCTCGCGAAATAATTTCTGACGATAATTTTGGCAATTTGGAGTAGTCGATTTTGCGAATAAAAGGGTTGCATGGTCAGTGCATTTCGGGTAATAGCGCCAGTAAGGAATAAAAGGGTAATGGAGGGTCGCGTGCGGGCGTCTACTAATTTTATTATATTCAATTCGCGAAACGCCCTTCGTCTTCTGTTATTACATGGAAACATGTTAATTTCGACGGTATGAGGGCTCGTGCGCGTTTTACTTCCGGATCCTGTATTGCCATATGTGCATCAAGAATCAAAGTGCCCAAATTCAAACGGGTTAATGCACCCCCATAAAGTACAATGGCCTTACATTTTGCGGAAAGTGTTCACTTCATTTTAGGAGGGAGGAATTTTGAGCGTATAATTCGTTATTCATCGTATCCACTGAAAAAAAATTATAGACATCACCTTGTGATATTTCACAGTATCTTTTGTGTTGAAAACAGTTTACAAGCTGTACTGTGTGGGATAGATAGCAGATCGTTTTGGATCATCAATACTTTATCCGGTCAAATGCGAAATGGCCGCAAAACCAGGCCGAGGACTCTCGCGGTCGAGTCAACAGCGTCTATTAATCAGATATCGAAACGAGTGCAATTTTTTGTCCGGGACGTAGGGCGTCAGGGATTGAATGCTCGAGGGTTGGATGGAGCCGGCATGCTATGGCATGCTATGACATATATGATACAATATAATGCTCGCAATAATGTACATGTTGAGTACGCGTGCAGAGGCTGCTCGTCGAGCCATGAGTGCGTGTAAAAGCCGCTTGTAGATAGTTCTAGATAGTTATGAAGGTAAGCGTAAAAGCACGCGCTGTTACTCGCGAATAGGCTCAAAGGAACACGATGTTCCACGCGCCACACGTCGGCCACTGCATCATCGTACACCATCTGCTGGATAATGACTCCCATTACTGTGTGAAAGGGCTTTCTGTAAATTATTGTCGATGCATTTTCTGCAAATGACTCTCTACGGTCAATCACTGTACTACTGTATCTGTATTGTCAATCACTGGGCAATTCAACACTATTATTGAATAGTGATGGACATGAGTGGGAATTATATGATGATGTTCTACTCACTCGTCTTGGATCGAGGCTCGCGTGGTCCATCCACGGTCACTTTGATTGCACGAGTGTAGGTTGCTACTTGAGGTGGCGTCGTTGAAACTGTTATGGTTATGCTGAAGCTCTTTCCTGAAAGGAAAACATATTTTTATACCGTTTACTGAGATACAAACATTTTTTAATGCGGGGTGAATTTTGAAACGTAGGTAACAATCCTCGGATTGTTGTATCTGAATGAAATTAAGGAATACATTTCTGTCTTTGATATGTGGAACAAATCCAGAATTTTCACTCGGGACCAAACCAGCCGTTCTCCAGTGGGGTAAAAACGCACGAAGGTTTCTAGAGAGGGTGGAGCGCTCGTGTGCATATATCATTGACGAAGGTCTCGAGGTTGAAGGTCCGGTATATTAATTCCCTCTCCATAAATGTCCGACGGAGAGATTGACTACGCGCTCTTAAACGGCCCGTCGCTCGCTAATATGCATTTGGTAATTCGCCGCTCCCAGCTTCTACTTCAGCGAGTCTACCGTTCTCCTCCAGAGGACCAAGCGGTTTTCTCTTGCCATCTCTGAACCCTCAGAAGCACATCAAGTCGAGATGGACGGGTCAAAGACATTTAGGAAGATTCCAGACTAGATCTATGAGGTGCTAAATGTTCCCTTAATCCTCCAGAACAATATCTTCTGACCCTCCCGAGAACTATAAGCTTTGACTAAAGAAAGTGCCAATAAAGTGCCAAACATCTTTGACACAAGAGCTCCAAATTAGTCATCCTTATTCTTTAGTATCGGATGTTTTGCACCATCTAATCTATTATTTCATTTTATTTCTTTTTGCGTTCTTGAGAAGATTGTGCAGATCCTTTACAAGTGTTAAAATATAATAACCTTCGGCTCTACTGATGCTGAGCCCATCAAGTATTTGTCAGGAAGTAGAACACTATGATTGATGATTTTCATAAAGACTCTTTTCAATTGCTGGTTAAAGTGAAATTACCTGTCAGATAAATTTACCAGAAGGGTGGTTTAAGTCTGAAGACCAGTCTGTAATAGTTTCAAATGCTAAGAATTATGGATGTTGATCCTCTGATGAAGAAAAAGAAATAAAACATTCTCTTATTTTAGTGAATCCTATCATTTTAGATACTTCCATAATTTGAAGGAAATGATGATGTTGAAATTGTGAGAGGGAATGTGGAGAGTGTTAAATAGTTTGAGTGTGTTTGCAGGGCGCTAGTCGGAAATTTAATGAGATCAATGTCCATCCTGAAACATTCTTTCGGATTTCCTGGGAAACGCATCGCGTACACATTTGTCGGAATGGCGTAAACGTCAACGATTTGTAATTGTCTCCCCTTGGTCCACCCTGAACCACCCCGTTGTGTCTGTCAACATGATAACCGGCATCAAACACCCCTGATCCCGCCACCCCCGGGAACTGCAACTGACTGCAAAGCGGCACGGCGTTATATTCTAGTTATATCCCACCCCTGACCCGACTCTCTATCCTCATTCTGTGGTATCATCCCTCTCGCGTTCATCGTCCTATTTTCATGTTTCGGAACACTGTCCTTCCAAAGTCTTCTATTTTAGCACTGCAGACCATCACCTTTACCACAATTAAGAAAAAATATCTTCCACAAGGAAGTTGGATTCCAAACCGAAACTCAAAATACCTCGGGGGTTTTCCGAAGTACCTAGAATCCTAACAACCAATCCTGAATGGTTTTGATGTCAAAAATACATCTTCTGGAGGATTTGGTGTCTTTTAACCGATCCATTGTCTAAAGTTTCCCTTCCCTATTGAAAAAAATGACGTCACAAAAAGACGTCTTTAAATGACGTCTTCAAATGACGTCATTTAAAGACGTCATTGGCTATGTCATAAATTGGAACATAAAATGACGTCTTTTTTAAACTGTTTTTATCATCGACAAAATGAAGTTACGTCATTTTTTTCCAACAAAATAACGTCATTTGAAATATTCACAAAGGTTTAAAATACAAATAACGTCAAATAACGTCAAATAACAAATATAAATAACAAATACAATAACGTCAAATAACGTCAAATAACGTCATACAAATAACGTCATTTTTTTCAATAGGGAAATTACGTTATTTTGCTGGAAAAAATGACGTAATTTCATTTTGCCGATGATACAAAAAGTTTTTAAAAGACGTCATTTTATGTTCCAATTTATGACATAGCCAATGACGTCTTTAAATGACGTCATTTGAAGACGTCATTTAAAGACGTCTTTTTGTGACGTCATTTTTTTCAATAGGGTTACTATCCTCAAGAACTTGTTCGAAATAATCGACATTCTTAAAATGAGCTGCAGATAAAAGCAAATTTGGATTTTGCAAAATTTTCTGATTCAGCCAAGTGGGATAACATTTCCCGAGAAACGGAAAATGTCACCCAAGCCGAGTATATCGCATTTGGGGCTAATAATGTCGCACAGCCCCGTGCCTGAACCTGCGGTTAATACTCGATGATGGGAACGGTCATCTGCAGAGACAGGACCGGCCTATGCATTCGCGAATGAGGAACGGTAGGAACGACGCGACGCGACAGATGGACAGGCAGAGACAAAATCGGGCCACGCGTATGTGGCACCTATAACGTTCGGCACCATGCACGAGTGCGATGGATGGACGAATGGCTTCTCTTGTGTTGGTGCAACACCGAGATGAGATGAACGTCATCCCACACCACGTACCAAGCAGAACCACCCAAAACCACTCGAAACCATCCGTTAATACTCGTGGCGAGTGGTGACCTGGATGGGGATGAAAAGGGGTAAAAGGGGTTTGCATCTATCAGGGATGCAGAGCCACTCTCAGCAAAGGGTGATGAGGGGCAAGAGATAGAGATAGAGTCACACAACAGTAGGATGTCTCTGGAATTGTCAAATAATTACTATCGACGATAATATTCCGCTCCCGCAGATGTATGGACTTGCGGTAGAATACTAATTATAGGTTTGAGGCAAAAGTGAAGACTGGCGATAGCAGTGGCTCTTGATCCTGGCTAGAGATGGCTGCGGGACCGGGACCTTCTGGGCGACGAGAGGCGATTAGGAAGGCGATAATTGAGTGGACCACCCTTGATACACTCGACTAACTCGAGTTTTGGACTAGTTTCCTGGTTTTGTTTCCGGCCTAGAAAAATTGATTTACTTTTTAATCGGTGCTCTGAATATCGATGTCACGTTTTATTGGGAAGTCTATGATCATTCTGCATGTGGAAAACAATCATCAGGATTTTAATTGACGGGTATGGCGAAGTTTAATTAAATGGAGTGATTCACGATTTTAGTAGACTGGGGTATGGGATACAAGAGGATTGTCATTTGTAATATTTTTATGACAATTCTGTATTAATTGAAAGCTTAAAAAATGATCGTTTTAAAATGATCAGTTGCAGGTTTTCATTTCTATCTCGGCTTTTTAAAATTACAAAATTCCGATTGAAGAATCGAGTTAAAAACAAGGTTAAAAATTGGTTGAATATTTAATGTAGTTTTTTTCCAATGTTCTTTTATCGATTGCTTCTCTTGTGCACCTTTCCCTGCATTATGCCTGCATAATCCATTAACTCCATCAGTGATTCAGGCCTCCCCAATCCTTCACAACTCTGCTAAATGCCCTCCATTTCCCTTTTGCGACATATATTCCGCTTCTAATCCAGCTACTATTTATTCGCTAATTTACAGGGTTATTAAGTTACTGGCATACTACACTATAAATAATAAAATTATAATCAAAGGCCAATTTCATTCATTACGATCCGTTGGATAAGTAGCAAAAAGGGTAAAAATTCCTAATTCCTAATAAAAATTCATTGAACTAATTATACTGTATATCTAACGCTGATTATTATTTTTGGACTTTATCAATGAATGAACGTGTCAATCGTTGAAATTGAGGCAATTAAATTAATAAACCGTGAAACGAACATCAATGATCCGTTCGGGGTGTCGCGGTCGTATTACGAGCGTGCCTTGGGCGTATTGGTCAATTGACATGATTGGGAATTGGGATTATCGCAGGGGGTTCGAAAAAATATAATTGTTATGAAAGAAACGAAGAGGATGGTACACATGCGTTGTGGATTTAGCTTTTGAATCAAGAGAGGTAGTAATGCAGGTCGAAATGATGAAACCACCTGAAAGATAAATGATGCCATTCGCTGTGAGCTCGTCGGTATGGTCCAGCCGTCAATCCATAACCCATCGCTGGAATCGAAGGGCGCAACACTCATCGGACCTTGCAAAATCTGGCTAGCTACCGCTAAATAACTGTCATCCCGCTCAAATTGGATTTCCATGGTCGCGCGTCTATTATTCTATTCAATAGAGTTCTCCCGTTTTCAACATATTTGCTTATCAAGGAAAAGTGCCCCTGAATCTCACACAGTTACGATATTGTTTCCAATAATCGAGTTTTCCCTATTTTATGGGATATTGTGAAAATTACATATTATAAAGTTGAATTTCGCTGACTCTTTTGGCAAATTTTCAGCTTAAAATTGAGAGAACCAGATTTGAGGTATACTTCAGGTCTCCCTTGGTTCCACAATGATTTCTGATTAACGGCCAGTTGTTTCGTATACCCGATTGGGGCTCGTGGCGGACGTCGAGTAATGACTCTGGGGGCAGCGGGAGCGGAAACTCGCGGATGCAGAGTGAGAGAGAGATGAAGAGAAACTGGAGAAGAGCGGGAGGGTGGCTGATGACGATGATGATGATGATGATTACAATAACCGTGATTTTAGAGGGTTTACAGAAGGGTTTGGCTTTGGCACGAGGCTAACTCTCTTCTCTTCAATTGCTACATCATTGTTTTTCAAAACGAAATGAGGACTCGTGCAAACCGATCAGGAATCAATCCACCACAAGAAAAAGCTGCGGTGGATTCCTACCAATCTCCTCTTTTACTTGATTAACTCCTAACCAGAGAAATTAAGAGGCCTTCTTAGATGCGGTTGGACAATATTTTTCTTCCTCTTCTTAAAATTGGGTCTCCTTTATATTAGAGAATAATATCATAATATAAGGGAATTATCCTGTTATCTCAAATTAAAATACTTCGAAGTAATTAATTCTATTCTATAAAAATGAGACTCACCTCTTCCACTTCTGCCAACGAATCTAAGGTCATTGAACTTTGCCACCTGATTTTTCATGAGGGCAGTAGCATTTCTAAGTTCAGCGCAGCAATTTTCATCGTTGCCGGCTCGAACAGTCACTAAAGTTCCGTCCCCAATTTCTCCAAGAGCCACGACTTTGAAAGCAACCGGAAGTGTCTTGTTGGATCTCCAATGAGTCGGAAGTTGGCTGCACAGAAAATAGGGAGAACCTGTAACAAAGAAAACCAATTTTTAAGAGATTGAGGCGTATTATAGATGGAAGTAGAAATCAAGCAAAATTTAAGTGATTGCAATATTTATTGTACCGCTCGCGAAAATGTATAGAAATTTTAAATAGTTTTGTTCAAGGTAGAAAAGAAATACGAGGTGGTTGACGAGATTTTGGTCCCTACGACCCGATTTGGTCCCTTATTACGTCGGCAGCCGCGACGTGTGCGTAGGTACTCATTAGGCACGAGCTAATTGGCAGGGTCAAAGTGTGGGAAGGGAATTACCGTGGACAGAAAGTTAAGAAGATTAAGATGAAAAAAGGAAAGGAAATCCCGCTCGAGTCTGAAGCAATACCAAACAGGATGTATCACGTGAGAATTCAATTCTGGGATAAAAATGACTAAGGAAAAGATTAAAATATTTGTTTAATCATAAATGGACTCACGATTGAAAAAATTAATGATGAAATGGGATTTTTAGAAATTCTTGATTCGCAAGTTGAATTAAGAGACTTGCATGGGGAGGTAAGCACTTGTAAAAGGTATTGTTGATTGTTTTATTGAATAACTCCTTTTCCGCAAAATTGAATTTATTCGGTATTACGTAAGGCGTAAGTAATATAATTTGCGATGCTATAGAAAGTGTTCGGACATTGCAAATTAAAATTTTACGCTGAAACGGCGGACGCTTTTACAATCTGATGTAAGAAGGATGCGAAGGTGTTAAAAAGTTATGAGAAAAAAAGGATCACCAACTTGGCGAGAAAATTCAATTACTGAGATGTCTGGTACATCGAGAATTCCTCCTTCAGTATTCATTTTCATCTTAACTATAGGACTTATGAACCTTGATTTGTTCAGGCTTCAAAAATTAAAATTGGATATTGTGTACAATTTCTCGAACACTCAGCTAAAATTTAGGGCTAAATTCCGTAGATGCGTAGTTCCAATTTCTGTAATTACAGGGAGCGTTGGTTCACAAATTCGAATTTGTTGCACAATGTATTTGAGTCAGTTGCTTTTCCATGGTAGAATTTCTGCTATAGAAATAACAACACGAATAGCGCATTCATTCATCATCATTAACATCGAACAGAAAAGAAGCTCTTTTTATTGAAGATAACAAAAGATATCCGATATTCCTTTACTTATGTAAAAATTCAAGAATAATAAGATTCAATCTACCGAACAACGAATAAAATTCACACAGTATTGCATTATTTGCAAATAAATTAATATCGTGTTTTAAAAAACTTATAGAGCAGCTTTTTTATTTGTAACAAGATAAAATAAGCAAAGGAAGCAGAACAAAACAACAAGAAATACTGAAGTATAAAAAGCAAATGATAAAACGGAAGCAATAACAGCAGAATAAGCATAAAAATGAGCAAAACTGAATAGAAAGAAAGGAGTAAGAAAACAGGGAATAAAATACAGAACCGGGAAAAGGGGTAGGAGAATAAAAGAAAGAATCAGATATTGTAGGAGAAGCATAAAAAGCAGTGTATACAAGTATCAGTTCATGAAACAAATACATAACACATAGGTATTATGTTACAGAAAAATAAAGAAAATAAGACATTTAAGAGGTGAAAAAAATAAGTAAGAAACATGAATCAGGAAAAAATGATGAAATTGAAGTAGAGCATCAAGAAAATTCAACAAAGTGGCAATTACAAGGAACAAAAAGCAAAGTTACAGAAAAAAGATTCTGAAACAAAAGAAAAGGTAGCGAAAACTTGCTTAGCATAAGGAGATGAGAAAAAGAGAAAGTAAAAAAATAATCTCCACAAAGTATTATAGTGTTTTATAATCTCTTACTAATTATTGCATTTAATTTGTTCATCACTGACATTATGACCATAGGCTGCGTATTTTACAACCTTTTTTTATGACGCCTACTAATTTTTTAATTTTACCACAACATATATATTTCTACATTGAGAATACTTTTTGATCCCTTCTTTTAAAGTTTTTTCGAAGTTTTCGCGACCACAAAAAACTTCAAATCTTTCTTTCTTTCATAGAAAAAAGTATTCTGAATCAGAACAATTGGATGAACTATAGAATTAAATGTACTATATGTTTGAAATGGTACCAACCAGTTCGAACAAGTTGTTCACCAGGATGTTCTGCTTGAGCCTCGCCGACGAGTCTCTCGGTCCACCAGAGCTCGCCGACGGCGGCACCCTCGCTCATCTCGCCACCACCACCCCCACCGCCCCCGTCTTCTTGGTACCTCGAGTTCAACCCCTGAAGAGGTGCCAGGGATGACCCAATCGGTCCGGCGCCCTCGTGGGTACCAACGGAACCGTAATTCTCCCCACAAGTCACGGATCCCACCGGGAGATGCATTCCATCGGCGAGTAAGCCCCCCTCCGAATCGCCCAAATCTTCCACGTGTGACGTCGTGATTCCTTGCAACCTGACAGAGCCTTGAGTCCTCTCGACCTCAATTTATATTTGATTTAATTGCATTTAATTTTTCCTTAATTTTTATTTAATTTTCAATTTAATTTTTATTTAACTTTAATAACACTCCTTCACTCTATTCACTTGAAACACTATTCTTCACTCGATCACTTTCCTAACTCCAGGAAAGAGTTCCTCATCCTGAATCCTGGAACCAAGTTCGCCAAAGGACCGAATTTTCCTCATCATGAAAAAATCGAACCAATCAGCTGGAGGACAATTTTCCGAGATCCATGAAAGCAGCACTTCATCCTGTTCCATAATTGACTAATCAAATTCAATTAAAAATCATTTGTTATAAAATCTTTTTCACTTGTTTCACTCGTTCTTTACTCAACTCATTTTCCTATTATTTCACTGTTTCATGGAAAATTTTCTAGAAATTATCGACTTCACTCACATCACGACTATCGAGTTCCACTTTTAAATTATCACAGTCTTTACTTGTGCCATCACCCACGCACTTGATTAATTCGTTATATTCATTTAATTACTGTCCCACGTCAGGACCAACGAAATCTCTTTTTTCTTTATTAATGAAACCAATTTTTTTTTATCACTGGGTTCCGGTTTCCCGCCTTTTCTCGAATCTCACTAGGAACACGTGTTCGAGTCATAGAGTGAGGAATAAAAGTCTTCAGCGCTCGAAAGTTGTGAGTCAACTGAAGATTAATGAGGGATTGGATTTGCCGAATGCGTCACGATCGGATTTCTCTTTCTTTTCCTTTTTCTTTCCGTCTTGATCGCGATCGGCGATCAATGATGATCGAACCGTACGAACGTCTGTCGCGGTCGGCGGCGCGCGACGTTATGCGTGGAGTTTGTGGCTGGAGGCCGCGTGTTCCACGGAAGCCCTCCGGGACGGCCCAGGCTGAAGAGCCTCCCCCCCTCCCCCCGACAAAACCCGCATCAATCCCATCGTCATGGTCGCCCCACGCGTTTCGTACTTTTTATTCCCCCACTCCCTGCGCTCCGCCCCCACCCACTCAATCGCGCATTTACAATCCTTAGTTAGGTTCTTCAATTTCTGGAAAACATTTTTTTAATAGACATGCCCTTTAAGCCTGAAATAAAATTTGCAAGGTTCCTTAAGGGTTAAGTTTGGAAGCCTTTAAAATTCTTATGGGACCAATTCTAGATTCCAAATCTTTAAAACTCGGGTCCCGGATTATAGTCTCTGATATGAACTAATTTATTGTGGCATAATTCTGACGAAACTGTTGAAAAATTCCCTTTTAAATCACCTACCCCATAATATTATAGATAAGCTCAGAAACCCCTAAAGAGAAAATCCTAGAGGGTTGGCGATTCTAAGATCCGAACCTTTAAAACGTCCTGTTAGGTACATAATGTTAATTGAGCTTTCTGCTTCCAAAATGGCGACACGTAAAATTCTTATGATTGAATTCATGTGTATATTTTTTTACAACAATAGTTTTGTTTGTAGATCAAAAAATGTTTCATATGTGTTTGAATCAGGCGTGTTTCTGCCTTTTTTAAAAGATACTGCTTTGGACATATTGCATTGGAAAATACAATAGTATTTTTCTGATATGTATGAATATTAAGGCGATAAACAGGAAACTGTAACATAATCGTCGAACTACGTTTCTATTGTTATCAGTTTGTTCCCACGGCGGACCAGCAGACTTTAGGCCCACGGGATATCGCGATTACTACGTCCGCGACTGATATTATTATTACTTTGTCGCAATTACTATATATAAAATGATGAAATGCAAATTTTTTATGTTTTACCATTTTTCGTTAAAAAAAATCGGGTCTATAAATGTGTTTTTTTTTTTATGTATAATTTATCTATATTCATTTACTTATATTTTTATATCAAACATTGTAATCGTTCATAATTATAAATTACATAAATTATCCCGTGTAGTTCAAACCATTAGTTCACATCATTAGTTCACATTATCTCTTAGAAAGATTTACGACTCCATTAATAATTAAAAGATTCATTAAATTTTTAAGAGTTTGGAATAATTTCGGGGTTGAGAAAATTTATGTATTTTAACTGAAAATAATTGGTTATAATTAATATATGAATTATCACAAAATGAAGGGGTGAGTTTTCAAAAATATTAGTTCATCTAAGTTGAAGCATAAATTTTGGACCGTCTAAGATTCTAAAGTATCCAAGCGTGTCTGACTAGTGCATTCCATTACTACTGGGCCAATAAAAATTTCTACTGATAATGTACACTCAAATTTGAACAACTGGAAGTAAAAAGTAGACAAAAATACTTCGTTTGTAAAAGAGGGATACCAATTTTTCAAACTAAAAATGGAACGAAATAAATTTTTATAGCAAAAATGGAACAAGGAGAACCGATCAGAGTTCGAATTGGCGTTCCTTTTTTTCTCTGAAAATTCATTTAGTCCCACTCTTCTTCTTCTGATCTTTTATTCCATTTTTACAAATGAAACATTTTCATCCACTTTTTATTTTCAGCTGCTCATTTATATTTGAGAAATAAGTTCGTCTAGAATTGTTTTCAGATCAATCAAGCTAATAAATATTTAAAAATATGAAGTAAACTTGATATCAAGTTCGTTACGTCTTTGGATTCATAATCCACATGGACAGAGGTATTATTTTTTAAATTTGACAGAACAGTAGAGGCTGTAGACTGCAACCTACAAGGCGTAACAAGTGTCTGTGTGACGTCACACGACCTCCAAAAGGCGGGGCTTTCAATATGGGGGTGGGGCTCGTTTTGCCCCACCCCCGCGAATCCACGTTTCTTCATTCCTTTTATTCTCTTCAATGTTATCTTCCAGGACTCTATGACATGTTTCCCTCTGCGCAGAAGCTGCGGAATGTCGATTATCGTCGTTTTTCAAATATCTTATAGCTTAGAATCATGTCCATTAGGAATACAAATTAGTGTAAATTATAGTAGTTTAAAAGGAACTAAATTAATTTGAAACTAGTTTATTTACTTCCATTCTTGGAAAAGGCCTAATAAATATAAACATCTATTATTAATTCCTGAAAATATGAATAATCATTAATATAAGGTTTTAATTATCAAGATATTTCGTTAAAAAAGACACTGTTAACTTGGTGGATGTTTTATTAATAAGATTTGCAGTTGTCTGTTGGACTATTGTAGATATTTATTCTTGGGCATTTATTCTTGAATACCCGCAAAGCGCCACCGTTTACAGCCACTGTGGTCTGTTAAAAGTGCAATCGAGGAAGCATATATTGATATATGTCATGCGCTTCTAGTCGTTTATACAAACTTGCAAGAATATAATTAACTTCGAAAGGTCAGCAGGGACCTATTGTCTATTATTTTGAGTAACGTTCACTTGGCGGTAGAAGTTACGAGATACTAAATCATTACGCCTCTCATAAAGAGACCATTTCAGAGACAGATTTAAAGAAGCATTTTCTGAGATACAATTATGATAAATATGATTCATAGAGCTTCTAAATCCGATTCATTAAAATTTTTAAACCTCACACAAATATACGTATTACTTTTCTGATAAGCATTGATCTTAAATTAATAGAATTTCAATGAAGATCAAATCCTTATGCGATTTTTATACTTTGGGATAAATACTAATATCTAAGGTGTTTCCCAAGGGATTACATAACTTTATTATCGTGGATTAATTGGGTACTTAATTTGTTTGAATTTTGGAGTTAGACATAAATATTAAACCATAAATAAAGGATGAGATTGTTATACATATATAGAGAGCCATAAACGGTGTTTCATGCTGACCCTTCTTGTGTAATTAAAATCCCTTCCTAAATCAAGCTGAGGCTCTGATTAGCTGCCCTTTCCTCGGCTTAAACTTAATTCCATGCTCTTAATTGTACAAAGCATCCTTCCATGCTCTTTTAAAGAAGATGAAGCAGATTATAGTGTAATACATCCCTTATTAATTTTTTAAATTTGAACGTTAATAATTATTTATATGTTTTATGTCAGTTATACTTTAGTTCTTCATAAGTTTATGCACAACTTTTTTAGTACCTTTCTTAAATATTTCACTGGAATTACTTTATACTGTAACGAATTTTTTATATTTCAAGACCAGCCGTTCTTCCTTCAGACATTCTCTCCAATATTTCGGTTAAAATTAACTTGGCGCGTGCGGGTAATAATTCTCGTTATAAAGAAAGCACGCGATAATGACACAAGAAAAAGAAATGAGAATAGGGGTTGATTTGAAATTCGTCTAAGCAGAACGAATTTTTGCGGTTAATAAGCCAAAATAAGACAAAGAGTTTCTGACTTCCTGCGTTTATTTTTCTTATACGTATATATTTAATATTCTTGCCTATTCATTTGTTTTCTGATGTATAGGAGTTAGTAGAAATTTTGTTATGCATTTGCAGCATTATTGAAGAGAAGTTATACTTTGAAAATAATTTTCATCGCCAAGTCGTAAACTATAGTGTGTCGCACGCATGGATTTTAACTACAAGCAGATATAGACCCTCCTATATGTATAGTCAGTTAATTAGCTTAATAAACCCTCTGTGCAACTGACCCTTCATTTTGTCCACTGGAATCTCGATCCTGACAATACAGGGATGGCTCTTCATTTTCTTCGTTAACTACAGTTAACATGTATCCAAACTACATGTATGGACGTCGTATAATCAAAACCTCTCGATTTTAATTTAAAATGTATTCATCACTTTTATATTGAAGACTTAATATAATATAATAACAAAAAAAAAATATATATATAGACTGTATATATTCCTATATAAGTATATATATATATATATATATATATACATAATGCTATCGGAAAGTTTACGTATACAAAAAATAGGTGCTAAAATATGTAAAAAAAAAAGTCAGAAAGAAGTTTAAGTATGATTGTGGGAAAGATTCATTTACGAAAGATAATTTACACCGTGAAATTAATACTATGAAACGTCGATGAAATTTATAGCTTCTGCCTCCCTGCGCTTAGCAAAGCGGGTGCCGCGTAAGCTTCGGACTGACTGCGAGGTCCGACTTTGAGGAAGAAGCACATCAAAAGGATTAAAATGCAAATAACATAACTCGAATAAGCTTTCCTGTAAACTCTGCTTTTTGTTTTCACTGGTAAAATGACCTATTGGTATTTAAGCTCGTTTGTAGATTTAAAAACAGTTTATTTCAATTCAAAAAAATCTCCACTTGATCTGGTACTTTGCTTCTTGATATAAACATTAAATTATTCATATTTTTCACTATGGTACATTATATTATCATCATGATACAAAATAAATTTGCAAATTCAAATGTATTGCAATTGTGTGGATTTGAATAACGTAATCGAAATTATATATATTTATATTTATATTATAATGACTTTTTATAATAGGATATAAATTATATATATATGACATAACAAATAACATTCGAAAATGTGAAACATTAAATTTGATAGATAATATAAAAACATAATAAATAAAACGTAATAAATATACAATAAGGGTCTTATAATAAAAAATGCTATAATCATCAATTCATGTTTAATAAAAATATGATAAGGTTTAAGAAAAAGAAAACTTTCTGCATTAACAGTAGATGATGATTCTTTTTTTCTGGGCGATGTAATCCATTGCTGTTAATAATGTATCGACAGAAAATAAAGCAGAGTTACAAATCAACTTCTTATCAGCTTAATATTATTCAAAAATTTTAAATTAATATCTCTCATATTATTTTTGATCGTATCCTCAGAATTATTTATTTAAAAAGTATCTTTAATAACTACAATATTACATTATCGATGGTTGGATAGCCAGCAAAGTTCTGAGAATTCTTACTAGATGGAAGCAGGCGCGCTGATTTTGAAAGTTCAAACACGTTCAAATGTAATTCGAGGCATCGAACTGTTGTGATCGAAGGACACATGCGTACCTGCTCTTTTATTTAATCTTTAAAGGTAGTAACAAACACACAACGGCCATGCCACGCTGAAAGCATCAGTTCTCGTTGGATCACTTATGTTAAGCAGCATTGGACGCGGTTAGTACTTGGATGGGTGACCACTTGGGAATACCGTGTGCTGTTGTCATTTACGTTACTTGATCATGGCCATATGTGCTTTTAAAAGCACATAAAGCTTTTAAAAGGAGGCACATGCCAATATACCATATCTAATATATGTAACTAACTTTCTTTATACACATAATTAACCATCTCGAGCACTGAGTAGAAAAAATAAATTTCACTCTGTATTTAAATTTTTATTTTAAAAATTTAAATTTATTCAAAACTTGTTTCTTTTTATTTTCAAAGGGGCCTCCTAAAAATTTTTGCGGGGGGGCCTCCAATTTTTAGTTACGCCACTGACAACTATTCTGAAGATTAATCTTCCTTCAGGAGAAGGATCATATTCTTTTTGAAAATATTGAATCTTCTATTAAGGATAGAAAAAAGAAGTTCGTGATAAAGCGAGAAACTAATAAATTAATTTCTAGTTTATCCGTCGATGCTGAAATGATTCTTTATGTTCATGGTTGGTTGGTTACCTTGAAACGGTGACAACATTCGCAAAAGTTCCCCCATTCGCTGCTAGATGGAAAGAAGGGACCTGCTTTAGTTGGTTTAAATTTAGGGTATGAACCCCCGAAGTATAAAAAATGCTATACAAGCTAAAAAAAATATACAGTCTGTTTTACTTCTTTCAAATCCAACAACTTAATCTTGTTAATTTTAATCTGCCACACAAAAGTTCCAGGAAAATATTAGTAATCTTACGCAGCATAATTCCCCTACTCTTGAAAGACAAAAGTACACGTATATTAAACCTGAGTGCATAATAAAATCAGATAAAATAATTCTATCAACTAATTCATTTACCATATAATGTTTCAAAGCAAAGGAGGCCGATCGCACACGTTAAGGATCAGGGTATAAAATGCGATATCTCTCATTACACGCCCGGCATGCATTGAAAATTACATATACCCTCTAGGTAAGCCATTCATGGGGACCTGACGATAAAATCTTGAAAGCTGTTGAAAGCGGAGCGATCGTATCTGATAGTAATGCGATCCCAGAAATATAATGGCGAAAACCCAGCTCATTGTTGAGGACCAAGCGGCGGTTCATTGTGTCCCGTTGCAGGATGTGCTCTGATTTTCTCGGAGCATAATAATGTGGCTTACACATGGGGGTGTGTGTTGGTTACCGTGCGAGGAACCAGAATGTTTTGGGGTGAAAAAGGGGGTTCCAGAGATTTTTTTCGAAAAGTGCAGTAGCCATTCATATGGCAATGGGAGTGTCCCTTGAAAGATATACGGTTACTCTCGTTGTTCCATCGGGAAAATGGGCTCAATGGCAAACCGATATGATATTTCAGTGCAGAGAGATCAACCGGGATTAACCTTTCCGGTTTGCTTTACAGTTCGCCAATTCTCCCACGCATCAAACTTGACAAATTTTTACTGTAGTTTTAGAAAAATGCGAGAACTATGTATTTCATTAAAAATATAAATATTTTTCTAATGGAAATTTTGTATCTTGTGTTTCAGAAAATTGTGAGAATGGAGCAGCTAGGATTTTCCCCGATAGTCCAGTTCTCTCAGCTAAAAAAAGGTAGGAAAATTGAATATTATTTAGAATGAAAATATCAGGTGGGCAATTAAATTATTATTTTAAAGATGAAATCTATATTATATAGAATATTAGATTTCAGAAAACTTTTGACTCTCTTGTTGTAGGAGAGGTAGTAAAATTTAAAAAAAATATTGACTTGTTAACTTCGACAATATGATTCGAAACAATTTTTTTTTAGTAACCCTCTCGACCGACGAACTTGTTCAAAAGGCAGTCCATCGAATATTTTTCAATTGATATACGACCGAAAAACGATTTACAATCACATCACGGAGACAAAATAACAAGCTCGGAAGCCATTTTTACGGTCTCAACCCCTTCGTTTTTTCGGCTCCTCTCCCACCGGAAAAACAATTTTTTGCCACTTTTTTCCTCGAATCTTTTCTTCCTGATCAAACAAGCTTCAAAAGCCTGCACGTGTATTTTACCCTAGGAAATTGAGGTTTGATTTTTTTTGGTTATGAAAAAAAAATTGACAATGGTGGTTCGCCGAGTGAGGCCACGAAGGGTTTTAATTTTTATGGAGCTTCTGGTTAAAAAGGTAGCGTCCGTCTGACTTCAACAGTTAATTCCACAGAGTCGAAAGAAACCCTTCTTTTACCATCTGTGGGTTGTTTATTGGCACCATAAAATACCTTCCGTTTCGAGTTTTTACGTTTTTTTTGGCTCGCTTAAGAGGCTGAAGTCTGAATTGTTCGTCGGTTACACTTATTATACGGTTATAGTTATTATTTAGAAGCCTGGGTCTCTGAGAAACTAATGGAAGTCACGCGTCTATCGATCGAAAAAATTAGAGAAGAAGTTTAAGAAAAAAGTAAGAAAAAATGTTTGCACAAGAAACTTTGAAAGAGGTAATAATGAGCCATGATTTCTTGTTTGAATAAAAGTGGATTGGTCTGAAGAATAATTTTCTCTCTCGGCGAAGAAAAAGAAATATGAGGAGAAATATTCGATATTACATATTTATGAAAAGATTAAATACATGACTGGAAAAAATGTATATATAATTGTACACCTTTATTCTCAACGCAGAATTTCAGTAAAGATCTCGGTAAAGATTCATTTTAATTCGAAGAAAATGTCGATACAAAAAAGGACTTGAACTATTTTTTGCTCGGTTTTTTGCCCATTAGAGAGCTAAAATACTTTTTTCCTATCAAGTATCATTTTGAGCAGAAGCACAAAGGTAGAAGTACTTTTCGTAACACCTATATATTATCGTGAGAAAATATTCTCTGATGTAGCAGGTAATCGCAACGAGAGAGCTTTTTATGTCTTTAGAAATAGAACTAAAGTGTTGCTTTTTATCTTGTACACTTTTGGGAACATCTATGAAAATCCGGGACCATAAAGACTGAATAAGGGTGTGAATGCCTTTACTTATATAACAAGTAGAACCAACGCACAAAGAGACTCTTGGCACGAATTGCTACCGTCTGGCTGAAAAAGGGTCAGGCTCTTTTTTTCTACTATCTTTCTTGATAGACGCTAAGAGATTAAGGTCGACCCTCAGATTCGCATGTAGATAAAAATACCTGGTTTAAATGGTGCAATCTTTTTAAAGCTGTCTTTAAATAATTCAATTCTCTCTCGATGAACATATTTTTTCATTTAATGTATAAGTATTACGCATTTTTTCCTACACAATTCTGTTCTGTCAGTGTTTTATTGAAACGAATGTTTAATACAAAATATAAAAATGTGGATCTGTCCAGATTATCATAAATTTAAAAGGTCCAATAAACAGTTTATTCCTATTTATTCTTTAAAAACGTGAGCATGATGAAACTGAGAAAATGAATTAATATAGCTCACGACATGTTTAGAGGGTGAAAAAATGAATGTGCCGCTGTGATTTATTGCATGATAGGTAATGTTTTGGACGAATGGAACAGTCAATTTCGCCCTTGATTCCGAAAAAAGTTTCCAAATAGAAGATTCACAGCTGTTCTTGTCGATCTCGTCCTCTACGCTATATAAACAAAAAACTATCCACTGAAGCACGTACTAACTACTAAAAGCACCCGTTACTTGTATCAGAAATTGCTCACCTATTCTAAAATATATCTAAATTATTTAATCATGATTTTCCTAGAATTTGTTCATTCTTATGAAAAATACATAAAAAACAGATTATTTTCCTGATGGGCGTGGAAGTAATATTAGTGATCATTTGGAGGCGCCAAATTGGGGTGTCTGACTACTGTCTGGAGACGAACATCCGGATTTTGTGATTTATTTTTCACGGAGAAAAAGCAGATGATACTGTGGCAACTTGATTGAACCCGCAACTGTCGTCTGTGTGAGAACAGATGAAACAACACCGGCACGCGCTCAGTGACCAACCGGAAGGCCCCCTGCAGATAAATCCTCTTGAAGTGTGTCTCTTACCCGGATTGTATCAAAATAATCTTATTTTGGTAACATCAGCTTAACTTACTACTTCGAATACCAGCCACTCAAATTTTAAGCTCCTTTTAAGTCGGTTCACCTTCTATTGTATAATATTTGGTTTCTAATCCCCTCATTTTACTACAAACATATTTCCCGAGAAATTACTTCACTTGCGTAACCAATTTGCTGCTGAATTTTCTTTGGGAACAAATTAAATAATATGCATTAATAATGTATTGAATTATTCGATAATGAGATATTACTTAATATTTCTGAATAATCCTATCACCTGAACCCAAAATGTTTTCAAAACTACTCTACTACGTATATTTTCCTGTCGACATGACAAGCGCTCCAGATTTATTAATGGTTTGTTGTCCGCTCCAGTTCACACTTTTTGGCAAGGTCCAATTTTCCACGGGGGTCTGGGCCTCATTCTTCGTCGAGAAAGACTCGGAGCCCTCCTCTGGGGAAAATATCGGACCGCGGAAGGTTAACCGTCGACCATGGAACACCGGGTGGCTCGCGCCTCGTTCTTCTTCGGCTTTCTTCGTGATTCGATTCGATGGTTTTAGTATGACAGTGCGTAGCGCGGGGCCCGAATTGAGGCCCGACAGGTAGGGATCGTCAAAAGATTCAAAAAGATTCTCCATTGTCGAGTTAGCGGCATGAGTAGCGATCGGGAAGCGCATAACAGCGTATAAGCCTCGATGTTTGCAGACAAGGCCCCTGTGGGCCCCCGACGGCTCCCCCCACCACTTCTCCCCACTTCTTTTCTTTGAGGCCCTCGACGTCTCACTCTCACGTGCACCGACGTCGACACGTACGAGGTGACAACATAAATATAATGTCACGCTTCTACGATCGCCAATGGGGCCCACCGAAAATTCTACTGGGCCTGAGGCTGAATTTTACCCTCCTTCAATGCCGGGTCCTATTCACCGCGTACATATTGTATATACTGTACAATATCGTTGCGTATAAGGAATCAGTTCGTGAACGCGAGAACTGTTGTAGTCACGAGAGATTTTTATAGTCTGGATGAAAAATGAGGTTAGCCTCCTCCTCATCAGCTGAAAACTCCTGAGACCAAAGAGGCCCAATATTTTGGCACTCCATGACTCCATCCTATAGATATAGGCATATGAATATGAATTCTTGAATCGCTCAATCGTGACGATTCAATCCGAGAAATAGGAATAATGGTTTAGTACCTGTAACTTTGTTGCTTTGGAAACTCCGAAGCTTTTTTTTAGGGACAATTTTATGGAGGGAATTGGGAGCAAAGGGGGTGGAGCCCAAAGTTATGGGGTCGCGATAAAATGATAGAAGGTGTCATATAGATGTTTGCTCATGGAAGACTTAAATTTATAGACCTGCCTTGAATATAATATATAATACCTTTTTTTAATACTCAAAGAAAGTTTGTATCTAGTAATAATTCTTTTAACTTTAACATACTGTAAGTAACTGTAAGATGGGCGATTTAAATTTCATGGAGGGGATTTTCTGATTATTATTTTCACGAGGTTTAATTGTACAGATTCCCTAAAAATGATAAGTTCAGACAATAATTACTGGACAATTGAGCAATATTTTGAAAGGATAATAATAAATTGATATTTGAAAGTTACACACACACACAGTAGTTATTCTAAGGACCCTGTCAGTTGGAAGATAAATTTTTCTAGGATATTCGACATATGTTGGAATGATTCTTCAGTATGCATTCTTATTTTGTAAGCATCAAACCAGATACCAAACAAGGTCTTTTGGATTGGAGAATTCCCCATAGATCAGACCCAATTATATATTGAGCCATTTAGAAGCTGGAGCAGGAAAAGCAAAAGGGCCCCTTTTTGAAATTGCCGATTCCATGGGGGATCGGTTCCGCTCAGGGCACAATACCACCCGTGACATCGTTTACGTGCCCCCCGTGGTCTGCCACGGGACGAATGGGACCTATAGCGTATGGAACACCCGTGACGAGACATCTTCATTACGCTGTGGCCGTAGGGCCCTCTTCAAGCTGCCAACATTGCGTTCAACTATATGTGCGATAAATCGATTAGCGTTTCCTCAGAGTGTATGAAAAAAAAGGCTAGTGGTAAATTCGATGATTCAACCTTTTCACATTTACCAAGGATCTTTCTGAAAAACGTGAGAAAAGTTCATTATGGTCCGGAAATGGAATCTTTTATTTATGCTACTGAAGTTTACGACCGTAAAAAAAATCAAAAACAATGGCCGTTACGTATGAAGCAACTTTTTCATATCTAAAATAGAATTCATAAAAGCTCTTTTTTCTAGATAGGTTCATAACATTTATTACATACATCATTTCAAAACTCATGTTTATAAACCTATTGAAATTGAAATTGAGTTTCGGCTAAGAGAAGTTAGGCAGAATGTTTATTCGATTAAAAAAAAAACGTAGACTAAATGATTATTTGGTAAATGAAAATTAGATTAAATGATGGATAGAAATTAGGACAAATTTTAATTCGATAAAATGAAATTCGGTCAAATGGGAAAATGACAAATGGAATTTGGGGAATGTTCGTGCGCCTTTGTTTGGTCGTTAAATAGAGCCGATCCTAAAAATAAAATTTCAAGTCTCGAAGTTGGTATTTTTCGTGAATTCTCCAGTATAATTCGCTTTCTCGTTCTTTTAGTAAGATTGCATGTATAACATCGAAAACCAGAGTTAATTTAAAATAACCCATAAAAGTACGAAAAAGCAGAAAAAGCTATACAATCAATATACCTATATACTACAACCTGCGTTGCACAATGGTTCATTGTGAAACTGGTGAGTATAGCAAAATCGAGTTAGGCGGGTTTTAAAGAGGGTTGAGGGGTGGGAGAGGTGTGTTATAGGGAGAAATTGAAGGGTTTGAGGTGTGGTGCCTTGGTGGCCACGGGTGCGGTACAAGCTCTGCGTAACGAGGGCCAGCCTTTATGGCCCGTAAAGATACGTGCCGTCCAGTTTACGTCCGGTCACTGTATAACGGGGAAGTAACGTGGAGCTCACGTAGGGGTAGTTGGCACTGTTGGAAGTACTCCCTTTTGAGATCCCTTGGTCAAATCTCCATCCACTGACTCTCCACGTCTCTCTCGGCTTTAAAGAGCACAAGAGAAGGAGAAAGAACTCCATATAGTGATATAGTTGAATACACTCCATAGAGTTCCCTGTGGGGCAGTTTTATAATGCGCGACCGTGATTGTGCGTGATTACCCGATCCTGCTGTTGCCACGGGGACCAGCATCAGCAGCGCGGTGACGATCGGGGCTTTTTTAGATCCCAAAGAGCGTATATCTCGAAATTACCTTCGGATAAAGGGGTGGAGAAAAGTCGATCGCGCTGAGGCCGAGTCTCGTTACGAAGAACTAAAAGTAAAAGAGGAAGGGCTGAAAAATTTAAAAACCATTTTTCGAACACCCTTTTTTCCACTTTCGAGGGGTTTCTTTAAATAAATTCTTTTCCTATCTTAAAAAAATGGTGGAACGAAATGTCTCGAAAATCTCGCATACATTGTTGTTGTAAATCTCGTCCTCGTCCTTTAAAATTTCACGAAAACCTCCGAAATTCCTTAAAATTCGTTAAAACTTCTGAAAATTCCTAGAAATCTCTTGAAAACTCTTAAAAATCCACAAAAATCTTCAGTTATTAATCTCATAAAATCCATGTTAAAATTCGTGAAAATCCGAGTGAAAATATCTAAAAATTACTAGAAATCCTTGAAGTTTCTTAAAATTTCAAATTTCTTAAAATCATTAGAAATTTCATGAAATTCCATGAAATACTTAAAAACTTTACAAAATCTTTTAAAAATTAGACAAATCTCTTGAAATCTGTTCAAAGTCGTGAAAATCTCTTAAAATACCCAGAAACTTCTTGAAATTCTTTAAAATTCTACGATAACATTTAAAATCCATTAAAAGTGTTAGAAATCTCGTCAAATTCCATCAAATCCTTAAAAATTCCATAAATTCTTTTAAAGATCAGAAAAATATCTTGAGGTCTCTTAAAATTCCTCGAAATTTCACGAAGACATTCGAAATCGCTTAAAATTCGTTAGAATCTTTTAAAATTCTTAAAATCCTATTAATATTTTTTCTCAAATTTTCAAAACATTTAAAATCCCTTAAAATTCTTTAGATATCTTAAAAATCTTTAAAAATTTTATGAATTCCTTTAAAATTCCGCGAAATATCCTGAAATTACTTAAAATGCTGCGAAATTTTTTAAAAATCTTAAAAAATCCTTTAAAAATTTTTCTCTAAAAAGGTGATGTAACGAAATGTTTCTAATATCTGGCATATATTAGCTGTTTCAAAATCTGCTATCTGAATTTGAATCAGCAAAATTCCAGATTAAGGCATAGTATTTGACTTTGGAATGACATGAAGTTGTAAAAAGTGAAACAAATAATCGTGCGCGTAGTGAGGATGTTAGTTTGCTACTGTTTATAAATATATAAATGGATATGGTGAAATAATGTGGGCGTGGTCAAGTTGACCTTTTCTTCAGAAAAATTAAATGATCATCCAAAATCGACGATGATACACATCACGTTCCCATGCAGAACAAATGTAAAGCTCCTCTATATTTTTATGCAGCCTATATGAAGTATCATTAGAGTGTATGTGTAACTGAGTTGAATACGATCCCGTGGCTGACCACTCGCGAGTATCGCGGTTGAGGTAGTGGGATATGCGAGTGCCAAAATCGGGGTGAAACGTGCGAGAGGAAGTGCACGACGAAGTGGCGAAGGGTGGAATCGAGGTGAATGTGAGGAGCGGGGAGAACTGTGAATCAAAATTAGCTGCTCTTGTACGTTGTACGACATCAGACATACATATATGTAGTACATACTGGGCAGTTCGCTCGTCAGAGCTTTGCAAAGGTTTTCGAGGTCGAAAGGTACACCGCCGCAGAGTTTCATTCGTCGAGATTGTATATAGGGGCTCATTTGACCCCTTTAACCCCGCTGTCAGTTTTCCGCCTAGTCGCTCCTGCCTTCGTTGGCCAACGAAATTGCCGGACTTTCCGGTTCCGGAATAGCCATGAAGCATAGGTACTGAAAAGTGAAATCTCCTAACTACGAGCATGCTTCATTTTCTTCATTTTCTTCATTGCTCTTAATTTACTGGGTCAAGTATATTAGTCCGATATTAGTATATCTATATATAAATATCATTCTGTGGAATTTAAAAATCATTATTCAAAATTTTTTCTTTATCCCTTTGATGCCGATATCTGTATTTAAATAGCACTATTTCATCAACTTTTAATTAGTTGCTTTTCCGATTTTTCGGACATTTTTTTCAAATTTTGCCTATAAAAATAGTTATAGGGAAGTATATCGTGATTCGATTTTTAATTTACGCGTTGATTTGCAGCGGACGATCCTGACGAGTCCTTTAGTCGACGTTGCACACACCCTTGCATCGCCACAAACACGAACCACCCTTGGACTCGATTTTGCTGGTGATTGTGTGTACTTGAATGTGTGTGAGAAACGAGCTGCGTTTTCACACACGTTCTCCTTTATATGTGTGGAGTAGTTGCTATACCTGCGCGTAAACACGTCCACTTTGTACACATTACACACACACACAACATGCGCACATATTTACAATGCATGCATACACATTTAAATGTATATGTATATGCACATATACACATGCATGTATACTTAAAAGTACATGAGGTGCAGAGTGCATATTCGTGAGTGAAAGGCCTCGTTCACAAAGAGTGTGGCTCGGGGTGGATGTGTGGGTGACTTAATTCGGTGTGAATATATTCAAGCTTCACCGAACCAAACCCCATTCTCATCCTCTCTGACACATGCTTATGCACTCACACACATGAAGGGCTCAGTCGACCGCTGGGCTAATTTCAATATCCCTTGTTCTGCACGTGAGTACGTGCATTCGCATGTGTGCACCAACGAGAGTGCCATTTAGGGGTAGAAAGCGTCGAATCTTCCCCTGTATGAGTTTCGCTGTTCCACGTGGGGGGAAAGTGGGGGTGGGATGTTTCGAGCGCGAGTATCGAAGGGATATGGTCTCGGTAAAAAACGCGTCTACAAGCCTCTGGAACCGTTTACAAATATGAAGGATTGGAATTATATCGATGTGTCGTAATTAAGATAGAAATGTGGAAAATATGGAAAATAAATGCTACATGAAGTAATTTAAATCTTGAAAAATTATAGAATTTTTGTCCTTATTCGGATGTTAAACAAATGAGAAGTATAATGTTTATTTTTTTGTTTTAAAGAACGCCTTCATCATGATCCACAAAAAATATACGTATAGAGAGAAAATTTAATAAAAAAAACCACATTCTCCTATAACCGAAAAATATATGACGAGACTCGTAAAAAAATGATGCAATTAAAACTTCTCTGGCAGACGTTTCTTTACAAATTACCCAACAAATTAAAGCCCCATCGCTTTTTAAACCCCAAATGCACATTACAAAAATAAGCCAACTCTGAAAAATAAAACTTCCAGCATTCGTTTTTTGTACCTCGTTTAATAAACGCATTTTAAATCATCTTTTGCCACGCGCCTCGGGACTGGTTTTGGATTTAGGTTCCCCGCGAGAGAATCGGGGGTGTTTGTCCATAGGGTGAAAAGAGGGGTCATGAACGCGATCCAACATCTGCCAGGAAAGGCATTCGTGGCACGTTGTGAATGCTAAACTGTGCATTAGGAATGATTTGTCGATGTCCGTGATCGATGTCCGTTTTAATCCAACAACATTTCTTTCTTCAACATCCACTGATGACGAAGGTAACTTCGGTAACACTCTTATGTATCTCATTCAAATTGGAGGGCATCTTTATTTCTCCATTTCTTTATTTCTCTATTTTTCTAGCGACGACAGCTCTATGGAGTAACTATAATAGCCAAAAGGTGGCCACAATGGGACCCCATGACTTTCCGCCTTATTGTCGTTTAAAGTCTATACTTTATACCTACCTGTATTGGATTATCCTGACAATAAAGCCCGCTTTCAAACGACCAAATTATAGCCAATGAAAGGCCCGCTTCCCCTAATTAAGGGCTCGTTTAATTAAATTGAAAATGAAAGATATGCTCGTCGTCCCTGATTTCGAAAAAATACACATGAAAAATTACTCAACTGTTGCTAAGTTCGTTAAATACTAAAAAAATTAGAATGATGATATATTTCAAACATAATTTATAGCAAAAAATAAACGCAACCGTAATTGGTACAATTTTGTTAAACCTCACACCGAATTTCTCCCCAAAGTGCCCTAAAAAAATTTCAGCTAAACGATCTAAATTACAAAAAGCAGAAAAGAAATTCGAAAGCTTTGTAAAAAAAAGCCCGAACCTCAATGAATATCCCGCAATGTGCGGAAAAAGTGAAGCAGAATTTTAGGTAGATTTTTAGAAGCGGTACCATAAATTACATGTTTTCGTTAAAACGAGGGCAAAATTTTATTTCTTTATAACGCGCTGAAAAAAATGTTCCAGATAGGAAGACCCCAATATAAAAAACTGCCCTGTTTTGGTTAGAAATTAGTGCGGACCTGGCCCTTAAAATGTAAAACCTGTAGAAAGAAACTTTCCTTGAGGAGCAGATCTCTTGGAAAAAGAAGAAAAAAATCTATAAAAATATACGACACCGTTATTTAAAATAGGCCAACCACCGTTAGGTACGTTGCTCGAGAAACGCACAAAACGGGATCCCAAAAAGTGGGATCCCGTTTTTCGTGTTTTCGGTCAAGTTTTACAAGGAGCTTGTAAAAATATAAAAATTCACTATAACGTTTGCCCTATAGTCTGAATCTGAGCCATAATGGCCTCATGCTTTCAAATTCTATTCTAAAATAGTTTAAAAGACCTTTTCTATTATACAACTTCTTACCTATGCGGTACTAGCCCTAATTTACTTCCAGTCATATCCTGAGAATTTAGTTTTTTTGCTCTCGTTCGCATTTTCGTGGAAAAAAAAACATTTTTTTGAGAAAAAAATTATAATTATTTTGTTACAGAAAATAAAATTGATTAAAAGTTATTGATAGATCCTTTTTTAATACAAAAGAGTTGCATCTGAATACTCGTAATATATTTAGTGAGCATACTTTTCGAGAAATCTAAATTTCTAAATTGTGCGAAGTAGAACTAAACTCTAAAGGGAAAGTTGACTCGAAAGATAATTTTGCGAAGGTCAGAAAACTGTAAACCCTTGTAAATTCCGTATAACGGTCCCACCTTCCTGACCCATATCGAAAATAATAAAAACAGTAAAAAAAAAACCCTCTCTCCCCTTTTTACCCGTTAGACTTGACCCTTTCCATAAAAGCTCATAAAACGGTAAGCCCCTTCGAAAAACCAAAATGTTCTGAAAGAAATTTCAGCATGGGAGAGAGTTAACTTTATGCCACTAAGCCTTTTCCGCAGTAAAGTTAATCCGTCCTATGGTCAGAGAAAAAACCTTCTTCGGGAAAAAGTCAGTGTCGTAAAACATGAAAAGTCAAGGGAAAACCGCCTGCCGGTAATATAACCCTTAAAAAGCCAACTGCGGCCGGGTATGAAACGGGTTGTCAGGAAGTCAGGAAAGGGCTGAAGCATAAATTCATAAACAACCGCTACTCGAGGGAAAGGATCGCTGTAAAAATATAAAACGTGCTGGCACGTTTTTCCAATATGGAAAAAGAAAGATTCTATCGGCAAACGGTAAAATTGTAAAAATATGGAAGGATGCTCACAGAAAATGCAAGGAGGAAGGTCACCTAAAAAAAAGGGGTCGAGTTATTTTTAGAATTTTAAGCATTGAAGAAAGCCATACATTGTAAAAATAAGGATGAAAAACTAGGTGAAAAAATTCACTCAGTGAAAAAAAAAGGGTTCGAGCAAGTCCACTTTCTTTTCACGCAGAGTCAAATGTTTTATGGAACTTTTTTCGATAAAAAAAGGGTTAGCGCATTTTTAAGAATTTTTTCGGGTTGTAAATTATAATTTTTCAGAGTTGGTTTTTGTCATTTCACAACAGCAGCCGGAGGAAATAAGTAAGAAGAAGTTTAAAGTAGTTTTAAACCTGAACAGTCTTAATTTTTCCAACCGACATGCCAAATAAATTCCAAGATTTGCCTCGATTATTGGGCGATTTAAAAAAAATCATATATCACAGCGGAATCTGTTGTGGTTATTTGGGTCTAGAAGATAAGAATACAAATACAGAGATTTTCGAATTGTGTAACATGGAACAAAGGAGTGAAATATTCGGTGCCTGGGTTACGGCACGAGCGAGTCGTACTTGCTTCTCAGAAGGGTTTCGCAAACATTAATGGGTTGTTACCCTTACAGGCAATCCGCACAGTAGTCCAATTCTTGGCCATTGAAGAAGAGGAAATCGGTTGTCAGTCGTAAAAGTGACGTGTTCAGATATCCCGTTGTGTCTACCCTTATAACCGCGTCTACAACTCTCCACTTCTGCTCGCACTTCTGTATTTCCACAGTATTGGAAAATCAGGCAAAAGCTTTTCAGACTAAAATCGTCAAGGCGTGCGGGTCAGGGTAATAATAGACCAATAAAGAATTATTTCGATAATTGGAGGGCGCTGGCTGAAACAGCATGCCGCCAACTATACCATCATATCCAACTCTTGCTTCTACTTTACTATACTTCTTCACTCTTCGTCAGAAACGGTACACGAGGACTAACCCTCAGAAGCTATTCGACCCCGTAAATTATCCGGTTTGCGTCGAACTAGTTATACTCGTTTCGAATGGGGGTAATAGGAGAAAGAGAGCAAACGGTACCTCGGTCATAACGGGTTGCGAAAATTTACGATTCTTCCTTTGGTCTCCAAATTTCTCCAATCCTTGCCTATACAGAATGTGCAATATTGCCACTTCGCAACCTTGGGATTTAAAGGCTCCTAGTTTGTAAAACTGTAAATGTATTTCAAGTTAGTTTCAAATATTTATTCAAATATTATGTTAAAAGCATAATAAGATAAATATATTACAAATTTAAATACATATATCTACGCAATTCTGGGAACTTTATGGTTGGAATATGGCAGGGGCACTAAAAACTTCAAATTTTATATTTCCGCTTTTGGTTAATGTAGGTCTCTTGTAACATTAACATTTCTTGAAATTTAAGGAGTCATTTGAACTAGTCGTCGCCAAGACAGGAAGGAACTCCGCCATCAGACATGATATTGTCTGGCCTACGAACATGACCTTAAATTTTCGTCTCAAATTTCGTGTAGACAGTAGACGTACTCCAGATCATTGAAAAAGAGCACGTGACAAAGTAGTCCTTGTTTTACGACCATTGACCATTTTGTCAGGAAACAGGTTGGCCGTGAAACATAACACTGAGGTTACCGAAACCCCAAGGGAGCAATTTACATTCGGCACCTTGAAGGTTAACAGTTTCAACCCTATAGGCAAAAGCTGCAGCTTGTTTATTTTTCACTATTTTTTTAAATCGCTACCATCTTCATTGTTAAAAAAAATCAAATTCTTTCATTTTCAATTCTAAAGACTCCCCAAAAAATAAACCACTATTTATAATACCTGTATTTAGCCAGAAGCTGACCTATTTATCTATAAATTACTTAATTTCACAATGGTTCCTACCTCCATAAATTTAATCTCCAGAAGTCACACATATCTCATTGAATTGTAACAACTTCCTTCGAAACTCGCCATTCATCGTTTTCTCCACCCTCGTTTTCCTTCATCGAGCATTCGAGTTTACGTATAAAGCTCATATTATTTAGTATCTGAAGATCGGCCACCCTGTGGATTGTGATCCGTCATCTTTAGGAGTTAGGACGTTAGAAGCATCCTCTTCTTGTTCTCTCTCGTGTACTCCATGATGCGTTTATGGTCCAGCCGGAAGCCCTCCAGAGCTAGCGCGGGAGGAGGCCGGATCTACCATGAAACGGGACCTTTGTTAGGCCCATTGTGACTCGTAAGTATCTGCGCGTTCTTCGAGTTCCTCCAGTCTTTACAGCTTCCGAGGAAAACTCACGACATTTCATGAGGGTTCGAAAGAAAAATGGCTAAATCTACAAATCGTTCCTTTCGAATTCAAGCTGAGGATTCATCGTCTAATTGAGATATTTGTGGTTCCTCTCTGCTACCAATTTTTCCTAAAACGTTTCATAATTCATGAAATAATCTCTATTGACATAAAAAATATCACCACTAAATTAAGACCCTTCATTATGTAATCCCCCTCCCGAGTCAGAAATTCATAACTGTGAAAAGGTTGATTGAACAACCCTGCTATCTGGATCAGAGTGGATCAGAAAAGTAAGCCTTTGCCGGAAGCTCTTTGGGGTGGTAGGAAGCATCCCTGCTTTAGTGACAGGGGTGAAAGAGGAAAAGGAAGAGGAAAAAGAGGAGGGATGGAATGGCTCGGTCTCATCTTGCCTCCACAAAGCGGCTCCGCATCAGATAGCATTTGTTTTAAATATATGGATGGGGATCCAGGACGATGGCTCGTGGATGGGTTGGTGGCAAAGAGGAAAGGAAAGAGGGAATGAGGATAGGGATTGGGGTGAGGATAACAATACCCATATCCCACGAGCTACGTGATTCTCCTTCTCCTTCTCCAAAGCCAAACTCCTACACCTCTGACTTTATACGACACAACTCGTTTCCTCCATATTCCCCGGTTCCAGATTCCAGGATCATCCAGGACTCTAGGAACCAATACTCTCGACTTTCGCGAATGACTCTGCTTTCCATTCGATCTCTCTATCCTCTATTCTCCCTGCGGCCAGATATCGGCTTCCCAATAACCTAACGCCTAACCAACTTCTCCAAGCCTCTACCAGTAGCAAATATAGCATCCCTGTGTTCTGCTTTTCATTTTTTCTTTTTCTCTTTCCATCGCTTTTTATATACTGCCGATATCAAGATTTAGAGAAACTGTACGAGTTTTCATTCATTTTTCACCTCGTGTCAGAAGAAACTCTTATTCAATTCTAGAAATGTATCTTTCATAATTTCACTGTAAAAAATTTCGGATCCCTTTGCAATTTCTCAAAGATTATTCTACATTTTTACTTGGGAAAATGATTTTCACCAACATTTTACAGAATTTCCCTAAAGTGTCTGGAAATTTACTAAAAATTTTGGGAAGATTTTCTAGAATTTAGGAAAATGAAAAATACCTACAATTTTCTAGGTAATTTTTAAAAATCTTTTGATATTTTTTTGGAAAAAGTGGGAAATATACTCTTAATATTTGTGAATTAAAAAATGCCCACTAAATATTAAGAATTGTTCTAAAAAAAATTAATTTCCAATCATCGCCTATATAATTCTATCCAGACTTAATAATTTTTGGGGAAATTTGTAACCACCCCCCTTCCCCTCTGTTATTTCAAATCAAGTGATGCAAATCTGCCTCTCCTTCTCCTTTTAAAAGCTTTTCGAGAATTTTTCTTAACAAAATTTGAAGTAATATTCCCCGAGACAATTTCGGCCGAATGTTTAGAAAAATTTCGGAAAGATTACGGAAATTCTTATTCCATCTTAGAGATAATAAAATATAATATGCATATAAATATAAAATAACAATCCCTCTACACATCCAACCCAAAGATAACATCCCACCCGAACTTCATAAAAGAAAACTACCCTAATCCAGAATTCACACCATACATACGTTACTCACCCCTAGGAAAAATGAATATTTTCAATCGAAGAGACAATCTGTATCTATCAGGTTGATCATACACTATCTGGATCTATTTTGCTGAAGGCAGAGGTCGACTATGAGCCAGGGTGGATTACTGAAGGTACGGGGGTGGGACGTTATCAAGAGGCCGGGAAATGGGAGCAATCGGAAGAGAAGGGGAACAAAGAGTTTGAGGATCTCTGATCGAGCGTAGGTGTCGTGGGTCTATCAGGCGATGCACGGTTTTCTCCTATCTCCGCCAGTAAATCCGGCCGTAAGTTAAACTATTGGGGAATCAAGGCAGTTTCAGTGGCACGACGCCACCGAAGAACCGCTCCCACAGAGGACTTCCAAGATCCTCTAGAATCAAGTTTACGTATATCTCGTTGCCTATCATCTCCATCACCATAGATTGCCCATAAAGAACCCCGGCAATCCGTGGTTATACGTGGGGGGCACCATCGACTACTGAAATCCTTAAATCGATCTTCTTGCGCTTCCCGTTCTCAAGTCTTCTTCCATATTCGCTTCTTGTGTTTACGAGGACGCATCTCTATATTTACTCTCGATGCTGCTCTTTTCTAGCATTTTTTTTTTTTTTCATCACAATACTTTATCCAGTCTTTTCAAAGACAGGTAAATCAAACATTTAAACCTTGACCTCATTCTTTTCATCAAGCATGTCTAACGTTGCACATCCTTTCCTAAAATTGGGTTCAGGAATTTTTTTGGAATTCTAAAGTCGCATTCTGTTTAGATGACTCAAGTCTGACTCAAGTGTTTTCCGAAAAATTGCTAGATCTGGGATTCTGTGGTGCACAAAACAGAGTCTTTAGGTCTCCTTAACACGTCAAACTTAGAGGAACAGAACTGTTAGGAAGTTTTTCCTAACAGTTACCTTTTCCTGTGAAAAGGAAGCGTGACGGACGTACCGAGTGAGCTGCTGGACACGACCATAAACGCATTACAGCCGGAACGAATCAAGTCTCTATCCAAAATTAGGGAAACTTTCGGATGGTCGCGCGACCTCCTCTTCTCTCTCTCTCTCTCCTTAAGCTTTCCACGTCATTGTAGAACGACTCAGGAATAAATACCTAAAATTGCGAATGATCCGTGCAAAAGAAGGCACGTCCAGTAAATATATGGATGGTGGTAGAACGAGGGTCACTCAATACTCGGGGGGTCCAGCAACGTGCCCTTTATTATGGTCTTTTTCACAGGTGACTTGATAAAGATTGCAGCCACGTGTCTTGTTTTGTATTCAAATGAAGGGCGGCACCATACGGGCGTAAGTGCAAAATTTCCGAAAATCGTTTAAACTAATTGTTTCTGACCTAACTCATATGTCTCTATGGTTAATTTTTTCATTTATAAAACTAGGATACAATTGTAACTTCGATATGATAGTCTTCAATTTATAAAGCATGATGTAAAATTGATCGAATTTTACATAATGTCGAATCTTGGGAAGGCACACGATCCGAGATATCGAGAGGGACCAGAATGGGCGTGCTGTTGATTCCATAAACACCCGCAAACCCAACCTCTGACTGTCTTCGTGAAATCGTTTTCACTTCGAGATGAGTGATGGTCCAGAATCTGGATTCAGCGGAAATACGCCGAGAAATACTCCCAGGGTCCCAAGACGAAATATCTCAATTAGTATTACATTTTCTAATTAATTCTAAATTTTTCTTGACCAAGTTCAAAAGACACTTTGGAATAATTCAAATTCCTGAAAAAATCAAAAACTCAGATTAGGCGTTAATGGTTACACTTTTGTGTGACTAATGGTTGCTTCTCAATTAAGAAGAAAGAATCGAGGAGGGAAAAAGTGACAAAGTGTCAAAGAAAGGGTTCACGTGTCGATGGGTATCTGGTCTCTGATGAATATGTCTCTTGGAGGAAGGAAGCGAGAGTAGCGTCGCGACGCAAAGACGCCACTGAATTTTAGGCGCCCCCCTGCGATTTTCGAGGTCGACCTGCGGGGGTCTGGCACCCGTAATGAGCCAATGCTCGTCAAGCGTGCCCAACTCTTGGAAGAAGAATCTTTTTTTTCCACCATCCAGTGTCGAATGCCAGGACCCTTAGTGTCCCGCAGAGACGATAACGTTTCTAGCATTGTTCGTCGAATTTGTATTCCTAAATGCCGCCCATCGTTTGGACACCACGAGGTTTTCGTGGTGCCCCAGAGCAAAACCTGGACCACTTCTCCTCCACATCCATAGCATCAGAGCTTCATCTGACTTCTTGCGGCATGCATCGCCAAACGTCCTCGCCGGAATCTAAGTCTTCCGAAAATCCTATAAATTACCTTTCAAGTGTGTTCCTTATTTACGATCACCCGCTGTTCTTTTCCTATTGAATTTCCATAAAAAATCAATTAAGCGATAGACATTTGCAGAGTGCAAATAGACTGGAAATTGTATTTTGGATTTTGGAAATCAGGCGGATCCATTGTTTATTTATTCCTTTTTTCCGATTTTTCTTTTTTTGAGGAGAAAGATGTCGTGGGGGAATTGAGAGTTGCTTTCTGATAGTGGTTTAGGTCACGTAGATGCCTAAAAATATAAAAACCAAAATAGCCACCCTGTGGCTCCCATGTAGCATTCTGGTGGTGAGTAACAGTTTACAACGAAAATAACTTTTGTGCAGACGAAATAAAGGGGCGATAATGCCGTGCTGATGAATCAAACAATCGTTAAACTCTTGAGCCAAGCGACGCTTTTTGGGTCGTGTAGACTCCGGAATGCAAATATACATTCGTATTATCTTTAAATCTCATCTGAAACCAGAAATAATTTAAATAGTCAATTCTCGATAAAATATGGATTATCTAGATTAGAAAAAGTCATCATGTCATTTGATTCCAGAGAATATAGAAATAGAAACGCTCACTTGAACTTTACGATAATCTTTTTCAAGAATTGGAATTTGTATACGAAAAATAGAATTGAGTCGGTTGCTTTGACGTGATCTCTTTTTTTCCAAACCACAGGCACCATGAGGTTTGTTGTTGTACTTGTACATTCTTCTCCATGAGTCATAAGTGCGTCAAAGAAAAGTCTCAATACAAGAGAGAACGAAGTTGTCCGTGCAGTTCGACTTTGCCATCTTCGCAGCATCCACGCATACGTAATAATTTATCCAACAAAGGAAGCAGTCCAGCCTCCGGCAGGGTGCATCCATTCACCCAAATCTTTGAGTAATTTGTACACATTTTCACTTTGAAGGGAAACTTTTTGAACTCGCATGATCAACAGAGGCCGAGCCTGCCTTACAATATTTCTGATCGCATTGGCAGGTTACGAAAATAGATTTTGGCACCCAGTTGCTCAGTCGAATAGAGACGCAATCGAACATGGTTCACGAAATTCGTTCACTTCCTTTCCCATGGGGATGACTTCCCCTTTCTTAAGGTGCCACTCCTTTTCAGTAACAGGTGAACCAACAGAAAATTGAAAGTCCATCTAAATTTTAAGTTCCAAGTTAAAAAGAAAATATTTTCATGATATTTAACTCTTTTGATACTAAATTTTTATGCATCATCATATTTTTTATCTACCGACTCTATAACGAACATATTCGAAAATTGGACATTTGGACAATCGATCATTACAGAGCATTCTCAATCCGTGATTTTTATATTTTTCTCAGAATAAAAAAGACATTCAACGTCACAGATAGTGGACCAAAGAGCAATGTCCATTTATCTCCTGTTTGTTGAGTAGATCGAGGCCATTGAATGAACAGTTTTTATTTACAGGTCCCGTTCTTCCAGGACATTGCCTCCGTTTGATCAGCAAGCAAGTCAAAATGCATTTCTTCTCTTTTTATATGTGTAAAAATATAAAGAGGGGAGGTGTTACATTGTAGTGATGCCCGATGCGGGAAGGCGGGTTCGGCCACTGTTTGCCTTTTGCATAAAGCATCTTGGTGATTTATGTCGAGTCACTAGATACTACGTGCACCGCCTTTGCCATCATTCCCATTCACAAACGCGGTTTTCAGGTCTAGACCAATTCATTCATGCCCACTGAGGCTGGGAATCTTGTGTGGGAGAATCGAATCTTGGATTTTTTTCTTTTATATCACTTTTTCCATCTTTGATTCCTGTCTTCCTTCTTGAGGATTCCAGGAGCCTTTGCTTATAATCAGAACTGACACTTCGCGGTATCAGGACTCGAGGGACTTAATTATTTTCCCCAACTCAAGGCTTTAAGTCCCTGGGGAATTTTATTGAGAGAGCATTCGAACGTTAATAAAACTTTTTTCAAAATTTCAAAATTTTTTTTTAATTTAACAACTGCATCAAGATAATTTTTTATGGATACAAGACTGATTTTGTCTCCACATTTAAACAGAGAAGAAATTAGAAATCTTTTTTGTAAAAATGTAGAATTGCCAAAGAGATTGGAGAAAGGTGTGTTGCGTAAGAAGAGAGGGGTGGAATTGTGGATATTGGGGTCTCAATTCTCCCACGTATGGAGTAGGTGTGTCCGCAGCTGAGCAGGTAGTTTGAGTAATTGAGATGTCTCCAAGTTGGAGAAGACGTCTGCAACAATTCGAAACCATATACGATATACGGTTTCGAGGGGGACATTGTAGCTCGAGATATATAATGCCAGCATCCTGGTGAGTCTTGCAGAATCAGATGCTCCTTCCGGGACATTCAACGATGCAAGTGCTAGATCCCACGGGATAGGTTTGGGATATGTGGCCTCAAGCAATAATGGAGAATCAAACATCGACCCATAAGAATGTCGCTCAAAGGACATTTCCGCTTCCACTCATTCACCTATTAGATAGATCTTCTTATATATCCATGACACATTTCTTCCTGCATCGAATTTCCCACATAAATTATATTTCGCAATTCTTTTAGCGCTTTATCTGTCTGTAATATTTCCAAAAGTATAAGTAATGCTTAGAAATTTCCAGCGCCTTTTTTATAGTCTTTAGAATTGATTTGTCACTTGAAACAGGATAGTTAAAGAAAAAAGCTCGCCTTGTCAATCAATCAAGTGAAAATCGGCTCAGGAACCCTACTTCGTGAGATTCCGTCACATGCGACTTGAGACGAGGATTTTTAAAGAGGGGTCGCGTGCGGAGTGTCAGAGGACCAGGGTGAAAGTTTTACGTAAGACAAACAAGGTCGCACGACCTTCTCCCTTTCATTCGCCTTTTGCAGCACGTTGCATTCCATATTTTCGTAAATTACCCTCGAGCTCCTCGTTTTGAGGGTTGCGTTTGTATTAGAGAGGTAAACCCCCACTTTTGCTACTAGTGAGCCACGCGCCATATAATTCCCGAATGGGGAAGATAAAGGCGACCAGAGAACGTTGTAAAACTTTACCGGAAGGTGGACACGAAGAGTGCCTTTCGCTCTGCCTGGCGTACGACTTGTCATAAATCTAGACCTTGAGGTGAATTTTGTCCGAGTGCCGAAAGTGTGTCGTAAAGCTTTCCAAAAGAGATTTCACGAAAATCTTCGGCCTATATTGCGCATCTCTGCATAACACTACAACCTAACAGTTTTACTCAATGTTCAAGAATTATGTTGAAAACCTTCTAGAAATTTGAAAAGGCTATGAAAGGGCAAAAAGAGTCGAAAAATTGCTTTTGTTGTGAAATTTTCTTTGATTTCACATTTTACTTGAATTTTGGATCAAATTGAATGCCATTTAATCCCCGAAAGAAAATAATAATACCGAAATTTAAAATTCCCGAAGTTAAATACTCCCGAAAAAATTTTGGAATTTTTAATGTCGGGAAATTTCAATTTCGGGAATTTTAAATATCGGTATTATTATTTTCTTTTGGGAATTTTATAATTTCTGGAATTTAAAATTTCGATAACTTTAAATTTCGGGTATTTTAAATTTCGATGATCTTTAATTTCGGAACTTTTAAATTTCGGTAAATTTACGTGATCCCTTTAATTACAATTTCGAATTGATTTTTAATATTCATCGGATTGATTCGGAATGAATTCCAAATCCGAGTCCAAACCCGTCTGAAATTCTAACAGGATATTTAGACGTGCTTCCAGAATTTTGAACGTTAGTCTACCTGTAATTATAAGAATAGAATGACTCTTAAAGCCCTAAAAAATGGTTAAAAATGGTTAAAAATGGTTAAAAATTGATGTAACTGTCAGATGAGTACGATCGTAATTCAAAACTCCGTTTTCACATTTATGATCCCGGGGAAAGCGTTGTGGGCCAGACGGTGAGCAGGTTATATGACCCCGAATAGTGGTATATAAAGTGGTAAAATCGTCCTAGGTGGAAAATAATGGTGGCAGCAGCACGGGCATAAATATTCGCACTTTCCAATTCCCTTTGGAGTTTGTAAGAAGGCATAAGGCTATCCTCTTAGCCCACTGACCTAAAACGCAGCATCTTCACCGAAAACCGAGGCTCCTGGCCAAGGATCGTAAAGCGTGCGAACGGGGAAGCAAGACCAAACACTAAACCTAAATTGCGTCCTTCCGCCACTCGTTGCGCTTCCACGTTTTCTCTATCCTCTTCTCTTGCGTCTTGTTATATCCTTTTCCTTCCTCTGTCTCCCTCATCCTTCTTCATTTTTGCTCATCTTTGCGGTGGGCGCAGGTACCTAAGATTCTAAAAGCAGGTCTCCTTCCAAGTTCACCTACAAATCAGGACCTCCTCCCAAATTTTAAACGGTTGCAATTTCGCACGCTAGTCGCACGACTGCATGTCCTATTCAATGTATTCATCCAAGTTTACGTCTCCTTTCGTCGACGTTTGCCGACACGGATCCAGGCGTGACGCCATAATTTGGTTCACTAGGTTTTCGAGATTTAGAGCTATAAAGTTTGCTTCGGATACAGGATACACCCTGATTGGTATCTTAAGAATAGATGCAAAGTTATGAGACCGGCACGATTCTTCTGGAAAAAAAAAATCGTGTAAAAGGTTTGGAGAGTTTTTTTAGAGGTGAGTGAAAGGAACAAACGAGAGTGGAGAAAGGGAGGAAAACGAGGCAACAGGAGAGGAGGAAAGAAGAAAGAATGAAGAGATTAGATTAGCAGTTTCAGATAGAAAGGTCCTAAAAATGTACTTCTGCTGAAACGCAAAGTGAAGTTTATTGGATTTCACTGAATAGGCACATCACTTTTACGACCCACAAAAATTTATTTATCTTTTGGTTGTTTTGTAATAAAAAATAATGGATGAGAATGAAGGAGCAATCAAGAATAATCAGTGTTTTTGTTATTTTTTGAAAAGCAGTTTTACAAATTGAATAAAAATATTTTTGGTTATTCTCTCCAGTTCTCATTTGGGCATAAATAGTCACAATAAAGAAGTGTTGAGAATTGAATTACCAGCACTTTTCTAAAGACTTCTTTATCCCTTCAAGGGCCTTGTGAAAAGTTACACCCTTTTTCTTGATTACTTTGAAATATAGTACCTTTGTAGGGCTCAAGCACCTACATGATGTTTTTTACGGTCCACAATTTATATTCATCCCCATCATGACACGACAATTTTTTTACATGACTTACCACCGCACAGCTTATGTCTAATGGGATATTTTTGTATTTGAAAAGGTAACTGAGGTTTCAGAACATCCATTACCTGATCCTTTATGCAATTTAAAATTCTTCTAATGGCGGACTATTTGAATTGGGTAAACATCTGTGACCTATCAGGTCAAAGGATAACTCGCAAAGCTTTTTTATAGGTAACTTCCAGGTCAAACATTTACAACAGGAATTATTTAATCTTTTAATGGCTTTATAGAACGGTACTATCATTTTAAGTGGATTACTGGTTCAATGCTCGGGTGTTCAATGTTTATTCAAGATTAAATGGCTTAAGCTAGTAAAATTAAACTCCCTAAAAGCTAAAGAGCCAAGCGTTAGGTCCTATAGAATACAGTTTTATGATCATAACCTGAGTCCGAAATAATTGGAGTCCTGTTCCTGTAAATGAAACTTGAAAACAGTGTAATAAGATGCCTACCATTTTTTCCAAATAGTCGATTATGCCGACTGAGATGCCGACCTGTATTATTGCAGTAAACAATGATTTATTCGTATACAAGAGGAAAATACGTCAATAAATTAGAGCTAATTAAATGAAACTTTACTTAAAAATGAAAATTTATCTCTTTCATTTTATTTCACCTAATAAAAAATTTTAGAGCTTACGGCAATTCAAGTTCTTCTTCCGGGAGTTGGAGATTAAGAAGTTGAGCTATTCCACAATGGTTTTTTTTATTATGAAAGGAGGGGGTGTAATATTTAGATAATTTGCAATAGGTTTTAGCGGGAGGAGCGAGATCAGCTTATCCTGATATATCCCGGGTTTCCGGCCTTTTCGAACACCCTGTGCACCGATGTATTTGACGTTTCGACGTGAACTAGGGCCGTTAAGGAGACCCGAGGATAAATAATAGGGAAGGCGAATAATAGATCTGAGCGCGGCGAGGGTGACGGCTTGGCAATTTCTGGATGACCGTACGGAGGTTTTTCAGAATGGTACAGCGGCTCGTTGCCGGGGCACCACATATGGGCACCCTGGAGTATTAGATAATGGTGTTATTCCCCTTCTCCCCCTCAATCCCCTTTCAATCCCCTCATCAGCCACGTAACGCCCTCTCTACAAAGAGCACCCGTCTCTGCATCCACTCTATCGTAAATCTGACGATTAGCCAAAACGGAAATTCTTTCAAATTCTTGACTTAATTTTTACTCTCACAAAAATCCTCTCGACAGCAACAACTGTAATTCAATACCTTTTGAAGGGCTGATGAAAATTTCGAGGGTCTAAGAAAAACGAGAAGAAAAAGGTGATTTTAAAAGATTTGTGAGAATTTCAATAAGGGGGGACATTTTCTGTGTTTTCTTCTTTTTTCACAAAAAAAAAAAAAATGGGAAGCTAAAGGACTTTTCTTTATTAAAAAGGGTGATGAAAAAATACTTGACACCGACTTAGCTTGTGATGTGGTTGGATTCTATGGAACACTCTGATTGCGTTTGAAACATTAGCCTATTAAGCCAGAGCCTATAGATGTTATAGTAGGTCATTAAAAGCAAACTAGAGTCTTCTCTTATGACGCTATCGAGATTCGATATCTGCGATCCACTCGAGTCTCTAAAGCTTCCGGGTATCAGATTTAGTATTCACCCAGGACCTGCTTTCGTGGTGGTAGAGGATAAATTTGATCCTTCCACGATATTAACCATAACATCCACCATCCCTGGATATCACAGATAACCCTGACGAACTTAAACTTAAATATATATAGACAGCAAGTCATTAGGACTGAAATTGAAGGAAATAGACAATTTTGCGTCTACTCGTGTTATTAATTTTTAATGACTTTTTAGTACACTGGCAAAACAACTTAAATTTTTTACAAGTTCAAAAGCTAATCAGGTTTGAAATACCAATTCTAGAAATTTTAAGGGATTTTGACGATTTTGAAATGATTTTTATACGAAATTCAAAAGATTTTGAGGATTTTTACAAGATTTCGTAGAATTTCAAGGGATTTCAGGATGTTTCGTGGATTTTTAAAGGAATTCATGCAATTTTGAGAGGTTTTTGAGAATTTTGTAAGAGATTGCAACGAATTCTAGGAGATTTCAAAGGATTTCGTGAATTTTTAAGAAATTTTACAAGGTTAGATAGGAAAATTAATTAAAATAACAAATAACGAAACTGTCGAAACGACAGTAATTATCTTCACCCGAAAAATCATGTTCCATTGATGAAAAAAAATCGAGCCCTAAAAATCTGTAGTAACGCTCTCGTGAGTGAAACTTTTGCTGTTCGAATGCGCGAAGTAACATTAACGTCTGGAGAATGGACCGGGGTATCGGAGGGTGAAGGAACCTCGAAGGGTGGTCGGTTGATTTTGAGGGGATGCTAGGGAGTTGTCGCGGCGTACCCCTGCGGGCTCCCGCTCTCGGCTCCTAGTCCGAGGCCAGGGTGGTTTACCCCCGACGACCGTAATACGGCTGTACGAGGGGTGAGTACACAAGCTCACCCTTATATATACGCGGGTAGCCACGTACCCAGCGTACACATGAAACGAAGGGCAAAACGCAACGCGCGCCACGCTCTTCGAAAAGGGACCGCCGGACCGAGAATAATCGATAAATCTGCAGCCCTTCACGAGAAAACCTGCGTTGCTTACATCGAGGGCTGAAAGAGGGGGTGAAGATAAACAGGGATGGAAAACCATATCGACATAGCAATTGCTAACGATAGATTTTCCAAACCCCATTGTTAAGCGAGTCAATTTGTCCGTCCTATAATATAATCAGGATCATCAAGCTGAGTCACCTGTTACCGCTCAAATTTGGGGTGAAAATGACGTTGAGATTTTTTTTTATTCGCGGTTCATTGTATTATTTGTAATGCTTCATTCTTCACTAAAATATCTTTCCTGAATCACGAGTATTTAGATTTGTTGGGGAATTTTCTTTTATGAGAAGTGATATGAATTTTTAAAGTAAGCAGCATGTCGGAATGACGGGGGTGTCTTATCGCTAATTTTGTTCGCGTTTCATGTATAATTGAGGTAACAGGTGCACTTAGAGGGAGATGCCACAAGCGTAGAGGAAAAAAGTTCGCCAGATGAAATGCTCTGATCCCAGCTTCGTAGTAGCAAGTAGGTACTTAGTACCTACGCTTTCACTCCCTCTGAGGCATCCTGTCATGTACCCGCCCTCCTGATATTACCCTTTGGAATAGCTGCAAAAATTATGGACAGCCGATAGGCTACCAGGGGTGCGTCTCATCCATTTAGATCCATCACACATGACTGGATGGGGTGAGACTTATCCCGCAGAGGTTCTCACGTAGATTACACGACCCTGTCTTTTTTCTCTAGATTCTTCTGTCGCAAAGCTCTACAATCTATCCTTTATCGATCTTATTAAATTGGCACTTTATTCCTATCATAATTCTCGATAAAGTCAAATATTTCCAGGCGGAACTGTAGTCGCGGATAATCAATTTTTGACAGGGATTGATAGTAAAATTCGAGATACGTTTTGTCATCTTTGGAACCACATGTAACGAAAATTTATTCAGAATATTAAGTTTATAGATCCTCGAGATTTAGAAGATAGTATATATAGCAGATATATCTCGTACTTATTTTTAGACTGCGTGTCCAAAGGTGATTAAAATTCTGTGATGCCTTTTTGATATTGATGAGTTTGTTCTTAGTCGGGCAATAAATCTGACTTTCAGAATGAACAGTCACTTTATATATTTATGAATGCGCTTGAATAAAGATAAGTTCTGCATGTGGAATATCGAAGACAAAGTAAAAGTAACACTAAAAATATTCTTCTTGTTCTTTATTCAACTTGTGCGAGAAAGAAACAAACTTTTCGAAAAAAAGAAAGAATACAATAAAGATGCAAAACCTGCTTGGAAATTAATTCAGTGATAGAAGGGACGAAAAGGTGTTAAGGCATTTAAGCTCCTTAGACTTTAGAACTAAATCTCTCGGTACCCTAAGAGCTAACTCCCTCGGTGTCTATGTAACATGCATATTTATATCAATTAGACTTTCACCCTGTCGATATAAAATTAGAATAAATTGTTTATTCGTAATCAGGAAATGAGGATTATCTGAAACTTTTATTGCTTTGATCAAAAGAAATATTCTTTGCACAAGAATTCTTCATTCTTCTGAGTTATTCTAAAGAATATTTGTTTTTGTGGAGAGAAATTACAATAGAGAAATAAAGGACTAGTCAATTTGTAGACTAAACGATGTTTAACATCGAATGGAATGAAACGACTGCACTATACATTCTCAGATAGTTCAGATGTGTGTACATTTGCCTGGAAACTTACATAGATATAGGGTCGATTAAAATTACAGACTCGCTTCATTTCAGAGTGTGAATCGGTTGATGGCAAATTGGTCAATCGTTGAGGGGTCAGAATCCAAACGTCAAGGGGTAGCAGGAGAGACGGTGTAAGGAAATTGTTCCGACGTGTCCACTTCCTCTCAGTTGATGAGTTCCGTTCTCTCTCGATTGGCCTGGTCGACTCTCCAAGTACCAAGCAAGAATTCACAGGAAAGGGACAAAAAACCTACTTATCCAAAAATCACTAAATCTGCTCTAATCACTCAACAACCGACTCGATTTCAAGTCCGGACATTTGTTAGTTATGGTTAAAAGCATCGTAATACATCACAAATGAAATTAAGGTGAAGTTTCGCTTACAGAATGTCAAATCTAATTAGAACTAAAAGCAAACTTAATTTCAAACTCGAAATTTGACTTTATTGACAAAATTCTGGTAAATCGCATAAAATGTATTAAAAAGTAGAGAAACTTGAGAGAAGATGCAAAACACACTTTGACCAGTTTGCAGAAAAGTATGCTAATTGAAGATGCTGGATGGTGAAACCTAAAACTGTAAAAGGAGAGACCAAAAGGCAAAAGGCAAGGGCAATTGAGTAAAAGAGTGGGTCCGAAAAATCCTAAATTTTAAATTCTAAAAGGTCCAAAAGGTACAGAGTCGTTATAAAACAATCTCGTAAAAGCGAGCGTAAAAGCTTATTCCACTTTCGCCATGCAACGACCACAACTTTTACCTCAAGCCTGGAAAAGAATTCTGAAAACTCAGAAAGAGGATGACTACCTTATGGTTTATACAGCTTGTGCTAAAATTTCTTTTTCCATCTCTCTTTTACACTCGCAGAAAGCCAGGAAGAAATGGGAGAAACCCCTATCGTAAAGTCAATGCCTAAAATCAAATTGTACCCATAAAACTCACAGGACCTCGCACAGGACTGAGGACCGTAGAATGAACCATAAGCTGTCGAGTCGAACTGCAACGCGATGGTCGTTCCAAATAAAAGCTCAGTGGTCCCAGCGAGGGTAATGCGCGGTTTTATTAATGCACCGTTGGTTTTTTTGTTTATTGTTTTCAAATTTTTTAAATTTCAGTCCGCCTTTATTGTTTCACAGTCTGACATAATTAATAAGCACAAATAAGCAAAACTATTGAAACCTACAGTATAGGAAATGTACTTCTAAATTACATCTGATTTCTCAACCAGCAACCAATAATTTTTGAAACCGATTACAAGTGCAGTTCCCAGCCACAATTTACACGCACCACGTTTCCATGAAGCGTGGTCAATAAATTATTTTGCAGAAAATTGCAAAACGAGGGGTTACTCGGAAGCGATATAAAGCAACTTGGAATTTTTCCCACCCTGAAACCACTCAACGCACTTTGCATGAAGCTATTAAATATACATTGTATAGGTCCAATACACAGGGCATGGGAACACGCACCATCTTTGTTGGTACTCTTTAATGCGACTTATGTGTAACCTCGTTGGATCGATAACCGATAACGAGGTCGAAGTCGTTCGACTCTGCATTGGGATGCAAAGCAGCTCGTTAAGTCAGTAAGGTCGCGTGCGAGTTCTTCACTCTCTTTTCTCTTTCTATCTCATCCTTTCTCTTTCTCCTGTCTCTTTTCTTTTGCACCCCTTCAACCCCTCACCACTTTTCTTCCTCCGTGTCATCTTTGGTATGCTGTATCGGGAAGAAACGACATTATTTCTATTCCTGAGTTTACCACGAGGGTCTTGAGTTGGGGTCTGTCGAAGAGGGTCGAAAGTCTCTCGGAAGCGGCTTATTATTTCCGAGGTTTTTATCAATCGCGGTCGCAATGAACCTCCTTGTGCTCGACTCTTGTTTTTCAATTGCTAAGAAGTTCTCTTAGTCTTGAAAGCAAAAAATAAATGCTTTGTTCTAAAAATAATCAGTTAGGTCTTCTTTACAATTTAAAAAATATGATATATGTCTTTCCAGTTGAATCAAGGTCGCCAAATCGAGAATCTGAAAAGTTCTTACGAGGATAGAGAGGGTTGAGTGCTATCTAATTTATAAGGTAGAGTAACGAGCTCTCGCTTTAACGATTGTCGAGTGTGCGAGGAGCTTTATTTACACATGTGGATTACGCGAACGTAAACGTGGACATTCGCATCGAGCAGTCTCTCTCGCATGCGTAGAGCTGTGGTTGGTGCGTTGCTGAAACTCTCTCGTGTCCTACCCCTGAGGGGGTGGATTGACCCAGGGTCGCAGGGTCGGGGGAGTTACTAATTGTCCGAGCCCCACAACCCCTGAACACCCCTCATCAACGCTGATTGCCTAACTCTAGGACCCTCAAACTCCCAACCAGTGTTCGTCCTCGTGATCCTGAATCTGGTGAAGATCTACGAGAATCGCTGCTCGCCAGGTCGTTCTCGTAACGAGCTTCAATGTTCGAGAGCTCGTATATCTGATCGACTGTCCACACCTCTCAATGCTTCACAAACGTTTCTCAATCCTATACATTTTTTAAATCTGATTATACTTTGCTGAAATATCTTTCAAATAATTAATAGCAAATTCAAATTGCTAATTATCACTTCAACTGAAAGTCTGTTTTTCAATATATGTAATATTTTCATTTATCTCGTCATGCTTTGTAAAATCAACTTCATTTTGCAACTTCGTAGTGCAAAATAAACAAGAGTTTCATTAGCTCGAACTCGCAAACATAGCTCTATACAATTTCGACTCTTGATGCAGTTCATAATTGTAATTTATATAAACGAATTTCAATATGTATTAAATAATTAACGATTGTTTTCAATTGTACATCATTCTATGAAATAGAATTTTGATGTTTACGAATGTTTAATTAGAAGTGTAATATTTATTGCAAGCACACTTATAAAATAATGTGGATTTGATAGAAATAAATTACTTTACTTAGTATTTTCGAAAAAAGAGCAGTTAAACTTGAGTTTTTTGAAATTCAGTGAATTGAAGGGAGGTATTTTATTCTTTATTTATAGGCAGAGGGTTGTTCAACTGAGCCTTGGCAAATTTATCTCGAACAGGGATTGCGGCGTATTCGCTCTCTGTCGAACAAAAAGTCGATTACTCGACCAGTGGTAGTAGTGAGACTGATTTTTTTCGAGCGCGACTGACTCAATTATACGTCGCGATTCTTTGGGCAAACATTAGTTAGCGTTGGGTGGTGCAAACGCGGATTGGCTCGGATCGTTTTGGGTCATGTGGCGACCCTTCACGGTTGCTTGGCTCTGTTGTCTACTCGTCAGCGAACAACCCCACGGCTACAGGGTGTCGTGGTTCTCATTTTCCCTCGTTATTCCGCACAATTCTTTATCAAGAACTATTGATTTTGTACTGCAATTTTATTTTATCCCCGAATTTCAGTAATTTAATTTAAAATTTCAGTAATTAATTTAAAAATAGAGAACAAAAACAGATCAAACGAAAAAATAATATGCTCGATAATATGAAGATGAAGTTATATGAAGTTATAGTTTGGTCGGTTTTTTTGCTTAGTAAATGCTTTAAGGAGAAATTGTTTCTTTAGTGCAGCTTTAAGAACGAGATGAAGAAGAAGAAAGAAATTAATTGAATCGAGTAAACACAGTTTCTCAGTAATTATTGGGACAAAGGCAGTGAAGGACTCAATTAGCTCGATCCGTTACCCCCATTAACCCCGGAGATGTTTGATGTCGATAAGGATCCACAAAGAATCGTGACTGGGTTGAGAACCAGTGGTAGATTCTATAGGTACTAATACAGATCTCACGCATTCTCTTCGATATAAACCATTCTGTTCCCCCTTGTATGGGAACCCATAGACGCGAGACCTGGAAGCTCAAACGACTGTGGCGTGCAGCCATTCAGATTTAAATCGCGACAAAAAATATGAATCCCCTTGCAGCAGCACGAAACGCTGTTTCAATCTCTTTCACGAATGTCCCCGCCGTTTTTATAAGAGCAAGATTTATAAGAATAAAAGCTCTTCTAAGCATGCATATGAAGAGATGGATTATTTAAGACTGGCTTGGTCAAAATCCGAACGTACATTACTTTAAATACCAAAAAATTGTTTGAAAAGATAAAAAAAAAGTCGGTAGTTGGATGCTTATCAATACAGACAAAGGTCAAGTAAAAAGAAGTGTGTTAAGTGGTTCACATAGATTCATTTATTTATCTCTCTCTTTCTTCTATATTATAATAACATCTCTTTACATTAAATTAGATCTCTGACTTATGGACGCTAGTTACAATAATTTTTTTGCACTCTCTCTTTTCCCAGTCTCTCTCTTAAATACACTATCTTATTGTCCATGATTTATTTACAAAATTTACAATTCCAACACAAAAATATCTACATTATACAACACCAGGGTCTGACCCATCACAAGATTTCTCATCACCGCTCTTCGTTAAACCGAAGAATGCACCGTTAAAATTCAATTCCATTTTGATCCACTTCCAATATATCGGATACGAATTAATTCACACACTCTATCTTCAGTCGAAACTAACATAAAAGTATATCGACTCTGTCATATCACTTTATGTTCAATTTCATCATATGCAAATCACTTCCTATAATCTATATAGGAATGTATATATATACATAGGGATCGATGAATTATTTTAACAGAGTTCTTAAATTAACCACGACAACATTAAGCGTCGCGTATCACTAGCCTTCTAGCAGCCTTCGAGCTTTCCAGAATCACGGTTCATCCCGGATCAAGGAAGTTTAATGAACCCTAGTATGGCCTCCAGACTGGTTTGGTAACCTGTGGTGATGAGATTTTTGTGGGGGTGGGACTCTTCTTGTTCGACCTTTGGCTGATAAGTGCTGTGGGTGCTTTAAGCTCGTTCCTGGTTCCCTCTGGCTTCCTTGGTAGCGTCCTCTCAGGAGAAGAAGACGAAGGCGTGATGGAGGACACTGGTGGGAGGGTATTGAGGCGAATTGGCACGAAGGCACTTCGAACTTCCTCCGGTGAAGATTCACTTCCGCTATCACTTGGACTTCTTGGTGGTGTTCTGGAGGGGCTGTTTGGCATCATCATCGTGTTCTTTGGTGGAAGGGGTGGGTACTCGTATTTTATGTGGTCAGCGAAGGGATACGAGGGCATCACCGTTGGCGGGAAGCTTGGAGCGAAGAGATCCGTGTGAGCCATTGGTATCGTTCCTGTAATCAGAAAAAGAAAAGTAGAGAATATAGATTGAAAGCGTTCATATTTGTTTCTGGGATGTTCGATTCATCAAGAGATTCATCAGAGAAATAGAGAATGCTTTCGAGGATACAATGGATTGACTAAAAAATGCACTAGAAAAATCAGTGGAGAATCTAGAAGAGAACGACAAAACAAAACAAAACGGTCCAATACATTGTACCAAACAATAGATCCCTTTGTCCCCACGAGAAACTCCCCAATCTTTTGAGGCTCACTATTTTTAATACCTTATCCCCAGCAGAGAGTAATCATTCCCCATCATCCAAATTTTGAATTCCCTCCCAACATCCAATTTAAAAATCCTCCCACTAAAATCTAGTGCAGCAATAACTAGCAAAGGTGAAATGCTAGATCGTGGAAGCGCACGTCTGGCTTACTGGAGGGGCGTTAAGTCGCATTGTTATTCCACAGAAGGGATGGGGGATTGATTGTGGGAAAGGGAGAGCAAAATCACCCTCGGTCCAGCTATGTATGAATCATCGGAGGCGTCGAATCGATATCAGATTCAGGAGGGAAAAATAGTCTGGAAAGGATATCCTTTCTCAACATGTCAGTTTAAAGGATATGCAGAGGATTATCGTTTTCTGATTTTACCTTTGACGAGTGCAGGATGTGGCAGGTGCCAGGCGTGACCAAGGTAGGCAGCGTCCAGCCATGGGTTCAGCAGCCCGAGTCCGGGGAAGCCTGGTCCATATTGATAATCTGTAAAAGAGAAGAGTCTATTTATGTAGCATAAGAGCATATTTAGCAGATGAATCTATGATCTGTGAGATCGTAGACGAAATTAGATTTATCGCGGTTTAACTACCGACACTGGAGGAGTGTGTTCAATCCTGCATTTCCCGAGTTTGATGCGATAGGCCGGATATTAATAGACGTGCGACTGATGTGGATAATCGAGTGGTGGCTGATTCTAGATTGCAGTGTCACCGTGAAGGATGGTCTTTCAAACGATCTCCAAATGTTACTTTAAGGTTTACTTTAGCTTTATCTTTACTTGAGCTTTAGCTTTACTTGAGCTTTAGCTTTACTTTAGCTTTAGCTGTACTTTATTGTCGCTTAGAAGCTAGATTTCAGAGCTTCTTCAGGCTACTAATTCATCTTCGTCCACATCCTTTCTTTCTAAAGGCGTTAATGATCTATTTTTTTCTGGTTTCCAAAAGTAAAAAAGCTCATAAAAGTTATTCTCCGGTTTCTTTTACGCGCCGCGGTGGCCAAGTATGAGTCTGTATCTGTTTACGTCTTTTAAGCTCGTAACGATGCAAGACGAGGATTTGGTGGCGCACATGCTACCGCCATATGTGGGGCGATAAACAAACGCATAAAGGCGGCTTCTTTGCGAACGGAACGCGGATCTCTTCGTCTCACTCTTCTGAACGAACCAACCAATAAACATGACTGTTTAGTGGCGTGGGGACCAATCAGGGCACGAGCTTGGCAAAATAATCGAGAAGTTAAAGGATGCCGCCGCGGATCTGATCAGGGCTTGAATCTCTGCCAAGTGTCTGCATGTGTGAATATTTGCAAAAATGTGTGAGGATATGTAAATATATGTGAGTTAATCCCAATATAAGTGAGTGTGTATGTTATAAATGAAGGAGAGAAATTCCGTGTGGGAAAGAGAGAGAGAGAGTATTCTGTGACCGCCGCGGCTGGCGGTTTGAGGTCCGCCAGCTATATGCCGGATTATTAAACGTCGTGAAGCTTCCAACACCCGTTTTGTGGATTCTCGGGTTTTCACACGCTTTGACCAATTTGTCGCATCTTGAGACCTACATTCCACCCCATTTTTCTATTTAGTAATTATTTTTTTCTTTAGGTTAGCTGACGAATTGGAGACAAATTTGGAATGGTTAGATTGTTGGAAAGTGAAGAGCAAGTCGGTTGATTTATAGCACTACCTGATCTTATTCAATTAGGGCGCATCATTCTCAAAGGTTGAGGTTTAGAGCCAAATTTATTATAGCACAATTTCGGAAGGTAGTGCCCTGAACAATAATGAACAATTTGACTCTAAAGTTAAGTTTTAGAACTACATGCAACTTTATATGCTACTTTATGAATCTACTTTAAAATATTTTAAAAGTATTTGTTTTTTTTTTCAAAGATTGGCTTGGAAGATATTAAGATTATTATCAGAGTCCTTGAAATCCATTATTCCATTTTTGGTAATGAGTGAATTGAATGAGTTGAGTCTCAGGTTATTAATGGTTTTAGGCTTAATGGTTTAGTATGGGGATGGTTTCCAGATTTGAAATGAACATTCTTGAAAATGGCAATTTTGAGGTTCTTACTCGACTTGGATCGTGGTTCTCGTGGTCCATCGACAGTGACTTTGATGGCTTTCGTGTACGTTGCCACTTGGAAAGGCACCGTGCTGATTTGTATTGTGAGGGAAAACGATTTTCCTGAAAGCAAGGAAACAGATCTTTGTTAGACAACCTCAGATGGAATCTAAAGAATTTCGCCCTTCATCCTTCACTCTACTTAACCGCAATATTCCCAGAATGTTTTATACAAAATATTCTCCCCCCTCCAAAATGTATGTAGAGTGAAGGAAAAAGTTGCAGTAGTTGAATTTTTGAGTGCACTTTCATATGTATCTTTAAATACAGCATCTAATTTTAACTGTTCGAAAATTGAATCACAGTTCCTTGAAACAATTCTAAACATAGAAATTTGGCAAAACGAATAACATAAATTTATAAATATCTTCTTTATCAACATGAAGACATGCTTTGAATGTTTTCTTCAAAAATATTGCCTTCTTCCTCATCAATTTTTTCAAAAAATATTGTTTCAACTAAAGAAAACATCTTGAATTTAATTCTTGATCCAATTCTTCACATCACAAATAATAAGAAAACACACCTCTTCCACTTCTTCCAACAAATCTAAGATCGTTGAACTTGGCAACTTGATTCTTCATCACTGCAGTACAGTTCCGAAGTTCACCACAGCAATTTTCATCATTCCCAGCTCGGATGGTGACTAGGGTACCGTCGCTGACTTCATCAAGGGCAACGACCTTGAAAGCTACTGGCAAAGATTTATTAGATCTCCAGTGTGTTGGTAAAGCACTGCAAAGAATTGCCGGACTTCCGGTCTGTACCAAATCTCCATGACAAGCCCGGAGGGTGTCGTGGATGGCGCTGAAGCTCTCCATGCCTATTGGTCCTTCCGGTAAATGCATCCTTTGGCGCCAGTTGCACAATCAAACTAGCTTCTCTAACACAACCCAAAATAAACCAATAAAAACCGTAAATCCTTTTTAAATTCGGAATATCACTGTGTCCAGAGTCACTTTCACAAAAAACTTCTAAAAATTCGAGAACTTTTGTAAAAAAAAAATAGAACTTGGAAGCAATACGCTTTATTAGTACCCGTTGAATTTTGAACTAAGGTATGTTAAATATTTGAAGAGAAGTCTACAAAGTCCGACGCGCTCTCTCTGCCGGCTGAGCGGATTCTAGTTTTTCGTGGCTGGAGTTGCAGCTATTTAGAGGGGATTTTTCTCCCCTCCAATTTTTCCGGAGCCCCACCCAGACTAGATGCGTCGACCAATGAGGACGGCGGTCGTGTTGTGGCCTCGGCGGCTCGCCGCCTTCGCCCCTAACCAGGCTTAGGGGTTGCTTGCTTGTGAGGGGTTGCCGAGGCTGGCTTGTGCCACGGAACTTGCCTTATTCCTCCACCTTTCTGCCTATCTACTTTCTTCCTACCTTCAGCAATCTGGCCTATGGCAAGTACTGCTGAGCCTGAAGCACGCGACTCGGAAGGCGCACGTGTTTAGCCACCCTGCTTATGATTTCAGCATGCCGTCGGCTTACTTGCAATACCTGCTTGCGTTTCTTGACCTCTGATTTTGATGCACTAATGACTAACTTTGATGCATCGCGTTTCATTTCCGATGTGATGACATCACATTTTCACTCGTGCGAAAGTCGAATTCGATCTGCGATGGTTGATGATGAGGAAGATTGATGATAATGATGATGAGGAATGATGATGATGATGATGCGATGATTTGAAGGACAGAAAGTTCGTCGCTCTATAAGTGGACATTTTGAAATGGGAAAGGTTTGTAGGTTGTAAGGGATATAGCAGAGTCATCATTGAACATGCAGGTGTTGTATATATAGACAACAAAAAACGAGCCTGTATTTTAGGAATTGAACAATTGCTATCAAAATTTGATGATTTTTTGTTTGAAATAAATTTACACAGAACAAATTAAGTTACACTCAGAGAGAAATTTGGCTTAAATCAAAACTTTTATTTTAATAATTTATTCAAAGTAAAAATTTCGTTATATTAAAGAAAAATTTCTTTCTTTTAAAATTTAAACTAATTTTGCTTCATTCAGACAAAGTTTACTTGATTTAACAAAAATTATTTTTAATTGTTTTAATTTAAAGAATCTGTTTGTTTAATTGAAAAAGAATTTGTTTGAATTACTGTTAATTTCATAATTTTATATTAAATACAATGATTATTGTATAAAATTGCGATTATTGCAATTATTTACCATTAATTTAACAAATTGAAAATTAATCACAAAGATTCTAAATAAGCAAGATTCTCTACAAATCATCTGTCTTCTAAATTCTAAAAGTACAAACAAATGGCTAATATACAAATCGTACCTATATCCAAATTTATTTCCTTATTGCCTATCTATAACTGATCTAAGGAAAAATTAACATTCTGAACTTTATACCTGAGCCTTTGAGTTTCTATTGAAATAATCTACACATCTCTTTGTTATTGAATCTTGCACTCCTTTTCTTAACCTTTTCGAACTTTAATTCTCAGTGAATAATGGGCTCAATAGATTTTACTGCTCTCAATCTTCTAAACTTGACTAGCCATATAATATTTATGGCAAAAGCTAAACATGAACACAAACAAAGAATAAAATTTAACACTCTGATGTTCCCAAAATTGAGAAACAAAGATAATTCTCAGAGAAATAACTTTTGTACTGCAAAATATTATTATTGTAAAATCTTTTTGAATCATAAAGATAATAAGGATTTTAATTTTTTACGAAAATAAGTTTGTAAGCAGGTATTTATACTTAGATATACACATCAAACAAAATTTTTTCTTTGAAGTTATGAAACTCATCTGCGTAAATAACTTTTTATTTCCATATATAATTTATATCCTTGATAAAGTTGTATGTTGGAAAATGGAGATGGAAAATGAAAAAAGGGAGAGGAAATAAAACAGGATATTTTGTATTTATAATATTTATATATTAATCGGACAGCACGGATTAAAATATTTGATGGAGAAATTTTTAGAAATTGCATATTGGAAGGAAAAGGATAATAAAATTAGGTTTTGCTTGAGTAAATTGGCAGCACGCTTAACCAGTAAAGGGTTAACTGGTATTTGGCGTAACTAATTCATGTTTGGAGTCTAAATCCAAAAGCGACCTTCCTTAACCCTTTCAGAAATCATAATCTCTTTGCAAGGCCAAAGCTATACAAATGAACGGATTTCGTTTATAGGCAATTTCGACCTTGCACGTAAATAAGATACATAATAATAAATGATTATTGACTTTCACAGGAGAGCCTTGATCTCACATTTTCACAGAAAAATTTCTCTGTGTTTGTAATTCCGAAAAAATACAAATTCCAAATTCCAAATTAAAAAGTTTTAATGTCCTGAATAAAAATAATATTAGCCAAATGTTTATTCCTGAATTTATTCAAATTCCTGAAACTTTAAAATCCCGAAAATTTGAGCACTTTAAATTTTCAAGAGATATCATTTTTATTCGAGAATTTGCATTTTTGAGAATTATTCCTTGGGTATTTTTTCATATTCGGAATTTTGGTTTTTCAGCAAACAATGTTCAATTTTTCTGTCGATTGGATAAAATTCAGTGCGCTTGAAATCTGATGCATTTTAATTAATAAATTGAATAACTAAATGTTTCCTGGAAATAATTTGTATTTCAAAAGTATGAGATGCAATTTTAAATTGCACAATACTGCAAATATTTAAAATAATTATAAATTAATGTCAGAATCATGATTCATTTCTACTTAACTACGCCTCCATAAATTAACCGAAATTTTAGATTTACAGAGTTTTACAATCTATTTTGAAAATTATAGTCTCATAAAAAGGATTAGTGTCAAATTGTTCTCTTTGACTTATGACTTACAATAGAGTAGTAATCTTGTTTTGAAAACCTGCACAATCCAGACAGTAACCCTAATAACCCTAATGGGCAATCAAAGGATTTCGAAGCTAAGTTTCGAAAAGTGGGCGGAGGAGGGGATTTAGCATATTATGCTGACTGGAAAATATTTGGACATAATTTTGATGGGATGTAGGCGTGTAAAGCAACCTGTCCTGGGGGGGTCTTAGAGAGAAATTTCAAGCTCACTTTGGGACTGAAGCTGCAGGCCTGACTCGAATTTATCTAAGAGCGAGCCTGAGGTCCCTTTTAGGAGTGAGAAAGGAGGGGAAAGACTAAAGGGAAGCAAAAATTGACCCAGGATGACAATAGAAGGGAGATTTATTGCAAAGCAGGCTTTCGTTTCACCGATTTTCGCGCAAGAGAATCGTGCCGATTCCACCCCTTTGGCTATAGTAGTCGATTGGAAAGGACGGGTTGTAAAGTTGATATTGTTCTCGCCCAGGGTGTGGAGAGTTGCGCTCAAGGGTAAATTACAATCGATCTCTGGCTAGATGCATCTACGGATACCCTTTGATTTTCTAGGTCAGTATGTCGTTGATGACCAAAGACACTTAAGAAAATTCACTAAGTTTAATAAAAAAAAATGTTTGAACCTGTTCATAATTATTTTTAGACATCAGGCTTTTCACTGACTAGTAAAACATCCATAGCTTGATAAGAAATTTTTTTTTACAACTTGAGAGAGAATAAATTTAATTTTATGGCAAAAAGATAATAAACATTATCTTAACAAGGTCAATTTTTAAATTGACTTGCGTTTGTTTGATTCAAACAAACTTTTTTTAGAGTGCATTAGGTTTGAATTGTTTAAAAAGTGACTGAAGAGAGAAACTGATTGATCCTGACACAGATTTTTCTCTTAGAGAAATATTCAGTAGCCTACTGACCAGAAAGGAGGTCAGAATTCATAAAAGCCCAGTTTGGAAACTTTTACAACTACCCTCATTGACACAAAACCGAGGGTCTGGAAAGAAAGAAATGTACAGGTATAGAAAGAAGAAATAAGGAGGCTTGCAAGAAAGAAGCCATCCCAAAATTCTCTGCTTTCACGCATTTGTAGACCTTGAGAGATATTTTTGCGAGCTTAGGTTTGTGAACCTGGAGGATTAAGACAGATTTAACCCGATTTTTTTCTCAGGACCAGCCAATCCAGGAGTTGCGTAACTTTTTCATCCACCTGAAACATCCATCAAGGAATTTTGGGCTGCTTGGTGGTTAAGTACCGTTTCTCGAAAGTAGGTAATAACGATTTCGAAAGTGTACAAGACTTCCTTTCTGAACACTTTTATGGTACACCAAATTCCGGGTTTTCTTTTGCGATTATGAATCTCTTAACGCAGGTGAAAGCGCTACTTGTTACCGAATTTTAGACCAAGAATTCAGAATTCTGCTCACGAAATTTTGTTCTTCCTTTAGTCAGCTAGAAATGAAGTTTTAAAGTTTGAGAGTTTTATTTTTAATCCGGAAAAGAATGTTCATCTTGAATTTTAGAAAATTGAGATAACTTGGTGTTTAAAAGTTTCTTCTTGGTCTCGATAACTGTTGAAGGCGAGGTTGAAGGGAGATCTAAATTTTCATTATACGTTTCGGAATCAAGGTTGGAATAAAGTGTGAAAACACGCTTGTAAAAATGTTATGAAAAAGAAACAGGATTCGGTTTTATACCTAATATATATTTATTTTATATTTATTTGTCGTTTTTTATATTTAATCTTCCACCTTGGCCTCATATCTACAATATTCAGTTGACAAGGTTCAATCTCGGAATATGCAAAAGAGAACCTTCTCATATGAACACGTCGATATGACGAAACAGTAAAAATTCTTTAGCAAAATTCTTCTTGCAAGTCTCCCCGGTAATCTCAGCTCAACATTTGCAAATGAAAAAAGCACATAAAAGGGAAAAACTGCAGCAGCCGTGAAATAAGGCTGAAGTCGGAAACGAGCTAGTTGAAAGAAAAGAGTGAGGACTAATTTCTTAAAACGACTATTCCTTTCGACATTTATTGCAGATGTCCGTTTCCTTTCCAGTAGCTCGGAAAAAAAGCCCCCAACCACCCCTGGTTTTAATATCGTCTAGTGCTTGGCGCGAAGTGACAAAGATAAAAGCTCACGCGGCTCCTGTGAACGATGCAGTGGAATCGTATAGTTTGAAATGACAGATAAGAGGTAAGAGTGATGAGGGGAAGAGCGGAAGGTCATAGGGTTGCATAGGAAGGGAGTATGCAAGCACAGGGTACAGAAGTTGACACGGGAGAGTGCATTGTGTGTGGCGAGCGAGCCGGAAGCGCCGCCATACTGCGCATCGCCCCGCGTCGCTTTTGTTTCCGTTCTCGTTGCCCTGATCATTTTCTCTACCCTCTTCAACCCCCAACCCTCTTCCGCGAAATCTGTGTCTCAATCTCTCTTCGTCTTCTTTTTGCACCAGATAAACAGGAGGCATGAAGTTTGAAAAGTCACGGTTTTAGATAAATATCAAACATTGGTAGTCACGTCAAGACATTTTACAATATTATTTATTGCTGTGCTATATTTGTATACACATAAACGGAATTAAATTCCAAAACATACTTTTTTAAAATAGGTATTCTATTACTTATGGTGGACCTGGAGCCGTGCATTTATTTCGCTCATGGTTCTCGTGATCCACTGACTGTATGCAAAATCTTGCAAGAGTGCAAAAACTTCAGGATATTCAGGATCATTCTGATCTCCATTTCGTCCAGTAAAAAGGTGGATCCCAGCTAACTGACCTTCAACAACTAAAGGAGCACCTCCATCATTATGACCACAATGTTGTAGCGGATGATGAGTGCAAACATCTGAAGCAGTAATCTCAATATTATGAGCTCGATATATATTTACACAATCCTGATGAGCTATTATCGGTACTTGGATTGCTCGTAGATTTGTAGGGATACTCGTTCCACGACTGAAATCGGGAATAAGGCAAATTATCTTAATTTATCTTAAAAGTTATTTATCTTATTTTTATTTATCTTTCTTTTTTTTTTGGACTTTCGTGTGTCCCTTGCAGAGACTTTTAATTTATTAATAAAATTTAAAAAGTTGGCGTCACAATTATGCGTAACTTACTCAGCACATCTAAAGTTGAATCCCCAGCCAAGAACAATACCAAGTGTACCCTGTATCAAAGGTCCTGAATGCAGCGGTATATAAGAAACGGTTGCCCCAAATACGAAAGGTGGATGAACAGTGAGTAAAGCAATACCATCTGCATGTCTGGTTGGATGACCGCTCGAATATCTTTCAATATTTACTACTTGATGAGAGTAACCACGATCTGAACGTGCTGAACCACAAGAAACTTGGTACTGCGCCCGATTCTGTGCCCTTTCAGACCAAACACATTGCTTAATGGTGATGACAATGTGAAGTGACAGAATACTACCTACGCACTTAATACGCATATTCTCTTTAATAACCACAACATATGGAACACCTTGAATTGACATTATTACATCTTGACCAGCCACGCGATTAACTACACGTTTTTCGCGGAGAAGAACACTCGATGATTCCTCTGCATGAAAATAATAAATTAGTCTCATAGTACAGTACTTTCAAATAGTAAAGCTTATCAGTTTAATTCGAGGTGAATTGACATATGGAACATAGTTTTACTTACTAATATCTTCATCTGCAAAGGTTCCAATGATTCCTTGAGACCAAATTACACAAAGAATTAATAAAATATAAAAGTATATTTTTTCTGACATTTTATAGTTCAGGCGATGAAATTATAATTTTTCAACTTATTGCTTTGAAAAAATGAAACCAAAATGATGGAATTTTTTAAGTCTATCTTATATGTACACTTTCATAAAAAAAGGCGAAGTCATAAACTTAAAGAGTCAAAATTCCACAAAGAATTAAAAGATAAAAGTATATTTTCTGTAGCATTTTATTGTTCAAATAATAAAATTATAATTTTTCAAGGTATACTGCTCTGAAGATGTGACCCAATTGGGGATATTTTTTAGAGGTCTGTTTTTTATTTCGTAACTTTTTGCAAGGTTTATTTACGCTAACTTGTTTGAAATCAGAAAAATATTATATAGTTTCATAAAAAAGGGCGAAGTCAAAAACTTAAAGATGATAAGTTTTATTTATATAGTTCGCCACACTATTTGTTTTATGCCTTTTTAGATAAAACCTCACGGTTTTAGATACATAAATTATTTCAAATATTGGTAGTCACGACAAGATATTTAAAAATTTTTTTTTATGAAAAGTTTTTTTATTTTATTCTTAAAGTACTTTTAGCACCCCCAACAGTATTTTTCCAATTTAGAGTACCTAAAGGGTTAGAAACTTTTTTAAACCTCCGCATTAGTGATAATTGTGATAATAAAAATGTCATAAATAAATGTGACAAAAACAGAGTAATTTATTCTTGAGAAAAATGTCTTTATTTGATACAAATTGCTGTGCTTTTCGTATACACATAAACACAATTAAATTTCAAACCATACTTTATTAATATAGGTGTTCTATTAATAATTACGGTGGACCTGGAACCACAGTTCTATGTCACGCAAATGTGTGGTGATCCACTGAGCGTATGCAAGATGTTGCAAGTTTACAAAAACATCAGGATAACGAGGATCATTTTGAGGATCCTCTGGAGTATCAGACAAAAAGTGGATTCCAGCTAAGTGGTTGCCAACAACCAAAGGAGCACCTCCATCAGTATGACCACAATATCTTAACGGATGATGAGTGCAAATATCTTGATCAGTAATCTGAACACGAGGTTGATATCTATTTACACAATCCTGATGGTCGATTATCGGTACTTGGATTGATCGTAGGTATCTAACGATGCTCGTTCCACGACTGAAATGGGAAGACAAATTTTTAAATACAGAGATGCATGATCCGTACAATATTATGTTTGTTGTGTATAATATAATATGGATAACTTACTTCGGACATCTAAAGTTAAATCCCCAGCCACTAACAGTACCAAGTGTACCCTGTAGCAAAGGTCCTGTATGCAGTGGAATATAGTTAACGAATTGTGAAAAAATGAAAGGTGGATTGACAGTGAGTAAAGCAGTTCCACTTGTAGGTCTGCCTGGATGATCGTCAAGTCTTTGTTTAATATCTGTTATGTTATGAGAGATACCACGATCTGGACGTATTGCACCAGAAAAAACTTGGTACTTCGTTCCTACTTCATATTGAACACATCGTGGAATGGTGATGACAACGTGACGCGACAGAATACTACCTACGCAGTGAATACGCATATTCTGTTTAATAATCACAACATATGGAACACTTTGAGATGTGTCTTCACCTGGCACGTGACTAACTACACGTTTTTGGCGAAGGAGAAAATTCGATGATTCCTCTGCAAGAAAATAATAAATTAGGCTCACAGTACAGTATATTTTTTAAGAACGAGGCCTTTATCAATTTTATTCCATATAAATTAACAGAGGATACAATTTTACATACCAATTTCATCTCCGACGGTCCCAATGATTCTTTGAGACAAAATTGCACACAGAATTAAAAGATAAAAGTTTATTTTATCTGGCATGTTGTATTGTTCTGATGATGAAATTAGAACTTTTCAAGGTATATAGTACTGCTCTGAAGATGTGACCCAATTGGAGATATTTTTTAGAGGTCTGTCTTTTATTTCGTATCTTTTTTCAAGGTTTATTTACGCTAACTTGTTTGAAATCTTAAAATAGTTCTAATGAGGTTTCATAAAAAAGACGAATTCATAAATTTAAAGATAATGAATTATATTTGTATATTTCGCCATAATAGTTATTTTACGCCTCTTCAGATAACACGTCACGGTTTTAGGTAAATTATATCAAACATAGGTAGTCAAGTAAACATATTTACTTTAATAACATTTTCCAATGTTATTCATGATAATAAAACGTGACAAATAAATGTGACAAAAACAAGTAATTTCTTCCTCTGAAAAATGTATTTATATAGTACAGATTGCTGTACACAAACAGAATTAAATTCCAAACCATACTTTCTTAAAATAAGTGTTCTATTAATTATGGCGGTTCTGCATCTGGGCTTCTATCTCGCGCATGTTTGTTCTGATCCACGGATTGTATACAAAATCTTGCAAGAGTGCAAAAACTTCAGGATAATAAGGATCATTCTGATGTCCATATGGTCCAGTCCAAAGGTGGATCCCAGCTAATTGTTGTTGAATAACTAAAGGAGCACCTCCATCAGTATGACCACAATGTTGTAACGGATGATAAGTGCAAATATTTTTATCACTAATCACAATATTAAAGGGTCGATATGTATTGAGACAATCCCGGTGTGCCATTATCGGGACATAGATTGCTCGTAGAGTTACAGGCGCCCTCGATTCATGACTGAAACCGGACATAAGGCAAATTTTTAGTTATAGTGATTCTTGACCCGTAGAATAGTTATGTTAGATGTGTGCCTTATATTCTGGGTAACTTACTCATTACATCTAAAGTTGTATCCATAGCCACTAACCATAACAACTGTATCCGGTAGCAAAGGTTCAGAATGTAGCGGTATATATCCAGTGTTTGACCCATACACGAAATGTGGATTAACAGTGAGTAAAGCAATACCATCTGCGGGTCTGGATGGAGGACCGGCAAATTTTTTTCTAATATCTGTTACGTTATGACGGGTTCCACGATCTGTACGTGATGTACCAGACATAACTTGGTACTCCCTTAATGTATACTGGACACATTGCGAAATGGTGATGACAATGTAATGTGATAGAATACTACCTACGCAGTTAATACGCCCATTTTGTCTAACGATCACAATGTATGGAATATCTTGAATTGACATTGTTACGTCTTGACCCGGCACGTGAGTAACTACACGTTTTTGGCGGACGAGAACATTCGATGATTCCTCTAAATGAACATAATCAATTAGTCTCACAGTACAGTATTTTCAAACAATAAAGCTTATCAGTTTAATTCGAGGTGAATTTACATATGGAACATAATTTTACTTACTAATATCTTCATCTCCAAGGGTTCCAATGATTCTTTGAAACCAAATTTCACAAAGAATTAATAAAATATAAAAGTATATTTTTTCTGGCATTTTATTGTTCAGACGACGAAATTATAGTTTTTCAACTTGTTTACTGCTCTGAAAATGGCGAAATCATGAACTTAAAGATGATAAATTCCATTTATACAGTTCGCCGTATTAGCTTTTTTATGCCTTTTTAGATAACACGTCATATAACTTATATCAAACATTGGTAGTCAAATAAAGACATTTACTTCAATAACATTTTTCAATGTCATTCACGATAATAAAACGTTACAAATAAATGTGATAAAAAAAAAGAGTAATTTCTTCCTCTGAAAAATGTATTTATTTGGTACAGATAAACAGAATTAAATTCCGAACCATACTTTCTTAAAATAGGTGTTCTATTAATTATGGTCGTTTTGGAACTGCGCTTCTATTTCGCGAATCTTTGTCATGATCCACTGATAGTATCCAGAATCTTGCAAGAGTGCGAAAACCGCAGGATATTGACTATCATGCACATCTTCAATTGGTCCAGTCCAAAGGTGGATCCCAGCTAAGTGACCATTAACAGCTAAAGGAGCACCTCCATCAGTATGACCACAATTTTGTAGCGGATGATAAGTACAAATATTTGCATCAGTAATCTGAATATTATGAGGTCGATATATATTTACACAATCCTGATGAGGTATTATTGGCACTTGGATTGCTCGTAGCATTGTAGGGATTTTCGTTCCACGACTGAAATCGGGAATAAGGCAAATTTTTAACTATAGTGATGCTTGACCTGTAGAATAATATATTTGATGTGTACAATATATTGTGGATAACTTACTTATTACATCTATTGTTGTGTCCCCAGCCGCTAACAATACCAAGTGTACCCTGTAGCAAAGGTTCTGAATGTAGCGGTATAAACGAAGTGTTTGCTGAATATACGAAAGGTGGATTAACAGTGAGTAACACAATACCATCTGTACGTCTGGGTGATCGAGGAACGCGAAATTTTTTTAAAATATTTGTTATGTTATGAGGGGCCAGACTTCGATCTGAACGTGTTGTACCAGAAATAACTTGGTACTCCCACAAATTATACTGAATACATCCCGGAACGGTGATAACAACGTGGTGCGACAGAATACTACCTACGCACCAAATACGCCCATTTTGTCTAATAGCCACAGTGTATGGAACACCATTAATTGACATTGCTTTGTCTTCACTCGGCACGCGATTAACTACACGTTTTTGGCGGAGGAGGAAATTCGATGATTCCTCTGCAAGAAAATAATAAATTAGGCTCACAGTACAGTATATTTTTTAAGAACGAGGCCTTTATCAATTTTATTCCATATAAATTAACAGAGGATATAATTTTACATACCAATTTCATCTCCGACGGTCCCAATGATTCTTTGAGACAAAATTCCACACAGAATTAAAAGATAAAAGTGTATTTTATCTGGCATGTTGTATTGTTCTGATGATGAAATTAGAACTTTTCAAGGTATACTGCTCTGAAGATGTGACCCAATTGGAGACATTTTTTAGAGTCTCTCTTTTATTACCTATCTTTATTTGTAGAAGTTTATTTATGCTCATTTGTTCAAAGTCTCAATACAGTTATAATGAGGTTTCATAAAAAAGACGATTTCGTAAACTTAAAGATGATGAATTTTATTTATACAGTTCGCCGTAATTGTTCTTTTATGCCTTTTTAGATAACACGTCACGGTTTTAGATAAATTATATCAAACATTGGTACTCAAGTTAAGACATTTTCCAATGTTACTTATGAAAAGTTCTTTATTTAATTATTGCATTGAATTCAAGAATTGGGAAATTTTTTAATCCTCCATATTTATGATAATAAAACGTTACAAAAAATGTGACTAAGAATAAAGCAAATTCTTCCTAAAAAATGCCTCTATTTGATACATATTGCTTGGTCTTTCGTATACACATAAGCATAATTAAATTCCAAACCGTACTTTCTTAAAATAGGTATTCTATTAATTATGGTGGTTTTGGAAATGCGCTTCTGTATCGCGAATGTTTGTCGTGATCCACTGAGAGTATGCAAAATCTTGCAAGATTGCAAACACGTCAGGAAATCGAGCATCATTCTGCTCTCTATCTAGGCCAGTCCAAAGGTGAATCGCAGCTAATTGATGTTCAATAACTAAAGGAGCACCTCCATCAGTATGACCACAATGTTGTAGCGGATGATAAGTGCAAACATCTGAATCAGTGATCTCAATATTATGAGATCTATATATATTTACACATTCCAGATGGGCTATTATCGGCACTCGAATTGATCGTAAATTGAAAGGGATACTCGTTCCACGACTGAAATTGGAAACAAGACAAATTTTTAGTTATAGTGATGCTTGACACGGAAAATATTGTTTAATGTCTGCAATATATTGTGGATAACTTACTCAGCACATCTAAAGTTGTATCCCCAGCCACTAACAGTACCAAGTGTACCCTGTAGCAAAGGTCCTGAATGCAGCGGTATATACGAAGTATTTGATGAATATACGAAAGGTGGATTAACAATGAGTAAAGCAATACCATCTAGAGGTCTGGATGGAGAACTGGCATATTTTTTTTTAGTATCTGTTACATTATGAAGAACACCATGAGCTGCATATGATGAACCAGATATAACTTGGTACTCCGCTTGCAACTGGACACATTGTGTAGTGGTGATGACAACGTGATGCGACAGGATACTACCTATGCACTTAATACGCCCATTTTGTCTAACAATCACAATATATGGAACTCTATTAATTGAAGTTGTTACGTCTTGATCCGGCACGCGATTCACTACACGTTTTTGGCGGACGAGAACATTCGATGATTCCCCTGCATAAACGTAATAAATTAGTCTCATAGTACAGTATTTTCAAATAGTAAAGTTTATCAGATTCATTCGAGGTGATTTTACATATGGGACATAATTTTACTTACTAATATCTTCATCTGCAAAGGTTCCAATGATGCCTTGAGACCAAATTTCACAAAGAATTAAAATATAAAAGTATATTTTTGCTGACATTTTATTGTTGAGATGATCAAATTATATTTGAACTAATTGCTCTGAAAATGAGACTCAGTTATATATATTCCCCCCCCCCTCGCTACGCTCTTGCTAATACTTTAAACAAACTTTGAAGAATCATGTGATATGGACAATAAAACTTAAAAAATAACTATGATGAAACTTGCTGCGAAATGCGAATTTTATCTCGGGAGTTTATGCTTGCTTTTATGTACAATTTTTATCAGTTTTATAAGAATTATGTAGGTACATTAAAAAATTTGTAATTCAAATTTTCTATGAAGCCTTCTTTTAAAGTCGACGTAATATAAGTCATTAAAATTTTGTCAATTTATATGCAAACGTTTTCGAGATATGGTATAGGCGTATAGGAACTCAAAAAAGCTTGATATGGAAGTTATCATCGCTACAAAATCTACATAATTAACCACACGTTTCTGACGGTCCAGAATATCGGATGATTCCTCTTCAAGAATTTAATAAATTAGTCTCCCGGTATATACAGTATATAAAGAATGAATATTATTAACATAGGATATAATTTTACGTACCAATTTCATCTCCGGGGGTCCCAATGATTCCTTGAATCAAAATTCCACAAAGAATTAAAAGATAAAAGTATATTTTCTCTGGCATTGTGTTGTTCAAATAATGAAATTATAGTTTTTCAAGGTATACTGCTCTGAAGGCGTGACCCAATTGGGGATATTTTTTTAGAGGTCTGTCTTTTATTTCGTATCTTTTTGCAAGGTTTATTTATGCTTATTTGTTTGAAATCATAAAAATATTATATAGTTTCATAAAAAAAGGCGAAGTCAAAAACTTAAAGATGATAAGTTTTATTTATATAGTTCGCCACACTATTTGTTTTATGCCTTTTTAGATAAAACCTCACGGTTTTAGATAAATTATTTCAAATATTGGTAGTCACGACAAGACATTTTACAGCGTCCTTTAAGGAAAATTTTTAATTAAATTATTGCATTGAATAAGAGACTCAAGTGGGAACATTTTTAAGCACCTGAATATGTGATAATAAAATGTTACAGATAATTGTGTCAAAGAACAGGGTATATTCTTCAAAATGAAGATCTTTATTTGATACAGACTTTCTTAAAATATTATTAACCATGGATGTTCCGGAAATGGTCTTCTATGTTGCGCTTGTTTGTTGTGATCCATTCATTGTATACAGAATCTTGCAAGAGTGCAAAAACATCAGGATATAGAGCACCATTCTGATGTCCAGATAGTCCATTCCAAAGGTAGATCCCAACTAAATGACCTTCAACAACAAAAGGAGCACCTCCATCTGTATGACCACAGTGCTTTTGCGGATGATAAGTACAAATATCTTTATTACTAATCGCAATATTTATACGTTGATATCTTGTTACACAATCCTGATGAGCTATTATTGGCACTTGGATTGTTCGTAGACATAAAGGGATACTCGTTCCACGACTGAAATTGGGAACAAGACAAATTTTTAGTTATAGTGATGCTTGACACGTAAAATATTGTTTAATGTCTGCAATATATTGTGGATAACTTACTTAACACATCTAAAGTTGTATCCCCAGCCGCTAACAATACCAAGTGTACCCGGTAGCAAAAGTGCTGAATGAAGCGGTATAAACGAAGTGTTAGTCCCATACACGAAAGGTGGATCAACAGTGAGTAAAGCAATACCATCTGCAGGTCTGCTTGGATGATGGTCCAAATTTTTGAGAATATTTGTTACGTTATGAGGGACACCACGATCTGCACGTGATGTAGCAGACATAACTTGGTACTCCGCTATTGGAAACTGGACACATGGCGCAACGGTGATGACAACGTGATGCGACAGGATACTACCTACGCAATTAATACGCCCATTTCTTCTAACAATCACAATGTATGGAACACCACGAATTGACATTGTTACGTCTTGACCCGCCACGCCATTCACTACACGTTTTTGGCGGACGAGAACATTCGATGATTCCCCTGCATAAACATAATAAATTAGTTTCATAGTACAGTATTTTCAAATAGTAAAGTTTATCAGATTCATTCGAGGTGATTTTACATATGGGACATAATTTTACTTACTAATATCTTCATCTGCAAAGGTTCCAATGATACCTTGAGACCAAATTTCACAAAGAATTAAAATATAAAAGTATATTTTTGCTAACATTTTATTGTTGAGATGATTAAATTATATTTGACCTAACTGCTCTGAAAATGAGACTCAGTTGGGAATATTTTCAGTGTCTGTTTTTTATATCGTATCTTTATTTGTAACGATTAATTACGCAAACTTGTTTAAAAAAATTAATGCAGTTATATAGTATGGAGATAAAAAGGCAAAGTCATACACTTGAAGATCTTAGATCACTAATGTCTAGACAAACTTGGAAAAATCATGAGATGTGGACAATAAAACTTAACAAATAACTATGATGAAACTTGCTGCGAAATGCGATTTTTATCTCGGGTGTTTATCTTTGCTTTTATGTATAAATTTTATCAGTTTTATGAGAATTATATATATGTACCTTCTTTTAAATTCAAGGTCTGTTTAAAGTAAATTCTACCAAATTTTATCTATATTTGTCTACACACGTTATCAAGATATGGTACACTCAGAAAAAAGTTTGTTTGATTCAATCAAACACTCAAAAAAACGCCTAGTTAAGTAACTAGAATTTTGGGTTAAATATATCCTAACTATTTTTTCTGGTTAAAGTAACCAGAATTCTGGTTGATTTAACCAGCATTCTAGTTGTTTTAACTAGTAATTTTTATTAAAATATACATTCACACATGCACACGCGAGCAATTTCTTAGAACTTCATACCAAATATTTTCTACTTGAAATATATGTATTCAAAAAACCTATTTTTGGACATGGAAGTTGTCACCGCTACAAAGCTTTCTCCATCAGGAAACATAGAGTATTTTCTTTGAAATGAAGATCTTTATTTGATACAGGTTGCTCTGTTTTTCGCATATAATTAAACATATGTTAATTCGAAACCATACTTCATTAAAATAGGTGTTCTATTAATTATGACGGTTCTGGAACTGTGCTTCAATGTTGCGCACGTTATCTCTGATCCATTGATTATACTCAGAATCTTGCAAGACTACAAAAACATCAGGATAGTGAGGATTATTTGAATCTCTGCTGGGTCGAGTCCAAAGGCGAATCCCAGCTAAGTGACCTTCAACAACTAAAGGGGCACCTCCATCAGTATCTCCGCAGTGTCTTTGCGGATGATAAGTACAAACATCTAAATCAGTAATCCTAAAGTGAGGTTGATATATATTTACACAATCTTGATGGGAAATTATCGGTACTTGGATTACTCGTAGATATTGACGGATACATGTTCCCCTACTGAAATCGGGAAGAAGATAAATTTTTAAGGATCTTGATACATTGAACATAAAATATTATTTAATGTATTTAATATATCGTGGATAACTTACTTATTGCCTCCACTGTTGAATCCCCAACCACCAATAAGACCAATCATATTCTGTAGCAAAGGTCCTGAATGCAAATCTATAAACGAAGTGTTTGTCCCAAACTCGAAAGGTGGATTAACAGTGAGCAAGGCAATACCATCTGCAGGTCTGTGTGGATGACCACCAATTTTTTTTTTAACATCACTTATCGTGTGAATGCGACCATTACGGTCTGAACGTGTGGTACCAGAAAGAATTGTGTACTCCGATCTTACAAGTGAAATACACTGCGCAATGGTGATGACAACGTGAGGCGATAGAATATTTGCTGTGCAAAATATACGACCTCTGAATCGAATAATCACAATGTAAGGTGTATTAGTAATCGGCGCTGGTATGTCTTCACTCTCCACATAATTAACCACACGTTTCTGGCGGTCCAGAATATCGGATGATTCCTCTGCAAGAACTTAATAAATTAGTCTCCCGGTATATGCAGTATATAAAGAAAGAATATTATTAACATAGGATATAATTTTACGTACCAATTTTATCTCCAGGGGTTCCAACGATTCCTTGACTCAAAATTCCACAAAGAATTAAAAGATAAAAGTATATTTTCTCTGGCATTGTGTTGTTGAAAGAATGAAATTATAGTTTTTCAAGGTATACTGCTCTGAAGACGTGACCCAATTGGGGATATTTTTGAGATTTTATTTTTTATTTCGTATATGATATCTTAACGTTTATTGTCGCTTATTGTTTTATCTCTTAATACAGTTATATGGTTTCGTAAAAGAACATGAAGTCATAAATTTTAAGAGGATAAGTTTTATTTTATATTACATGCTTTCCCAATCCCGAATTTTTTAAAGCCACTGAGAAAAATGGAAGTCAGCGGTTTTGTAACATTTACACAAATTCTTTAAACAAAACTTTTGTTATAAGACAGAGTCCAAAAATACGGTAATCATTACTGATCTGTTTAGGAATGATTACCGTATTTTTGGACTCTGTCTTATAATAAAAGTTTAGTTTGAAGAATTTGTGTAAATGTTACAAAACCGCTGACTTCCATTTTTCTCCGTGGATTGAAATAAAAATAATTAATCACAAATTATAGGCGTAACAAATTTTTAAATGCTTTAAAAATATTCTTGACTTTTACGCACGGGTGTAATGTTACTAAAGCAACAAAGAATAAATATTGATTGTAATCATGATTCTCACAATCACCCTTCGAATCAGAAAATTATACTTTTGAAACACTGTAACAGAAGCTGTGAATGGGGTTCTTTGAAAATTGATTCAATTAGGATTCGTCACGTCAACTCCATATGCTTCGTTCGTGTTCCCTTCTCCCTATTACTTGCAGGACGTGAGTTATATTGACAATTGAGGAACTTTGATGACAGAGGTGTTAAATTGCTTAAAACTCTGATGCAAATTGATTTTAAAAGGATTTAACTCTGGAAAACTGAGACTAAGGTTAAAAAGGTACTTAAATTCTCTGTTGTTAAAAGTCAGCATTTTTTTTTGTTCCAATTTATTTCACCCCGATGATATTTTTGCAACAAAAGGATATTGAAATGGAATTATTTATAATTTCATCTTATATGAAAAAAGTTTATTATTTTGATTTCCATGCTACATCTATTTCTATACAGATCTAGTACTTGTCGTGATTTTCAGACCAAAATTGTGCAATTAAGATCTGTCACGTTGGGTTTCCATATATGTCATTGACGAGAGCTCTACGTCGACATATAGGGTCCCCAACAATACAACGTAAGGGGCTTGCAAGTAATAATGGCCTGAGGCATCGATCACCCCGCAAATGCGCTTTCTCCAACAATCTGTAGTATCTTTGTACTTCCAAACACCAGATTGTTCGAAAAACAATTTTAATTCCTCTCCGACAAATTTTGGTCAATCCCTAAATTTCCGTACTATATAATATCACATAAAAAAACAATGTAATTTTTGCTGCGACATAATACATATTGTTTCCGGGACATTTTTGTTTGAGAAACTTGAAAATGGAAACCATTTGAGGATTCGGAATTCTCTATTCGAAATTGATATATAGGAAAAGGGGTTATAAGGATACAAACACCCGTCTTTGCTTATACAAATATATATACGCTCAGAAGTCATGTAATTGTGTTGGAATGGATGTATGCATTGTATAGTGTATACGTGCTTCAGGGGTGCGTCCTGAGCACGTGACGCCTGATTCATACACAGACTGCTACGGAATCAATTTGTAATCTTGACTCAAATTAAGGAGTGGGAGGGGGTGGCGCGTTTATTGGGAAGCGAGCTTGCTACTCGGTTTGGAAGCGATCGAATTTTGGAACCCCATATTCTCTTATTAAACTTGGATCCACGAGTGGGTGGTAGTGGTACATCACGCCTGATAAACGCTGACAATCCCCGAACTGTGATGGTTCAAGGATCGAGTGATTCGATCAATTATCAGATTGTTTCGTCCAATATTATCTGCAGGATGTTGTACAATTTTTATTCTTACCTGGACAAACTTTTAGCTAGTTTTTTTTTAGCTATGCTGAATTTCTGACATATTCCAATAGGATCAGATCCTATAAGGTAATTAGAGTTTGATAATTTCTCTGTAGAGTGATATAGTTTGATTATAGTTTCTCTGTGTATTTGGAGTTGAGGATTGGGGATAAGATTATTAACTTGGACAAATTGAAAGGAGAAGACATATCTGAAATATCTTGAGGAAAGTTAGAAGCGATCTTAGTTTGGGAGTGCGTACAAGAGAGTAATCAGAGAAGACAATGTAATTTGGAATGGCTCATCGAGTCAGGATTGGTTGGGTTTTGGATGCCCTCGTACTATTACCTCATTAATGCCCTCGCTACTCTTTGGACGATATGCTAAGGCTAACCCTCTCATCCTGAAATCTAAAATCCAGAATCCAGATGCTGATCCACCCTGCGTGCTAACTCCTAAGTAAGGTCACCCAGCAATTTCCGGTAGCCATCTTGGCTGAAGTGAATGTATTTCCTAGCGGACGAGCGAATTCGTAGGGACACGATCACACCAAAGGGACCGATTTCAAGGGCGAGGGTGAACTCTCTTATCGCAGGCTCATGTGTTCGAATTCAGATTTTGATTAGGATAGATGTAGATGGAAATGAACCATATTGGACTTGTTTCTAAAAGGGTCTCTTCATTTTACGAGAAACGATCCTGTGTCGAATATTTTTTTCTGTGTGGTGGTGTACGTGTTATCAAGGCAAATTATGTTCAGGAACGTCTGAGAATTTTTAAGACTATATTATTATAAGGCTATAATTAAAATAAAGATAACATGTTATGTGTGTCCAGCAGTCTTCGCGTTATCATGTGAATCACTTTATAAACCAGAAATATTTATAGAAATATTACTTCTGCTGTATCCATTTTTAGGTGTGCAATATGTAATTCTCACAGCTGCTTCACGTCAGCTATATATAAACAATGTTCGATACTCAACGAAACTTGGAATAAATCAGCCAAATTTCACACAAAAATTATTTTAAAAATTATAGCAAGATGAAGGTCACACAAACCTTCCTTAGACCGGGTATCGACCGGAAACCACCTAATTTTTTTCCACATATTTTGACTTATTTTTTAAAAACATACAACAAGTTAAACTTCATTGTTGTGAAATATTTATCTCGATAACCATTGCTATTCATTATAATAATCCAGCGGGCACGAAATTGAAGAAGGTTTTTAGCACGTAAAGTTGAAAAGACGATTTTAGAATATCCAAGAAACGTCCTAAATCAAGCCCAACAACGTTCAATGTTCCAAATACGTCCTAAAGACGTTTCTGGAACATTTTATATTTTTTGAATGTTATGAAATTAGAACGTTGAGACTTATGACGTTCTAAAAATGTCATAGGACGTAATTCGTACGCAATTTAAAAATTTTATTCATAATTCATCAGCAAAAGGAAACAGAATTTTAAACATGACAAAATTTATTCACAGAATGCTATTCTTTATCAAGAGTAGGAGAAATATTGTGAGTATAAGTAGGGTTTCCGATTTTCTGAAAATGCATTCTGCAGTCATCATGACATTCAAAAGAATCGTTGCAGTTTTGTTTTGTGTGTATATTTTTATGATATTCGCAATTGAAAAAAAAAAGAAAATTAAATTTAAAGTTAAACCTTCTGGACCATCTCCTGGTAAGTGTGTTTAATTAAAAAATTATCAATATTTTTATAATTTAAAACTGCATAGATAAAATTTTGTTTTTATGTGAACATTAATTATTATACTTTATTTTTTATTTTCGACATAAAAAATCGTCTATCAAGAACTAAACAATACCATTAATTATTTATGTTGCAGGTGGAATAGGCCATTGAAAATTGAGAGTGAAAATTTGTATTATAAACCGAATTTTCCTGTATTCTTTTCTTGAACTATACTGTAATTAAAATATGTATGAAGTAATTTGAATGTAGATACTTATACATTATATTAAAATTCATAAACATATTTCTAACAGTGTATTTATTCAAATAAGTTATAACCAGAAACCATCTAACCTTTTTCCACAAATTATTATGACATTATTATGACCATTCTGAAAACGTCATATAGGAGGTCATTCTTATACGCAATTTTAAAATTTTATTAATAAATCATTATCAGGAAAAGAAAACAAAATTTTAAATTCAGACATGATAACATTTATTCAGAGAATGCTATTCTTTGTCAAGAGTAGGAGAAATATTGTGATTATAAATTGGGTTTCCGAATTTCTGAATGTGCATTCTACCTACAGTCATCATGACGTTCAAAAAAAACGTTGCGATTTTGTTTTGTGTGTTTATTTTTATCATATTCTTAAATGGAAACAGCAAAATTAGAATTGTAAAGAAACCTTCCGGACCATCTCCTGGTAAGTGTCTAATTATAAATTATTAACATTTTTATAATTTCCAAAGAAACTTTTTAAAAAATATTTCATTTTTTCAAACTCTCCAGAACTCTAGAAGCTAAATTAAATTTGCCATTTAAAACTATATAGAGAAAATTTTGTTTTTATGTGAAGAAATTAATTATTATTCTTTATTTTTTATTTTGGAAATAAAAAAGCGGTCTATCTAGAACTAAACAATACCATTAATTATTTATGTTGCAGGTGGAATAGGCCATTGCAGTATAAGGGGCCATTGTTAGTCAAAATATTTACTATTATAGAATTTTTCTGTATACTTTTCTCGCACTATACTGTAATTAAAATATGTATTAAGTAATTTGAATATAGATCTCGATGTAGGTTTTTCTAACAGTGTATTGATTTAACCGGAAACCATGTAACCTTTTTCCACATATTTTGACTTATTTTTTAAAAACATACAGCAAGTCAAACTTCATTGCTGTGAAATTCCTGCCAATAACCATTACCATTTATTATAATAACTCATTATTATAATGAATAAATAATTCAGCTGGCACGAAATTTAAAGACGTTTTTAGCACGTAAAAAAAACGTCCTAAATCAGACCAAAAAATGTCCAATGTTCCAAATGCGTCCTAAAAAGGTCTTTGGAACATTCGTGTGCAATTTTAAAATTTTTTTTTTATGTGAAAAAAAGTAATTATTATTCTTCATTTTTTATTTTCGAAATAAAAAATCGGTCTATCAAGAACTAAACAACACCATTAATTATTTATGTTTCAGGTAGACTGAGCCATTGGAGATGGTGAGTCAAAATATATATAATATATAGAATTTTCCTGTATACTTTTCTTGAACTATACTGTTATTACTTTAAAAAATATATAGAGAGCGCTTTTTACAGTAAAGACTTACAATAAAGTTTCCTCTATTGTAAATTATTCCGTATGATTCCGCGTTTGGAAAGTAGGGTCTGAATTCGAAGAGACATCCAGGGGACATCCATTCGAATGATCGTCGCTAGTTACATGATGGGGTAGAGGAGTGTTAATTCCATTTTAACCCCGGCCCGAAACTACCCTCTAAGACCACTGCATATTTCATGTCCCTCAGAATCGAGGCGGTCCAAGTCTGTAGACTTGCTCAATCTATAATTCACGCCTATGTTGCTCTCTATCGATTGGCAAGAATAGCTTTAACGAACCGGATTTCTGCCACGCGTGTAGGCTCTTCTCGTGTAAGGATAATCCTCTCGTCTCTAAATAAGGATTTTTTATACAGTTGTCCTCCCGTGGTTACCGGAAATCCCCACACAAACACACCTCTGCCCCAAAGCTCAACCCTACACTGAGAAAAGAATGCGTTATTGAATCTCAAATCATTCAATGTCAAACAAAATTTTCTCAGCGAAGAAATATCGTTGTTTCAAATAATTTTAAACCTATATTCTATTCACATAATTGAACTTTTCTCGTGGCGCAGATGTATTGAAAATCTTCTCTGTATTCAACTCTGATCTATAAAATTTCTAAACTCTAAATACCAAATTCTAAAGCCTAAATTCTGAAAGTCTAAACCGAGCTCTAAACATTAAAAGTTTAAAGATAGGATAAAAATCGTAGAAAGGATTTTGTCAAGAGTCTTGTTATTGTTAAGAGAATAATCTCTTGACATTTGACAATAGAAAATCACAATGAAAGATGGACTCCGAGAAAGAGGTAAATATTTGTGGAATCTGATCTCCCGTATTTATTACGATTTCTCTTGTGCAGAAGAATCAAGAGAGGCAGGACGAAAGAGCACTGGCTATATGAAAATAGGCCCCTTTTTCAATGGAGGCCCCCATAGATAAATGCTTGTGTGTGCAAACATAACCAGAGGGGTGCCCACGACTATGGGGTCTCGGAACAAAAAATCATTCCCATGACATACCTCGGCGGATTCTTTGTACTTCTGACGTGTTAATCGTATAGGTTGTGCCGGGGATGATTTCAAGCTTGCGGGGATGGGGACGATTTTTCCAAAATGTAAACCGGGCTCTAAAAAAAAGCGGACAGATGCGCCTTAGTTGCTGAGATGATCCCTATACCTGCAAGTGACACTTGTAACTAAACATACCGAGACGCAATAAAAATAAAACTGAGTACTTGTTTTATCTTGCATACTAATGTCTCACGGAATGTGAATACAAATTTCTTATCAGGGGATTTTATCTCTGGTTCAGGAACCTAAACTTATTGTCTCGCTTGTTGTTTTATTTTTAGAATCTAAATTTGTACGTAGCTGTATAAAGTATTCGTCAAAAATATGTCAGAAATCAGTATAAACCAAATGTGTATACTGCTAATTTTTCTTTATGATCGTTTTACAAATTTGATAAATCTATACAAACTGCTTGAAATGTTCCTATTCAATAAAATACAATATTTTACAAGAATTCCTTAAATTGAGATACAAGAACGCGAGTTTTTTCAACAATGTTGTGATACTTCTTTGAATCTGTGCATATAGAAAAGCAACAAAGAGCTTGGTTGTCCTGAACAGATGTAGAAAAAGTAACATCGCCGAAGACAAATTTATCACTTGGACATTAAAGAGCCGAAACTAACGTTTTAAAAAGATGTCTCTGCTTGCAAAGATTAGGGTTCGCAGCGGTGGATCTCGGCACTCGTGCTCGAATTTTTTTTTTCATGGCAAGAGAGCCAATCAGAATCGACGGGGAGCATTGGGAGGACTTCGATTATCGAGAAGGAAAAAAATGGGCCAAACGGGTCTTCCGCAGGATTGCGTCGTAAGTATCATCGAGAGGCCCCATTGTAGAAATCGTTCACCTGATTTAACGCAGACAGTGAGGCTCGAGGGGGAGTGATACCTGACAGATGTTTTTAGATTTCGAGTATTTTTGGTTCTGCAAGACCGCACCAGGCCCCTAACTTTGAAGTAGCCGTACCAGCAGCCGATTTTTTGAAACGGCTGTCGGATTTTCATGTAAGTTGTACCGGCATCGCTTTCTCGATTCATAGTAGCGATCGGTCAGCTTCTTTTAATCCATCCGGAGATTTATTGCTCCTCAGGTTAAATAAGTCTTAAGAGATTCTTTTCTTGAGGGCCTGTCAATTTTTGTAAATGAGATTTTTGATACCCTTGTTAACAGTCGCAGAATAATAACAATAATAATAATAATATTAATAATAATAATCGGTTTCATAATTTATTCAATAGTTTAAAACAATTTTTCTCTTGAAGAGACAGATGGTCCTGATGTTATGGCTATAGTCTCATCGAGGCTCATGATGGGTCCACCTCCTACCAAGCAGCCCGAGGTCGTGTGCCATCCTCACGTCCAAAACTTTCTCCATAGACCTGAGCCCACCTTCTCTTTATTCTTTCTTGTCAAATGTCGACGAGCCTTTAAGATTCTTACTTAAGAGAACTACCAGTCCCAAAACTGTGTACCAAAGGGATTTGTAGAGCTCGGAAAGTAGATTAGACACAAATCCGAGCAGAAATCTATACATTGCGGAGAATTGCGATATCGCTTTTCAACACGATTCTTCAAATCCGATTTAACGAACTCACAGCTTCCTGAGAAAACAAATACTTTCCGAGTTAGAAAAAAGGGTGGGGAAGAGACAAAAAGTCGAAATACCTCAAGCCACAAAGCCTTAATCCTGTAATAGTTACAGGTTTCTGGTCTAAGTATATATATAAAAAAATGCTTTTAAATAGAGGTTTCTAAAGTTTAAGCTCAGGTGTCGTAAAAGTGGAAAGTGAAAGAAAAAGTGAAAATCGGTTCAGAAGTTCAGTCTCGACTTCAGTTGAAAGTTGAAACAATATTTGATTTTTAATAAAATGGAGAAAGAGAAAGTAAAAAAATACTGTAGGAAAAAATACTGAAAAATACTGTATAGGCTTAACTAGTAAAATACTTCATTTATTGACAAAATTTGGTCACTAAAAATATACAATTCAAATATGTAAGCATATAAATTTGTCATTTCGGCACAACGCAACGAGAGAATCTATAGTGTTATCTTTTCAACATCGAATGATAATTCAATGGCAAAACAGACTCACGGGTATGAAATCACGCCGAATACAATTTGCTCGTAGTCATATAATGCATTGGCATTCGCACAATATCAGTGACGCGTAAACCAGTAATTCCGTTGCGTATGAATCCCAAAGCCCATGGCGGCTCGTCCTAGGAAGTCATCGAGTAATCAGCCGCGTATTGTTTTACGAGTCGTTGAATCGGAATTACTATTGATGAGCAGAAACTCCTTGCATTCAGTAACATTCTATCAATATAACATTAAGGCTTTTGATAGAGTCAAAGCATTCCCAACATCCCGTCATTTTCCACTCTTCCACATTTATTCCAAAATAATTCAAATCTAGATACAATTTTCAGCACAATTCAATGTACAATCGTAAAATAATTTCCACACAAATTTTTCTCAAAAATTGTCAATTAAACTCTTCTAATGATAATATGGAATACTGGCTAAAGTTCATAAGTAATAAAAAAATATGCGTGCATTGATTACATTGTGCAATTTTTGAGGTAGAGACTAGATGTTGACAATTTTGAAAGGAACTGTGATTTTGTATTGTCCTTGGGTTTGCATGTAAAAAATTAGAATGACTATGGGATTACTCGTGTGTAGTAACAATGAGACCTGAATGATTTCGTATGCCGTTGATTAGCGGTCGAATCCGGACTAATTGTTGACGACCGAACAGAATTATTATCGATCTGTCTCTTTGATTCAGCTTCGAGCGAGGAACAGCCGTAATTGTGTGTATTAATAAATTCTAAATTGACCCAGAATGGACAAATTGAGAAAAATGAGATAAAAATGCAGTTTCTAATCTCCCTCTTGTCCTCTGATCCCATTTCCTATTCCAGATCCTATTACACCCTCTTCGTAAAACACCATTTTCCGCTTGACTACATTTACCAAAGAAACTCCCTCTCTAAAAAACGAAAGGCTTCAGACCAGACACAATCGTTCCAAATAAAACAAAAAAAGAACAGAAAACAAAAACCTAAAAAAGAACTGCGGTTCATGAGCAAGAAACGCTTACAATTAGTCGGGAGTTTATAATCACCCTGTACCAACCTCTGTTGGTGTTGCGGGAAGGGGGTCGTTGGTCAGAGTCATGTGAGTGAACGGGGGCGTTGGGGGGTTAACCGGGGGCGGTGGACGGACACATATACATACCCGTGTTAGCAACCCCATTGATCTGGCGGCGGACGCAGCAAAAACGAGCTCGAATACGTGGGTTGAAAATTTGCGGAGTGCCGAGCCACTGCTGTAGCCGTTGTACCTCGACGAGGACGCCGGTGGGGTGAGTTGGGAGTGATAGGGGTTTGGGGGTTGCGTTGGTACCAGGGCATGAGGCTTTGCTTCTGGTACCTCTACTGGTGTAGAATTCTAGAGTGGCAATGCAATGGTGAAAACGCGGCCTACCCATCCGTTCTGTCCAGATTCGGTCGGTTTGTTGGCTGCGCAATATATGGATGGATTTTGTGAAATCCACCCCAACCCCCAAACCCCTCAACATCAAGTCCCTTCTCTGAATTCACCGACTGTATCTATTTCACTGGGTTAGCGTTACGTTACCTATTAGGGTCGCGATTCCGTCAACACCTCTATGGAAACTAAATTAGGCCTGCATTCAATCAGATTTCAAGAATTATTATTAATTATTATTTATTTTACATCAATTTATATCAGTGAATAGTATAACGTTGATCAGAGTCCAAGAATCTACAAGTTCAATATTAAAAAAAAGATATGATTCATGTTTCGAAATTTGACAAAGCCCTCATTTTCTCTATATTTTTTAAATAACTACTAGAGTCTCGCGTGATACATATTTTAAAAGTCACGCCGGTCAGAATTGCACTTGGGAGAACAGCGAGCTTGCGAAACAAAGTCTGAGCAATTTATGAAGCTGATAAGCTCGTGAAACAGCCAGCGAGTAAATAGAGTACAAACGAGAGAGCACACGAAGGCTGTAGTACAAACGCGCCTCTATCGGACGCGAAAAATGAGAGAGCGAGGGAAGAGCAAAGAGCTTGATGTGCGGGGTTGACGGGATGGTGAACTGGGGGCGGGGGGGTGGTCGTATTATAAAAATCCACAAAATAACCGAGCAGGGCCATTAGCAATGCTCTTTTAACCCTCGCCATTCAGCTTCACCCTCGTGATGCGTGTAAATTTTCCAGCGGCGGTCGCTCTCTGGCTACATTTTTCGTCGAGTGGCACTGTATCCCACCCCCGGCCCACCCCTCACCGTCCAACAAACGGGCTATCTCTGCACCCCCTCCACTGAATTGCGCGACCTCACCCCCTATTTACTCCCACACTCACCCCCCCAGTGGTAATCCGACTGGCTAGCCACTCGCGCCAACAAATACCCTCACCGTCAGCCGCCCCGCAATCCCACCGCTGCCCCTCTGGCCACCTCGCGCCTCACCGGCGGTGACCAACCCCTCTTACTATTGGCAACCCGCTTGACCCTCTCGACTCGCTCATCCTACTCGCGGTACACTCTGGTGAACCACCCCCGACACCCCGAACACCGCGAAATGCACTGCTCGCGTGGGTCATGTCGACGGGAAAATTTTTTTCCACGAACTTCCGGTACCACCCATTGCAATTTTCGATTGGAAAATCGAGGAGGGTTGTCTAAAGATCGGCTGGTGATACTACAGTGATGAAGTCCTTTCATGGGTGACGAATGAGGAAATTGTTTTTTTTTCTTTTTTTTTTTATAGATTTTTTGAGGTATAATTGAGAATGAACTTTATATTTTTTTTGTTTTTTTGACATGTAGATGATCAATGGAATATATGGGAATCAAATTACTGGGCGAAATGGATTTTGTGTAGGGATGAAAAGCCGTATGGAAAATTCGACTTTGGACTTTACAATCGATTTCCACGTTTTCGATTTTCAAAGTCGATTAGTCGGGATGAAAAGACGACTTTTATTGACTTTTTTGAAAACTGTTTTTTAAGGGTTGTTAATTATACGTAGGGAATTTGAACTATGTAGAGCATTTATTTTTCTGAGATCGACTTTTAAGCCGTGAAATTGAATTTCAATTTAAAGTCGATTTCGACTTTTCCATTTCTAGTTTTGTGAATTTACAGTGAGTAAATTTTCGTCCTACTTATAAAGTTACGTCAAAGCATTATTATCGCCGATAATTTCAATTCGACGATCGTACGACGACCATCTGGTTCTGACTCATGGCTATTTATATTCAAAATTTTTTCATCAATATAAAAGAAGTTTTTTTACCGGTCGAACGTCATATATATTTTCTCCGACTTCTTATTTCTAAACTAAAGAAGATATCTCGTTGAAATTTTTTAAAAAGTCCAGAAAATATATCAGTACATGGCGGTCTTTTCATTAAAGTTTGTATTTTCTCTAAACACTGCAATTTTAATTCATTTTGAATTTTTTGAGGTAAGTGGCAACAGGGCTTCAGTGCCCTGACTAGTAATGAAAAGGTACTTAACCTCTGTTCCCACTTAGATTAAAAATGTAAAAATTAATTAAAACTGCAGTATTTAAAGAAAACACAAACTTTAATAAGGTGTATGGTATGGTCGGTAAATAGTGACGTCATTACCATTTGCCCTCAATAAAAAAAGATGAAGGAAAGCATCAAGACCTCTTTATCTCAACTTTTGGCACACCTTTCGATGTTTTTTTAATGACAAAAGGTATCAATTTCTTCGCTATTTCATAATAAAAATGCTTTGATATACACAATTATTCATAAAATCTCTCAAATTCTTCTGAAGAGTATAATATTGATTATTTGGTTATTAGCAAACTCAATCAATGAGTCGACAAGCCCTTGATCAACTATTTTTATCATCTGAGGATTTCTAGCTGCTCTTATAAAGCACGTCGTTTCGAAAATTAATGAAATCCTGCAGATCGAAGCGTGTAGGTAATAGCAGCCGACAACGATTACGATCACTGAGGGAAAGTCGATCGACGTGGTTGGTCATATGAGGTGCACAGCACACGTAGGGGTATTAACTAAAAACCGAGCCGTCGAGCCACTCGATTCCAACGTACACTGCAGTCGGTCAAGCCGAGCCATGGTGGACAGAAAAGGGGTCAGGGGTTGGGGGTTGGGGCGGAGAGACGTGACAGGTCCTGCATGAACCTCGTTTCGACATACGGACGATAGAAGGCAACGAGAGCGTTTGCTCTGTACACGAGACTGAACACACGGTGGTGGAAAATGCCCATCCTGTCCATCATCGTGGTAACCCAGCGTCCGGTTTCCTTCTCTCTTCCTCTTCACTGGAACGCATTCGAAGCATCATGCGATCGTTCTTGAAATGCTTTTTCATCCCGGGAAATCGGTCAGCTCGTTTATTCGTATTCAAAATGTCAGGGAACATCGAAAATGGAAGAGGTGCTTCCATTTTTTATTACAGTAAAAGAATAATTGTTTTTGTATGTTTTTTGAAATTCATATTGGAAGTAGGTGTTGAGATTATAAAAGTTTAATCAATTATTCTGGCTACTGTTTCTCTTTCAACAAATTGAGGAAAAGGGACCTGATGGGTTTTGTAGTAGAGTGTCAGTTGGGTCCCAAGGCAACAAACTGTAATGACGATCGAGGTTCGTAATGCTCGCGCGAGTTTAGCCAACCGGTTAACCGGCAATTAACCGATCTAGCTCGTAAATGTAAATTAGCCCGGGCCGATTGGCCCGGAAACCGAAAAGAGTAAATTATCACGAGGTAAGGGCAGGTGAACGGATGCTCGATCAGAAAGGGGAACTTGACTTGCGTGGGTGCAGCATGGAGGCAGGATCTCATCGTTTATACCGAGCGACACGCTGACCGGGTGCGGTTATTCCGTCCGGCGATTCCTCCGACCGGGAAACGACCGGAAAGCTTTACAGGCCATCGTTATCGACCACCAACAAATCCTAGTCACACTTATGCCATTTTGATCCATAATCTATAAGAATCAAGAATAATTAAGTGCACAAGATGATTTTGATATCAAAATTTATCACTCTTTGTGACCTAAAGATAAATACGTGGTTTAAAATTTAAATTCCTTCATATTCAGTAGATTATGTAATTAGTGAAACGATGTTTCTTTTAGAAAATGCTTAGAGATCGTTTTACAAAGGACCTTTTTTTACGGAGATGAACTTCAGATTACTTGGGTACACTGGCACGAGCGGGGAGACATGGTAGGAGTCTTTTGTCATGAATACCCCATAATTAGGAAGGTTTCGTTTACTTGTAGTTGGTGTGGAGCAAGGTATAGTCATCCGATCCTCGAAACAGAGATCGCACACTCTGATATTCCTTTTAAACTTTCAGAGATAAAAGAAAGCAAGCCGATCTTAATTTTCGATTTTCCTCTTTAAAATCGTTCTCTTGTCGATATATCGGAATCTTGTCTGCGTTTAACAACATCGTAAAGAAAGGGGCTTTCTAACAGAGGGCAGTTTATTTTTATTACGAGGATCTTTTCATTAGGAGTCCACTAAGTGGGTTCAGAAATTATCACTGTTGTCATTAGTTAAAGGTAAACTGTTATATAATAATAAATTCGAAATGCCAGATGTGCTAGGAACTCAAAATCCAGGCTTTACAAATAACGAATTTTACCTCCAGAAATATTTACACTGTTTTTTTTTTTTGATAAAGTTAGAATGTAAAAAATGAATGAGAATCGAATTGGTTAACGTGGATGTTTCATCTAAATTTTCAAACGATATACATGTTATGTAGAGCTTCGATATTGAAATTTAAAAAATGCTTTTGCCTTGTTTTTAATGAAACAGCAAAAACAATTCGTATATCATGAAATTTAAACATTTTTTTCTAACAATATTACAGTACTTTTCTGAAAGTCTTGCGCTAGATGAATTTTCTTTTATGTTTTCCTTTAGCCACAAGTTACAATGACAGAAGCGATAGAGCTGACAGTACAGATCCCGTCTCGCTGATAGGGAGCTTTCAAGCTTCCGGTGCTGACCCATCCGGAGACTACTAGACACCCTTCTTCGAAGAGGTGTCCGTTAGTCTGTTTCCGATCTCTGCAGCATTTTTTCTCTCAGATTATTTATACCGACTCAAATTGACTTTCAAGATAACAAAACATTTTATAAAGAAAACTCTTAACTTCATATTAAATTAGAATTATTCATCAGGAAAATAATATTCACCTTTCACCTGAAAGTGAAGGATTGATCATTCATGACCATATATTCGACTCATGAGTATTTCTCATGCACCTGTGTTTTAACGTTTCTTGATCTCATCCATCGACCTTATGTTGGTTCCTTATTCGAGGTCAAGAGTTCCAAGTAGCTCGACCATTTACGCCAGCTGCGGTGCACGAATCGTTTCTTAATTAGCCGCAACCCTAATCACCAGTTCTCGTTTACGGATGAGAAAACAGCGAGGTCAGGCTTCATTAGACTTGAAGTTTATCGTAATTTAAATTTCCACATTATTATTATTTCCACATTATGAAGAAAGATAGAAGAATTAAGAAGCTTCTATGACTTTTCAAAATAGATATTTCTTTAATTTTTTATACAGGGGATAATGGTCTCTTGCATTTATCTTTGATTTCATATTATTTATTGACAGTTTTTGAAACTCGAGTAGCTCAGCCTCATGGAATATATATATATTTATATATATATGTATATATGAAGTCGTATGAGTATACGCCAATCGTGTACCTAGTCGTGAAAAATCGCCTGACGTCAAACTGGTAACGGCGCTTTATCGAACTCTCATTACCTCGCGAGGTTTGGGGAGAATGTGTTTTTCGGCCCCGTGTGGTCGGCCGCCACTCCCTCGTTGCACATACAGCTTTTCCCTCCTCCTCCTCCTGGCCCCTGACCCCACCGCGAACCACCCCCTCTTCCCCTATTTTGCCATTCCCTAAGCCTCTTTCCCTCTTTCCATCTACCTCGCGTCCACTGTCGACCATCCTTCTGCCCTTTTAGTCCCCTCCATCGTACTCAGTTAACCCTTTCAACCTCCCCCTCCCCCGATTTAAGGAGGGGGTGCTGGACGCAATAATAAACAACCGCCAGTCGCTATGGCGACGCGTCCATCGCGCGCGAACAAAACACTGACTCTTGTACTCTGTACTCGCCGAGCTTGTCGTTCTTGCTTGTTGAATACATTCTACATACACACAGACACTTGCGCAAAATGCATGTTACGTGTGGGTACATAGTGGACACAGGCGATCGGACGATGCTGACAAACGGGTCCGAAATCGAATTAAAACGAGCCGGTGAGACCCGATCGCATCCACCGAGCGACCGCAAAAACTTTTACCTTGTTTTTTAATTCGGAGGCCAGCGAAAAGATGGCGGAGGCAGGTATTTTTGTAGGTGTTGGTTTTAATATAATTTTAATTGTAGCCTCAGAGAGAAGATCAATCAGAATTTCAATGAAATTTTCGATCGCTGAGAGTGGGGGGAGGGGCACTTGAACTTCTCTTAAATGCAAGAAGTGACGACCGTAGAAAATTATTCAAAATTTGTGAGAAATTTGAAATTGATATCAGATTTGTATTTTTACTGGATAAAAAGTTAGGTGGAAAAGAAATTGTCCAATATATGGACTTTATGTAATTTTTTCCGTTTCTTACATTTGTAAGCAATTTGTTTAAAGAAAAAGCGAATAAAAGGTGTTTTGAAAAAAGTGGTACTTAGAGTTTTGCCGCGACACCCTTTAATTTTTAAAATTAAGTAATCTATATTTCGTTAATTATGAAAAAAGCTTTAGGCGACAGGTAAATTTATAATGAAATTATTGCTTTTAATTGAAACATAGTTTTTAAAAAGTAAAAATGTTTTTTTTTAATTCTTTCCATGTACCGAGAGACATTCACGAATGTAACAGGAGTATTTCAGAGAGAAAGAATTATTTCAAAAAGTACGTCGTGCCGCCATCTCTGAGTAAAGTTACGAACGCGGAAAGTCTACATCCCCAGTCGAGAGTGCGCTATGCTCTAAAAAAAAGCAAATTTGAAATTTTTTCTCAAAATATACAACTATTATCATCTATTTGTCAATAAATTTAAAAAAACAATCCCCATACACAAGATAAATTATTATTGCACTCTAAAGTGAAATAGATAATATATTACGTCAAAAAAAACTAACGACATTTTTTACTTGTATCAAAATTACTTAAAAATTCGAATTTCCATATTTTCGAAAAAAATATTTATTTTTTAAGTACTTTTTGAGACTCTTTAAAAATTTTATAAAAACAAAACAGTCTTTCGGAGTAAATACTTAGGATAGTTTATATTATTAGCATCTTCCCCTTTTTCACCCCATCTAAAAAATGAAAACTTGTGTTAATCAAAATTTGAGACATAAAATTTAAAAAATTGATTTGCTAATGTCATGCAGTTTACATGTAATATCTTTTTCAGCCTCGAGTGTTATCAATAACAGAAACTTTTTCTTTTACAATTATTTTACGTTCCTTTTTTGTTCAGAAAGAAAGAATTAACTTTCATTTTCACTTTGTCTGCTACCCATTCTCCGTTTACACCCATCGTATGTATACGAGCTTTCCGCGTCTACTTTTAGCCAACGAAAGTCTGGCTTCGTCGCTCTACTCGTAACGCATACTTTTATCCCTCTCACTCTCTCAGAGTCTGGAACCAACCCCCAAACCGCAAACTCCCTTCGCCTACCCTTTCCCTACCCCTGAACTTTCTCTCTCACTCTCTCTTTCTCCCTCTGTTTCACTCTTTCTCTTGTGCAGCATATGCAACTACTAACCGTTCAGGAAATGTTTATTCTGGACTTTTACGTATAGTATTCCAAAGGATTTTTGGATTTTCCGAACTTTACCCAACAGTCTAAAGGCTCTTTCGTGTGTAGGATTTGCTTACAGAGGATTAAGCTCGACTCCTGATACTCGGAAATTTGAGCTTCGGACAGTTCCCTCAAAACCAACGCCAAGTTCCTCTAAATTCTAAACTTAATGTTGATGTACTGACAAATCCAAATTAGTGAAACTTTCAGATGAAACAGTAATTTTGATTTATCAAGAGTTGCTCAAGTTCAGGCAGTTTTTATCTTTATATATTATTTTCAATTTATTGTATTGTAAGAAAATGTACATTTTAAAATTTCAAACGCAGTTTAACCAATTTTAGGATCCAGTATCTGAATCCAAAGCTTTAGGAAACCCCTTGGTTCCATCTGGTTCCAAAAAAAATCAAGGGTTTCTTTTTTATTTCCCAATAATATTTGTTCCTAAAACACTGAAAATTTTGAAAGTAGTAGTAATTTTCGTTAGTTAGTATGGTACATTGGCTTGTGCATGCTTCTAAAACTTTGCACATACGACCATGATCAAGTAATGTACAGTAAAGTAAGGTAATGACAACAGCATACGGTATTCCCAAGTGGTCACCCATCCAAATACTAACCGCGCTCAAAGCTGCTTAACTTGAGTGATCCAACGAGAACTTGTGGTTTCAGCGTGGCATGGCCGTTGTCTTATGTTTTCGTGTTCGTTCAGATCTTAGCTTTTCAGTAGAGAAGGATACGCCATAGTGGGCCGGCCAGCCACAGTACCGCCTCTTACTTTTGCCATCTTGCCCTCGATTCTGCGGTTTCCCCTACTTCAATCAGAAACTAAAGGATTCTCTTGAATTTTAGCATCTTTCATCTAGAACTGCACAATATTCAATAAAAATTCATTTGGAATATACTAATCAAATCGAATATTCTATGGAGAACTTTAGAGAAAATTTGTATTTGAAACAATTTTACCCTTCCTAAGTAGTAACATATTTTCCCGTCAGCCAAATTTTCTTGAATTTTTCCGACATCATATACTCGATTCTATTGTTCCAAAAGAAATTTACTAATTCAAACTTACATTTTGCGAATTAAAAAACCTCCTCACTTACACAGGAAAAGTCCGGCGGAAAATGGAAGTTGCAATGAGCGTTTCCCCGTCTCGTGGCCGTAACAATAATTTTTACAAGCCCGCGAGTAATCAAGGCTTGCATGTTACACATGTTCGCCGCCCCACCTTTTTCGTTGGGAGGGACGACCACCGTCGTTGGAGGGTGGTTTTTGCAGAAGGGGTGCGGAACTAGAGAGGGATAGGCGAGTTGCAATTTAAGGGGTGGTGGAGGAGCGAGTAAGAGAGCGATATTGAGAAGGAGAGAATGAGAGAGAAGAGGAGAAAGAAGAAGAAGAGGAGTAGAAAGAGGAGGAAAGCGCGGCATAGTTGCTGCTTCTGTTGTTGCTGCTTCTGCTGCCAGTTCCGTTGTCGGTTCTCCCGTATTGTTGTCCAATCGAGCGTGTCCACAATCGAACGCTTTTTTTCACTTTTTTATATTCTTCCCCTCGCCAAATTCGTAAATAAAATCGAGTACCTGTCGAATATCAATGATTTCCACTTGAGTGAAAATGTTCGAGGTCAGTTTCTGATTTTCAAGGTCAAGATCGTGGAGTCTGATTAAAAATTGAATTGACTTTAAATAAACTTAAATAAATAAGTAAAACAAATAAAACAATGATAATCAATAATGTTAAGATATCTTGGAATATAATTTCAGAAGGGAAATGTAAATTGTGATTGGGGACCGGTCGGCAATTAATATCTGCTTGATATTAATAATACCATATTAGTAATTTGTGTTGTGCTTCGAGGGTGTAATAGTGCTGTTTGGATTTAATTCGAATCGACTGTCATGGCGAAATATCCTAATGACGAAGATTAGTCGCACGTGGAAGTCGGCAAAGATCAGAAGTGATTTAGGTGATGATCTGTGGGATTTATGGCACTCATCATTATAATAGCAGGTGAGTGATGAATTACAATTTTCATTGAATTTTTTACATTCTCATTTTTTGTATTAATTTTATCGAGATTTACCATTTAATCAGAGAATAGTATTAATTCCAATTTAGCCTCAACTACGAATTACTGTGTGACTCTTAAATATTTAGATGAAGAAGTATTGCGGCAATTTCGTGTAAAAATATTTCAATTGTCTCGAGGGGATGTTGGAAATCCTGTGGATTGAAGGTGGGATGGGAAATTGATGGAGAGGGATCAAGTGGTAGTGGGAATTAAGAGTTGAGTTTGAATAAGAAAGTAATACTTGATGTATGGGTAATGATGTATCTGGGCAAGCACTTGTTCTAGAGCGTTGATCGGAGCGTGACGAGCGGTAATTGAATGTAGGTACGGCATTTGCATTGACAAGCTCCAACAGAGATAATTCGAATCTCGTCGAATGAAACCGTCCACACGAGCGTTAGGTCGTTTGTCAATACAACGATGGCCGTCCAACGCGAGTTTCCATCGTATGCTGTTTGTCACAGTCTCGTTCACCCGGCCGTTACGAGTGCCGATACTCGGACACTCGTTCGGACGTGCCAGAGTCGTTACTACTTGTCGCCAAATTGACTAACTTCGAGGGCGAACCGAGTTAAAATTTCAGGGATCGATATACGCGTTTCACGACTTTGCCGGGGCTCATAAACCCTCACGTTAATTTGGAAATAAACGGCCAGTCCAGCCACTAAATCAAACACCAGTTTCAATTCAGTAGCTAATATTTGCATCCAGACAAAATAAAATAAATTAAGAGTCCCTGCTTTTAGAGTTCATAAAATGTAATTATGGAATCTCTCATCAAATATTTATAATGCCACTTAGAGCGAGTACCTCAGAAAGTAAATTAGCATTGAATCATTTTATAGGATGTTTTTCCTAATATTTGATGCAACAGGTAACTTTAACAAATCTCTTTTTATTATCTCTTCTGATGATGAGATTGATTAACGATTTTTTGATGAAATCGAATTTGAATGCAAGAATTTGATCTCTGGTAAAATTGATGCGCAGGCTGTTCGATAGTAGTATAGCAGCTTCACTTTTGAAAATCAAACAGTGGCACACAGCGTATCCTCGTAGCAGACAGTGTTTGTACGAACGTGCAAACATCAGATCTGTGTGAATCCATCCTGACGATATTCAACCGGATGTAGATTTGCTGATAGGCAAACGCTTCGAGCATCATCGAGAATATGTGAAAATCGGGTTATCGCTGCCAAGATATCGATCGTGTGGAAATGAAGGATAGTTTTTTAAATCATCTTCCATTTGACGTTACTTTTTCTCCCTTTCCTCAAGTATAAAAAAATGAATCTTAATAAGCAGCAGGGAGTCAAGAAAGACCTTTTTATCAGTCGAATCGACAATCAGTTCGCCGAAAAGATCAAGTTACTTTCGGATCGATCGATCCTTGAATCAGCAGTCGACCGACCAGCACGAGCCGGACCACAAAGGGTTGAGGGGAAGAGACTGAGCAACAAGGACAAAAGTGTAGCAGACTGATAAAGAGGGTCAAAACCGAGAGGGAGAATCTGACACGATATAAAGCGATAAAGAGGCGAGAGAGTGCGGCAACTCGAGAGAGAGGATCCTATCAGTGGAAGAGAGAATCCCTGAAAGAGAGGGACCAAGAGGAAGGGGTGAAAATAACGGAGAGGGAACTACTTCCCTCTCCGTTGCGGGTACGTAGAAGGGAGGACGGATTTTGCGGTGGAGGGGTGTGAGGAGAGCGGGAAGGAAAGGGGAAAGGGATGCTGCGTGTGTAGACATGGACCAGTGCGTCAACGGCTGTTGCCTCACACGTACCGTCCAAATTATAGTTAGTGGCCCACCCTGTGCTTCGATAACACTATCGCTCCCTTGAAGAATCGAAGACAAGCTTATCTTAAAATTTCGGGATTTTCGAAAACCACGGAAAGCCAGTCAGAAAGCCAGATCTGTTAATCAAGGAACCAAGATCTGGTAATTAGGACATCTTAACGATCACCCTGCATCGTTTAAAGACTCTTAAGGTCCTTCATAAAGAGGTGTCGTTTCGTTAAGAGGATCCTCTGGGATTTGACTCTTAGCACTTAAATGTAAGTGTTCTTCGAGATTATGACACCTTTGTGGCTCAGATAATCTTCACTCACGTGCTGGATTTAGTGACACAGTTTTAGGAGGAAGCTGAGAAAATTTTCGGGAGAAATTAGGTTGCAGGATAAGAGAATAATGAGAAGAGATCGAGGGAAATGATAAGGGGACCAGTGAAGGATGACATAATGAGTGGAAGATTTTTTTGATGGTAGAAGGTGGTAGCAAAAGATCTCATGTATGGTTTTTGGTTCTGTGAGGTGGATTAGGTCAAAGAATTGGTTTTTTCTATTGTGAGGTGATTGTGTCATTGTGGTTCCTTCTGCAGTTGCTCCTTAGGCGAGAGGATTTTTCGAGAGATTTTGGAAAAGGTCAGTCCCTGGTAGGGAATTTTGATCATCATTTCTTAATCATATCTACTTCCCATACTCTAAAGATAAATCAGTAAAAGAGATCGATCGTAGCCCTATTATCAGTCTATGTAAAACAATTACAGGACTGCTTACAATTTTTTCGTTGATTAGAGATTTTTGTACGATGATCCAAGCGATTTACTTTTCCAGTAAGATCGAAATAAGAAAGGAGAACGTAAGAGATTTGAATGCGAAGTTAAGCGCGAACTTGGTCGTCGGACGGTGAATTTTCCAATGAAGGATGTGATCTTGTTTTAGTTGCGTATTTTTTGAGAATCACGTAATTTGATGTTTAAAAAATTTGAACAACTGGAAGCAGAAGTCTTGCAGATTTTCAGAAGTCTATTGAGTAATAAAAGGAGATTTTGAAAAATTGTGACGTGGGAAAGAGTATTTTCTTTGCTTTATCAGCTATGATGAAAATTTACAATTGAGGAAATTGTATGCTACATAATGTGGTTTCTTTAGCAACTTCGAGATTCTTTTATACCTTTAAAAAACCAAATGAACTTTTGAAGTTCTTTTTAATAAACTTTTATCATTAGATACAGTTTTCAGTACTGAAGAAGTAATTTTCTTACTCTGTATTCCTCAAGTCTAATGTTAACTGATAAAATGCGAGGTAGAATGTTAAAATTTTTTGTAGAATGGATTGTGAATGAAAGTTGTCGGAGGCAGAACATTCGAAAAAGTTTAAAGGGACAATGTGTACGAGCAGGCCACGTGTAGTTTGACACGCGGACGTGCGTAGGGGAGGCAAAGTGTGGGGGTTGTGTCTGCAACCTTGTGATCTTTTTCCCCTATTTTTCCCCTATTTTTTCCTCCCACCGGTCGAACGAGTTCCTCTCTTTCTCTCTCGCTGCCGGGATCCGACGTGTCACGCGGGTGACGTGCGCAAAGATTACTGAATGAACGGTGACGTCACTGAGAGCCAGAGAAAGAGAGAAAAAGAGTGAAAGAGGGAATGTTGACTGAAAAATGTGCGACGCATTTGCGAGAGCCTCGCGTCCCGCATCAGGACTTGCATCGCGAGCGTCGCGACGCCGAGGATCGCGGGAGCAAAAGGGTGAGCGGTTCGTTAAAGGGTTGCAATCGCGAGATAAAGGCTCACAAGAGCCTTCGTTAAATGGATTAGGGGTGAAAAAGGCTCTAGAGAATGGCCGACGGAATTGAGGGTGATGTGTATCGAGGGTAGCTTCCGAGGGATGTTTTTAAGACGTCTGATTTAGTTTCAGGGGAAAGGACTGACCACTTGCAGCTTAGTTTATGAGGGGCGCCAATTGCAATTTATATTGTTGGAGATATTTTCTAATTAAGTAGATAACGTCAGTAAGGAACAGACTATTTGCTTTTAGCAGCGAGATCTAAAAAATACAACATGTATGTTCCAAAAAAGAAAAAGGCTTTTACTTGATTATTATTGATTTAAATAATTCGATTGCAAACAAATGTAGGATAGAATTTCCAGCATTGTGTCGCCTGCAGCTTCTGAACGATCGTTTCTCATTTAAATACGCCAATTAACTGTCATTGATTTAAATTCCAATTTAGTCGATCAGATGTATCGCAGATAAAAATTATATGTGCATTCTACTATAAGTGATAAAAATTTACTTCATTTCGACTTTAGATGAAATTCTCGATTAAATTAATTAAACGTTTATTCTGATTCGAGTTAGATACGGTTTATACTTATTTAGCATTTGATAAATTTAACGAAGGTAAATTATTTCTGGTTCTAGTTTACCAGCCGACAAAATCTTCCCACTCCCTGAAAATGAGATCGAACAACGTTGAAAAATCAACGTGGATGGATCTATCACACCGGTAGGGTGGTTACGAAGAGTGATGTACTTATCGAGGCTACCCGCACCCCCGAAAACTGCAAAAGGCTTCGGGTCGGTTCGGGACGAACGGCATTCGACATCGCGAGAATCCTGAGAAGCGTGAGGATGTCATCGACGAGGAAGCGACGGGACAATTATTATTAATAAATTAAGTTCGGAATTAAAACGGAAGCTGCGGGTATCGAGAGGGTTGAAAATATATTAGGCCCCGAGGCCTGACGGAAGGGGGTCTCCTTGCTCCTGAAGGGCGTAAGAGTCCCCCTGGAAGGATGTTTCGCCCGGTGTACTGACTGCCTATGGATATATTCGGCCGTTGCAATAGCGGTGGTGGTAACACGGTAACCGGAAGTGGACTTGGTACTGCGAGAGTGACCAGTTCCGAATCGAGAAGTGTTGTCGCGAGTGGAAATTCGAGTGGAACTGCGGACAATACTGGAACTGTAACTGGAACTGAAGCTGAAACTGGAACCGGAAGTAGGATGCAGTTGACAGGAGCATCAGCACCTGGAGCGGCGGCTTCTCCAGAATCTGGAGTCTCGCCTCTCGCTGATGCCTACATGAAGATGACGAGTGATATTTTTTCGGACAGACATGATACTACCGGGGTCTGGGGTGGCGAACATTCGGGAGAACTTGTCAAGACAGGTGAGTCTTGTCTTGAAAAAAATATATTTGTGGTCTGCAATTAGGAATGATTCCTTTATTTGTCTGAAAAATTATTTTTTCAACTAGGATCTCCTCATTTGGCTTGTACGGCTTTGCCAGCCCATTGGAGGTCGAACAAGACACTTCCGCAGGCATTCAAGGTTGTAGCTTTTGGGGAAGTTGGAGATGGAACTTTGGTAACCGTCAGGGCTGGGAACGACGAGAATTGCTGTGCCGAACTTAGGAACTCGACGGCTTTGATGAAAAATCAAATAGCCAAGTTCAACGACCTGAGGTTCGTCGGTAGAAGCGGAAGAGGTAAGTTTTTTCAAAACTTAATTCGAGTCAAATTAAAACTTGTAAAACGTACTTCAATTTTAAAAAAGAGCATATTCAGATGAGAAAATTACTTTCATAAAAACTTCCATTTGATGATTAGCTGATACAATTCAATTAAATCAAATGAAACAACCTGTAACCAAAAACGATTGTAAGTATCAAAGCAGAAGTCCCAAGAACCACGACCTCGCGTTTTGCGGCTTCACAGAAGGCAGCTTCATTCATAAAACTTGAAAGTCGTGGTTCGACCCTTCTGTTGACAGAGCTCCACTAAGGGTAGAAATTTTGGAGAAAGGGGTTGGGGACGGGGAGGAATAAGAGGGTGCGAAGGTTAAGACAGAGGGAAAATCGTTCAAAGAATTTTGTCTCGTAGTAGGGGTAGGTCGTGGACGTCTTGAGTCACCCTCATTTTTCCTTCAGTCCCTTTCTTCACCCTCTTGAGAAAAGTCGTCGGCTGTCAGTGGACGAAATTGGGGTTTGAGGCTGAAATTTCGACGTCTTCGAGAATCTGGAGTGGGTAATGGGTTTTATTTGTCCGCACCACTACCAACACCACCGATGCGATGGTTTCACTTTAGCTCTTCCTAGTTTTGTTGAAGAAAGGGGTTGGAAGAACCAGTCCCGGGGAAGAAGCGAGACCGGGACGATGATATTAATTGAGGTTTCAAGCGCGGGTTTTAATTAACGTTATTAGCACCGGAATTTCAACGTCGCGGCTGGTTTGACTTCCTACGGTGGATAAATTGTTTCACTTTGTTACCTTGATTATTGCCGTGTATTCTAAATATGTCCTAGCTGGAAATTTAATATTTGTTTAAAACTTTAAATTGTGATTGTAATTTCCACTGTAATTGTACATTTTAAAACGCAAACAAATTCAGTTTAACGCTCCCATTAAATTTATTTTGGAATTGATTATATTGGAAGAGAATGTTTCTGAAGCTCTTAGAAAATGCATCGCGTGTCGGGTTTAGGGAATCTTTACACATTCACGATAGTCCCAGAGAATAATCAAGGAGCTAAGGAACCGAAGGATCCGTCAGGAGAGAGACTTCTCTTACATCCTTCATCCAAGCTTATGTTAATTCCACACCCAACGAAAACAATTGAGAGCTAATCCCAGACAAATGACTGACGCGCATCATGAAACTCTGGAAATAGGACCCTTAACTCCCTTCAAATCGTTCCTTCATTTAGAAATCTTGCACAAAAACAGGTTCTGAGTTCGCCATTTTGTTTCATTATTCATTTATTCATTGTTCATGAGTTACATTTTTTTCAGATTTACTTTCAATTGAAACATGTTGAATTTCTATTTCTGTTTCTGTTTCTAAAACCATTATCTCGAGTTGTTTGTTCCAAGTACTTGAGAAACACAATATCGATAATATACTGAATCGCCATTACGCATATCATCAAAATTCACCCTACCGAGTGTTACCTATCTGAAGGGGTTGGTTTAATGCAATCCTAGTCAGTTCTAAGCTCTTTAACGAGATGGATCATTTAGTTTCCTATATATAGTTTAGAAGTTCAAGTAGATTATGATACTCTCTCTGATTTCTGGGATAACATATCCCTCACATATCCCTTTCTTACTTAAATTAATTAGAAAATTCACATAATAATGAATTATTTTGTCATTATTTGTACACTTCAGTAACACAAAATTCAGTGCAATCGATTTGTCGACTATCGACTCCCTAGGGCTCTTTAAATCCAATTTCGAATTATGCAAAAGAAAAATTTTATTGTGACGAGCTTTCGCGTACATGACAGAGCCATTCGGAGAATAATTAATTTGACATCAAACTATAATCGAGCAGTTGCTACTTGTTCGAGGCAAAATTGAAATTAATTAATTGCCCCTCCAGCGCGCTCTTCTCTACATAGGTATTGAGAGGCGAGCGGTAATAGGCATAATCAGTTGGAAAACGTTGACTATTTCGTTCGTCTGGCTGGAAAAATATTTTGTTACATATTCAAGAAATAAAAGAATAGTATTATATGGAAATAGAATATAAAAATATAACATACTGTCAAGGGAATCTGGAGTCAAGAACGATCAGATTTTTAATATCTGCCCCAATCATTATTCTTTTGGAAAACTTAAGAAATCAGAAATCTTAAGAAACTTGGATTATTTTAGGATTGCACTTAAAACATATAAAACTGGCAATTCAAGCATTGGCCAGATTTCACTGCCTAGGATATAAATTTAGAACTCTTCAAAGAACTGGACGATATGTTGATAAACGACATTCTAAAAGATTTTGCAATTGGTTAATACGCTTTGAGATGTGAAGATTCTGTAAAAAAAGTAAATGGAACAATTTTCCTCCAGAACCTTGGACCACAATCAATCACTGCTATTTTTGGATTAATAACATTATGTTTCATAAAAGCTCAAAGGGGGAAATTGACGACATACTATCCAGATTAAGATTTTTTTATCCTGCACTCTAAATATTGATCAAGTAGCTGATAATCTGAACAGCCTCCTAGCTTTATATTATGAGCATTTTATTGAGACTTTGAAGATGTAATGTCACTTCGTTCATAAAAAAGAGTTTCAAATCAAAATTAAGAGTCATGCGTAATTCTGGAATTGGCTCATTGTCTTTTTTCAAAAATTAACGATAATTTATGGATAAAGACTGTCTCCGATTAAAAAAATAAAATTTCTTTACCTTCCTTTTCGTAATTAGTGAGAAGTGAGAAATTTTACATAATGGATCCCCTGATTATCATCTCGTCTTTTCCTACAAGTAGAAAACAGACTTTCAGGGATAATATTTCTTGAAATTTCAATGTCGCTCGTGAGATATCAACATGAAGGTTCGAATAATAACGGCAAGTGTCGACCGTGGCCACAGGGTGGTTCGCCACGCGAGATTCTCATTCCCCGGGGCTTCCCCTCGTTTACGAAGCGAGTCACGCCACCCTCGAGTCCGACTACCCTGTCTGCCTTTTCACCTACTGCTGTACTCGGTAGGTACACGACTGCGGGTAAGGTTGGGTGGTAGGTAGTACGTGTAGGTACACGAGTATCACCCTCGGTGCCAGCCGCCGAGGAACCATTAAAAGTCTGGCTCCCCTCCTCCACCCCCTCCAACAAACCCTTTACACCATTTCTCTTCCCTCCTTGGAGGTTGTGTGGATTTTTAAATGTATCGGATACGTTGCACGCGCCTCCTGATCGAACTCTCTGTTTCCCTCTCATTTTACACTTTCTCATTCTCCTGACGTTTTCCTGGCTTTGAACAAGGTGGCTCCGTTTTCAGCCATCGTGTGACGAATCGAAAGCGACAATAAATCGACAAGATACATGGCACGTTGTTGGAAACTTGTCAACAGAGAAGAGAGCGATGCGTGTGTACTGTATGTGTATACTGTATACGTGTATGGTGTATACTGAAGCTCAATGTTAGGAAACTAAATGGGGATCTTATAAACAGAGAGTAGGAAACTGTGCTTCTGGTGAGGAAGTAATTAAAGTCACTTTAGTGAACGAAAGCATACAAAGAAATTTTTTTTAAGTATAAAGACTTCGTATACTCCACACGGAGAAAAATGGATATTAAACCGTAATATCTAGATAGTCGTCCCATAGTTAAATAGCTAGATATTACGGTTTAATATCCAGTTTTCTCCGTGTGTTTTAATACAAATTGGATTGAGAGAGAAAAGTTTCCCAGGATTGAAAAAGCAGATTGGAAAATGATCGTTCAGCGAAAATGATTATTCACAAAAATCGAAAATAGCTCACTCTAATTTTCAAACAACGCAAGCGAAACTTATAACCCAGATTATTTGCGTGTCAGTGCGGGTTTTGTTTCGTCCGGCGTTTCGTTTTCACGCTCGTTGACTGCAAGAGCGAAAGGGTAACTATAGGAAAGAGAGGGAATGAGGAAATGAGAGGGGTAGCTGGGAGAGGTTCGGGGTGTAACTGTGGATGTAGTATATGAGGAGAGAGGGGCGTGGGTGGAATTGCGGTGAACCTTTGCGTGTACCCCCCTCGGCCACGTACATTTTGCGTGGCAACGCCAGTTTTTCCGCGACATTATTCTCGCTTAACAGGCTTTTTAGCATAATATCCGAAGCTGCCCTTAAATCGTCCACTGGCTTGATACCAAAGGTTGGAGCCGGCGAAGGGGTACCTACCCCATACATACATCGCCTCCTCGATACATTACCGACAGTAATTTGGTTAGCAGAGTTTCCGGAGATAACCGCGTTTACGAACTTTCGGCACGTCGACAGAATTGATAATATAGGAACGCGTGATATTAACTTTAACGACGGTGAAAAATAAATTTTCCTCTGAGGATGTGTATTTTGTATAGTCCTAAACCGGAAGCGGAAGAGAACGATTCTTCCGCTTCTCAAGTTGTTACGGATGAATAGGGTGAAAAAAAGTTAACTCACGCGAGGCGCCAGTTTTTGTTTGTCTGAAATACAATTTGGGGAGGTACATGTAATTATGTTTCAGGAAGGAAAGTTATTTTAGTGAAGAGGGAACAAGTTTTGGCATAAAATCTCTATATTGTGTACTTTATTTTGTCATGAAAAAATGAAAAACCGTAATGTGGCAATTGGCAAATTATACAATGATTTTCTTTTGGTTTTGTTTTCAGGTAAGAGCTTCACACTGACGATAACAGTATCAACGACACCTCCTCAAGTCGCCACCTATACGAAGGCCATAAAGGTGACTGTCGATGGGCCACGTGAGCCCCGATCCAAGACCAGTGAGTATCACTGTAAGCATTATTATATTTCCTTATCAATTTTATCCATAAATGTATGTTCTTCGTAGTTAGTAATGCTTTGAAGAGAAATTAAGATTTTTTATACCTAAAAATGTAATTCTTCATTTTTTATCAGCAGCACGCTTAGTCCTAGATTTAGAGTGTCTATTTGTTAGAATAGAACAGCAAGTATTGCTACTAAATATCTTTCCAAAAAAATGAGTAATTTTACTCCCTAAGATTTTTAATCTGGTATATAAGATGATTCAAGACGTGAGATGTTCGTGGACATTCGTGTATGGTATCTAAGAAACAATTCTCATAATACCATTGCAAGTTAGAATAGCTCTTGTGCGGTTCCCCTTGGTCTGTGTTGCCTACTATCCAAGTTCGCACAATTGCCATTATTTATAACCATGGTGAGAACCTAGCATTGATAAAGGGCTGCGGCGTGGCTGCGGAGATATTGTTGTACCTACCGCCTACAAACTTTACAGCATCTTGGGGTCTCCTTAGCTATGACCCTGCCGAGACATACAATTACTGGTACTCTGTTATTTCCCTAAAATTGGAGAATAAGTCACGAGTTACGTGGAACTAAGCATTGCTAAGCGCGCGTCATCGAGTAACTCACAATAATTCAAGGCACATATTCCTAACTTGTCTAAAGTACAACCAGTGGCGTAACCAGCTTCAAGTTTCAAGAATTCTTCATAGGGCTTGCAAGATGTTCTTTAAATAAAAGTTATCCTATCTAAAAAAAGTGGTGTTACTATATATTTCGAGAGTATTGAACACTTTTTTGTTGAAAACCTCATTGGTTTTTTGGAAATTGCGGTTTTATAGAATTTAGAGAAATTTAAAGGGATTTTACAAAATTTCATTAAAGCGTCTGGAATTTGAAGAGAGATTCAATGAGATTTTTTTATATTTTGAAAATTATAAAAATTCTAAATTATTTTTCATACTTTTGAAATCTTTTAAAACATTTTAAAATCCTTTGATCTGAAATTGATCTGAATTGCTATTTTTTTAAACAACGCAATAATATTTAAGAGCTCCATGTGCCTGATGTTTTGAAATATAAAGCTGGTCGATTCGGTGCAAGCTTTTAAAATAAAAGACGATTTAAGTCCCAAAAATAACTGACTAGTTATTTTGAGTTTATTCCCTGTGCAGTCTGACCACATCCGTTGCCATCTGCAGACCACCCAACATCCGCAACGATTCCCTCATAAAAAAATGTAATATTGCATCTTCAATTTGCAAAATCCTTTTACATCTTTCACAATATTTTAATTGAATAGTATTATGATTCTCCATGTGCTCTCCATTTATAAATTGTTTAATTTAAGTACATGAATTATATTATAATTTGTAGCAAGTTTTTGAATAATTTAATATTACATTATAAACGAGGCATACACTCCACTTCCGCATGGAAGCTTATAGTAAAGGGTGTTATAAATAAACGACCTCGAGGAGCGGTACGTTGGATCTTTAGTTAAAACAAACCATTGGCCCAAAATGGTGTAACGATGCTCGGCACTAAAATTTCAAGGGAGTCAACGCAAGATGAAAGGGTAGCCGCTTTTGGGTGGGCCAAAAGTGTCTTTGACACGGATACCAAAAGAGAATGACACCTTTGCTTTTCTCACATCTCCTATCTTCTCTTCAGTGGAGAGTATATTTATTCCGGAAATTCAAATGATTAAGCCACGTTCAATTACACACATAATTACTTAAAAATCGAACTTTTAAATCAATCAATAAATCATCTCCATTAAAAATCATTTGAATTACATTATAATGCGCTCTTGTAGATAATGATTCAATTAGTAATCCAAACTCGAAATTACAGTACTCGAAAATGAAATTTCGAGATGTAGTAAAGACTTAGAGTAAGCCAATATCAGGGAGCATCCTAGGGCAGGTTCTGACGTGAAGATAGATGCGTCTTCAGCTGGCTCGCTTTTGGTCTGCCTGTGGAAGGGTTGTAATTAATTAAACAAGCAATTCATTACACATTCAACCCTCCAACTCGCCTCCAAAGGCGCCACAGAAAGGCGGCCTGCAAGGAAATTGATTGAGAAGGGTTTTAGCCCTTCGGTCGAAGGTCCTTTCGAACGATCGGACGATATACTTACCGTCCATCTATCTACTTGAAATACCTAGCCTTCGGAAGCTAAAAGTTGCGTAGAAACTTTCCAAGTTTTCGACTCGAAAAAGATCGGAACCAGATAGACGAAGCATGAGTCTCACCGTCTATAGAACTCTAGGTGGCAAAACGAAATGAAAAGCTGTCGTTGCCAGCTGGTTACCCGCGAGAAATTCCCTGGCAGCCATTCGCAAGTAGGGGGTTGCCCAATGAAATCGATAAGAACCACCAGGAGGACTCTAGATTTGAGACTAGTATTTTTCTTGCAACTTCAAATTTCAACACCTGTTACTCCGCACTGATCTTCAGTAAAATAAAGAGTCCAAAATTACTCAAATTTATAATTTCACACACTTTTTTCAGTTCTGCTCTCAACAGAATAGAATAAACTCATTGCTCCTAATTCAGCTGATCTCCATCAGTTGTAGAAAGGGTCGGTAGGTTACAAAGCATAGTGACACCTAATGAAATACAGTCAAGAAAACCACCCCTTGGCTATGCACGCGAAGGGGTAGCGTGATGAATTCGGGTCCTGAATGCTATAATTTATTAAATTTATCAAGACTGCCACGCGAGGCAGTAAATACATCTCATTAGCTAGCTTGCAGTTCTCTTTTTCCAGTTCTAAATTCTCAGCTTTGTTGAGGTAAGGAGTTATTCCTGAAATTTCCTCAAAATGTAGATACGTGCCAGGGTATCGATTATGTAACTTCACTTCACTCTCACCTCACCTCACTTACGCCACCCTTCAATTTTTTTTCTAAATTCACGTGAAAAAAAATTGAAGGGAGACGTAAGTGAAGTGAGGTGAGAGTGAGGTGAAAGTGAAGTGAAGTTACAAAATTGATACCCAGGACAAGTGAATCGCAGGACTAGATGTTTAACCGGATCTCGTTAGCCAGGACCATCGGTATTCCGGCATACGTCTATTGTGTCCCCGGATCGACCGTTCCCTATTCAGCAAACTGGCGGGAATTTCGGGTTGCAGAGTTAGAATTAGGGCTTCGATTGGATTATCAGAACTCTGCTTCAGCCTCACTGGTTGGTCTCTTGTGCCTTCTACGGCAGTATTAATTCGCCCTGGGAATCGCTACGAACGAATAACGCTAACCTATCGGCCATACAAGGGTGGCTGGTTCTGGTCCTGGCATGCACGAGGAACTGTTCCAATCCGTCGCCTGTTGGGATGTCTTTAATTGGGTTGGCGACATTGGTAAAGGGAAATAAAATTCCCTCTTTGTCTCTCCAGGGAGGAAATGCGGAAGACTCTTAAAAAAGGGCAAATCCGAGTAATCCGATGGACTTTCCTGAATGTGGAAAATTAAATAAGCTTTTAGGGATCTTCGCTTGTATGTTGAAAAGATAGTTTGTAGTTTGAAAAGATAGTATTTGTAAAAATTGTTATGATACGAAAATGAAATGAAAAGCATTAGGTAAGTTTAGTCAATGGCACGAAAATCGTAAGTCCAATGGACAGGCGCACGGTTGATCGCAGTGTTGTCACTTTTAGGGCAACAACAGCAGTACGCCCATGCCTTCGCCTTCGCCTCGCAGAGAGGAGGTCCTTTTTTTGCAGCGCCCTTGGTGGATCCTCTTCAGCCGCTATCAAATCCCCTTCAACCGCTATCGAATCCCCTTCAACCGCGGGATCCACTCTCATCATTCAGACATGCCATGCCTGGCAATTGTCAAAGTAAGTAGATCAATCATGGAATTATCATTTATTATTTGTGTTTTTCAATTACAGAGATAACTGGAAGACATTTTTGAACCTGTGCTACTCTCAGAGATTCTCATACCTTAATCTCTTAGTTACCAATTAGTTCTTAGTTAGAATCTAGTTAATTTTTAGAAAAATCTAGTAATGAAAGGCTTAGGATGTAATTTAGCAGTGAGCAAGACTTGCTTGTCTTTGTAAGCACCTAGAATCCTGTCCTCGTTGTTAGCGAGACAACTAAAGCTGCTTTCGTGCTTTCGCCGAATCGGAGTATCCGAGAATGCCTCCGATGCTGCTCCCGCTTTTAGTAGCTAAAGGGGTAGCGCAGAGATAGGCCTCAGAGCTAGCTTCGCCGTTCCAGAGGCGGAAACCGCAAGCCTGTTCAAAGCTAGATTAAATATTATATTAAAGGGGTTGCCACGAGCTCTGACGGGGCTTGGCGAGCTTGCGAACCCTCACTCGTACCCACCTACGTACATTATTATTAGATATGAATTTCTGCACTGCACTTCCAGATTCGAGGAATACTTTTCAACCTTCAGCCAGTCACGTGTAATTGAGCCTCTGAGCCAAAAGCACTCCCCTGAGATACATTCTGAAACAAAGCTTCAAATCATCTCCATCAAAATAATTAGAATGCTTCTCAACATTCAAAATTATTTCTTTTTCGTTTGTGAGTTTTGGAAAAGTAGGGCAAAAGAAAAGAGAGATAGAAGGAGCAAAAGTTTTGAGTAAACAGTTTAATTCCTAGGTAGTAATTTCATGAATTTTCAGATATAAATGTGAAGATAAATAGATTGGCGAGCCTTCAGGCACTTTCCAATATAGTATCAAAATACTGCTAACCACCTCTAATATTTTCTGTATTATTAGTTTTTTCATAACGGTGGGAAATCCCCGATATTTGACGGATTTTCCAATTATTTTGATTAGCGAGTAGTTCCTCCAAACTTTTTTGAATGCTGTATGTATTTTCTTCATTGGAATTCAATATTAATTAAGTTCTGTTAAAAATATTTTCACTCAAATTTCTTTGAAACTGATACCAAAATTATTTTAAAATAATAATAATGGAGGAATACATAATAATGAAATCACCCTTTGGAATATTGTATAGAAAAACGATTCCCGGACCTTTCCTTGGATCGTGAGGAATTTGGTAGTAGTTTGAAGTTGGATGGGTGCAGTATTAGGGTTAGATGGGCCACGATGGGTCAGTGGCGTTCGCCGAAGCAAGCTCTGTTATTTGAGTTGGCCGTAGCCACTGAGAGATGACCGATCCTTTGATCTCTTTGCCCCTCGTCGTGTCTAGCTAAACCCCCTTACCCTTCTTTCACCCTCTCCCGACAATCTATCGCAGCCAGCCATATTCTGTAAAAAAAAAAGAAAAAGTACGGACCTGTCGATATGAATTCGAGTGTAAGTCCCTCTTGTATTTCGCTTTATCAAAGTTCAAAATATGCATAAAAACTGCGGTCTCCTCTCTCGTCCAATTGTGCTTTTCTACATATGACAAGCGGTTGATGGTTCATCACTTTTTGACAGGAAAGATGGAAAAGAATGATGTAAAATAGACACGTTTTCAGATGCTTTAGAGAATCCAATCAATTCCTTTCTTTGCTCGTATTGAGGTAATTCTTTATTCTTTAATTCGTTTTGTTATCCTTTTTATACTGTCATCTTTAAAATGATGTTATCCAATCTCTACTTCAATAAACTTAGACATGCCGCAATTTGGACTGACGGCAAGCAATTCCTGGGGATATGGAAGTACGGCAGGATATGCGGGATACCTTCCTGGACCTTTATCGTCTTGTGCGTCGCAAACACCATTTCCACCGCCACCACCCCCACCTCCGCCTCCACCGCCGCCGACGTCGTCATTGGCATCCTTCGCTGGTACTGTTTCCATGACCACTCCAGCGGCTCCAGATTCTACAGCGGGTTCAACTGTGGCTTCCGGTACCACTGGTACCACTCCTCAACAAGATGCTTTTTCCGCAGTTTCTTCTCGTAAGTCAACATTTACTTTATGCTTGCATCAATAAATTTGATCTAGATAGGATCGCCTAGATCCGATTGCATTTGTTTCTTATAAAATTGTTTCGACTTTTAATATGTCTTCAGTAGTGCCAGACACAACAACTCCAGGCCAAGCAGATCCTCTAGATCCACTTAGCACCCTGATGGGATCCACAGCCACCCAGAGGTACCAGGAGTACGTCTCTCCTCGATCTCTCTCAACAGACTCTAGCACTACCGAAAGTCCTGTTCATGAAGAGCAAGGATTCGGCCAAAATTATGGAAATTACTTTCCAACTCCCAGTGTTCTACCCAGCATCCTCTATTCTCAACTTTACGGTAATCAATTTCAAAATTCGGAGAGTCCTGAGCAAAGAGCTGTGGCTGATAGTTGCAATGTTCGTCAAGAAGAGGTCAGGCCTGACAACAACGTCTGGAGACCTTACTGAAAAAAGAGCAACGAAAGTCACTCTTTCGGGCTTCAATCTTTATATCCGGTACTTTGAGTACTCTATTTTCCAAGACTGTGAAAGACATTTCGAAGACTTAAAAAGACTTGTGGAGAACTTGAAGAAGGTTCTCGAAAGAATTTATTCATTCGAACTGTGGGCATTACCCGGAATCGACGCTAAAGTGAATCTGACTGATTCAAAATAGTACATACTGGTTGAGAAGTGAAATTTGATTAGTTTTTGGTCGTAATTTGAAAATTCTGGTTGTGTATTGTCGTCAACGAATCTTAGAGAGGAAGGTGTTGCCGCGAGTGATTCGGTTGAGTTCCACAGGTATTTATTTCGTATGACAGAAATTCCGAGAATTGTATATAATTGTAAATAGCTGATAGAATATTGTCGTCCCATCGAACCATAATCGCAATTAAGACCGAGAGATTGACTATTTCTTTAATTATGTTTCATAGTATATTACATATAATTATGTACGTTGTCATTGAGGGTCTGTGCAATTTACTGAGTTCTCGTCTAAGAAAAAGTGTTCATCTCGTTAGGCCTTCAGTGAAAGCTAAACATCGACATTAAATTCGACGACTTGAGTCTTAAATAATCTTCTTTAAAGTTGCGAATACATTTTTCAAGTATGTAGTTTCGGATGAATTCCGTTAGATTCAACGAAAAAATTGACGAATAAATAAATTTACCCTGAAGTTTATTTCATGGGATTTTTACATCGAAATCTTGATCGAATAGAGTGATATGAAAGATTTTGTTGAATATTGTATGAACGTTGTTCTTCATGCAGCTTAAGTTTCTCTATTATTTACGATACACATATCTACCGACTATTGTTATCGTAGTTTTTGACTGAGTCGAATAAAGTGTATTTCAAAATATATTGCGTATATTTATTTGTCTTATATTTTCTATCATTGTTTTGAAAATAACTTAATAAGAATTTTTAATTTATTTCATGGATTTTACTTCATCGTTTTTCATTAGAAATTCAAAACCTACCCTTGAGCAGGTCGTACCTAATTGCCTTTCCATTTTCACCCTCGTTTTCACAGGCATATGTTCGCACTACCAAGTTACACGACTAACAGGACGAATCTCTACAAAGGATTCGCCAACGAGAGATCCTAAAGGATCCCCACTGACGGAACTGCATGCAAATTCGTGAAAGATTTAATTAAACCTACTGGATGAACTTTCTGCTTCATGTTATCTCTCGCCAGGAAGTTATGGAAGAGGTAGGGTCAAATGTACCAAAAGCAGAAGGAACCTTCAAGTAGTCTAACTAAATTTTTTCCACAAATATACATATATATAATATATATAGTGCTTTGGCTGTAAGTGTGGAAAAAATTAATTTCGCCTCAATATCCTCAAAGTGCGAATACATTTTTGAAAGTTTGCAGTTTGGTGAACGCGACAGGAGTGCGTCCGATAAGGGATGTTGTTTTACCATGAAGTAATTTAATTTCTAAAGGTCCAAGAATGTGAAAACAGATTTTTTTATGAAACATGGAGGGAGGTTTATTATGTGTTGGTTTTAGAGGAAGAGACGTTCATCCTGATGGACGTTCGGTGATCATCAGTGGGTGGAGTCACGTTTATACGCGGTGCAGGCATAATGGAGTAGAGTGGAGTAGAGTGGAGTAAAGTGGAGTAGAGTATGGATAATGGAGTATGGAGAATAGTGTGTACTGTGTAGCGAATGACGGTATGGTTTTGCGATGTGGAGAGAGAGCAGGCCAAACTGGGCATGGCTCGTTGGCTCGAGCAGTTGGCCATACCGATTTATCGTTCTGCCATCTGCACTACCGATTCTCGGTAAATTCCCGTGCCGCCCTGCACTTGGTCGCGATTTTTCAACCCCCAAATACCAGCCGCTTCGTAATGATAATTACATGATGGTACCTAATGACCGCGCCGAATCATTAAACAGGTAATGAGATGCCAGCCATCACACAAAAATCGACAAGTCAAACAACCAGTCATGTTATTTTCCACAAGCGTTTTACTTTTGTTTACTTTAGAAATTTAAGTACCATTTGTGTTATTCTTGCTTACTAACTTGTGTTATTAACGTTCTTTTACGTTTATAACAAATAACTAGACGGGGAGATAAAGCAATAACGTATATAATTAACTATTAAAAATCATGAGCAGAAGTGAAACTCATAATGCGTTAATGGACAAAATTTCTAGAAAATTCTGAAATGCAGGTAGTAAATCGATGGTTTGCGCATTATGGCAATGTGGCGTCAGTCGGTAATGAGATTAGCCTCGATAACGCGAGAGCCGAAAAAAGGATGAAAAAAATCGAAAAATGTCCCAGAGCCCTACATATTGAGAGTTCGTAAACGAGCTTGGTTTCGCTCGTATACACACCTTTAGTTGTACGCATAGAACGCACGTGGTCTTCTCGTTAGGGGATGCAGTGGGGGTAAAGGGGTTGGGGTGGGGAGAATGGTCGGTGGTCGTTACGCGCACCGGTCACTGCCACCCCCGTGGCTATCGCCGACGACCCCATGCAAAATCACCCTTTGTCGCGCTCGATGGGAAATTACTTTTTGTCCGTCGATTATGGGGTGAATTTTCGAGCGACGGGACCCGATCATTTCCAACGAAGCCGGAAAGGACGAGAAATTATCGGAAGGGTTAATCCTCAGTATCTCTAACTACGTCGACTCTCCTCGTTCTCGAAAATCGAAAACGATTTCATTCCTTCTAATTATTCTATACAAAATACAGGCTTCAGGAAAAGGTTGCTGTTAAAATCAGTTAATAATTTTATTTTTATTTTGTAGTATTGAATCGATTTTAGCCAAATTTGTCATATGATATATAAGTAATTTTGAGCCAATAATGAATGGCAAGTAGTGTAAGTTGATTTAAGTCAGATATTGAAAAGGCGTGGCAAGTAGTACAAGTCAATTAAAGGCAGACGTTTAAATTCAGTTAAAATATTTTAGAGTGAAAATTCTGAGATGTATTTTGTAATGGATTTGAATCTTCTAGTTTAGATTTATTATGTGTTAAACAATTTGGAGATAGTTATGAAACTAGAGCAAATTCTTAGAGTTGAGACGAATCGGAGAGCTTGAGATTTGTATATACAATATAGGTGCTGAATTTCTGAGAGATCGTATGAGACATGACTGGAAACAGAAATAAGTGAGACTTGACGAAGTGCGCCCAAGGGGCCTCAGTCCTTGATTACCAAGATCTTCATCTACATGCTAAACATTGCTCCTCCGTTCTGTCTTGAATACTCTTGTACTTACGTATGTATCTAGATCTACGGTCGGCATACTGAGCCTCCTCGAACCAGCCTTCTCCAGACTCCCACGGCATTCTACGAACTCCAACCCAACCCACCAGCCCTCTTGTCTGCCCTCGCCCCTCTGTCGTCGGAAAATACATTCTCATTCCATCTATGTGATGTTTGCTTAGATTAAATTAACCGACCGTGTGCCTCCTTTTGTTTCCCATCCCATCAAGGGATGTACCACCCCTTGGAAAGCGCCTATAAAAAAGAACTGAAGAAATAAAATTAATATTTCGTACAATAGTTTATTGCACTTATTTATATATGCTAACAATGTTAGGTAGAACTATCGCAGGGCCCCTTAGACTTAGTATTTCCAATCCCTGTCTTAAACATTCAAAAATTTTATCACTCAATGGTGCCAACGCCCTTGACCTTGAAGGCGATTTTCAAAGTTATTTCAATGTCAGATTTAAAAAAAAATTTTAATTTACCGATGAATTGGGTACATACTTGAACGTAGAATTTTTCGCTCTTTCTGTATCCGGGGTCAAAAAAAGGTGTTTCCATTTAAAAAAATCACTTTGACCTTGAAATAACCTTGAAAATAGACTTCAAGGTCAAGGGCGTTGGCACCATTGAGTGACCCCCTCTGTCTTCTTCAACTTTTGTCTAAACCATTTCTCTCTATCCTGTTTAGGTTCCTAAAAATTTAGGCGGAGCGATTAAAATGGCCCACCCTGTATATACCCACCACAACTTTTCTGAAATTTCGGGGGGGTTTTAACCCCCAAAACCAATTTTTCATGTATGGAATTTCCATACATGAAAATTTCCATGTATGGATTTATCCATGGCATCCATACTGTCTGCGCCGCCCCTGAATTAATATATATAAAATAAAAATCCGGATAATTAGAATATAATTTTGCACATTAAAAAACGTGTCTGAACACACCGTGGCTTTTCTACTTATGCAACTTAACAGTTTTTCACTAATGGCGCCAGTAAGCCCTTATTGTTAGTAGTAAAACCACGTTATTGTCAGCCATCTAATTTAAATAGACTTTCTTCAGACACAGTAGAAAAGGTCTGTAAGAGTCAGACATCGAATTATGATATAAAATAAAAATCCGGATAATTAGAATATAATTTTGCACATTAAAAAACGTGTCTGAACACATCGTGCCTTTTCTACTTATGCAACTTAACAGTTTTTCACTAATGGCGCCAGTGAGCCCTTAGTAGTAAAATCATGTTGTTGTCAGCCATCTAATTTAAATATACTTTCCTCAGACTCAGTAGAAAAGGTCTGTTAGAGTCAGACATCGCATTAATAAATAAAATAAAAATTCGGATAATTGGAATATAATTTTGCACATTAAAAAAACGTGTCTGAACACATCGTGCCTTTTCTACTTATGCAACTTAACAGTTTTTCACTAATGGCGCTAGTGAGCCCTTAGTAGTAAAACCACTTTGTTGTCAGCCATCTAATTTAAATAGACTTTCTCCAGACACAGTAGAAAAGGTCTGTAAGAGTCAGACATCGCATTAATATATAAAATAAAAATCCGGATAATTAGAATATAATTTTGCACATTAAAAAAACGTGTCTGACTCTTACAGACCTTTTCTACTGTGTCTGGAGAAAGTCTAT
>CAJFCP010000098.1:2248452-2478777 GCA_904066005.1 Synergus itoensis
AAAATACATGTCTGAACACATCGTGCCTTTTCTACTTATGCAACTTAACAGTTTTTCACTAAGGGCGCCAATGAGCCCTTATTGTTAGTAGTAAAACCACGTTGTTGTGAGCCATCTAATTAAATAAACTTTTCTCAAACACAGTAGAAAAGGTATGTAAGAGTCAGACATCAAATTAATATATAAAATAAAAATCTGGATAATTAGAATATAATTTTGCAAATTAAAAAAACGTGTCTGAGCACACTGTGCCTTTTCTACTTATGCAACTTAACAGTTTTTCACTAATGGCGCCAGTGAGCCCTTAGTAGTAAAACAATGCAGGGCCGACGCAGCCCATTTTTTCCATGTATGGATTTACGATGGGGGGGGGGTAGACCGAAATTTTTTTCTTTGCTTTTTCTTTATTTGAAAGAAAATGTTTTCCTTCGTACAACATTTCTAGATATAAATTCGTTTAATACTTTGAAACAAAAATCATTATATTTCCAGACTGTTTTTCATGTATGGAATTTCCATGTATGGATTTATCCATGGCATCCAAATTGTCTGCGTCGCCCCTGCACACAGAATCGGGATAAAAGTGGTCGAGAATCTGAATTAATTTCAGATTCAATATGAATTTTCCTGGCGTATTAAATTAGTAAGGATGACCAATAATAAAAGGGTGAAATACATAACGGAATGTGGGAAGGTTGGGAGTTTTGAGCAAATACGAACAAGTTGCTGTGACCCGCGGCTGGAAGCGATGCCCGGAATTCTTGGCGGGAGTCATGGCGCCCTTAATTAAAAATCCAACAACCCTCAAAAACGAGCCAACCCACCATCCAGGGTTAAGGGTGGTGGACCAGCCGGTCGTACGTCGACGTAGACCGCATTCTTTCGTTTAATTCCCGCGAATTTATAGGAGAGCGTGGCGACCAGCACTACTGCCTGTTGTGTCTGGAAACGACTCTGGAAAAAGAATTACTTACCGGTAATTGGATTCGTCGAACGACACCCAACTAACAAGATTCTTTCGCCTCCCGCTGTTGTATTAGGTTTCAAATTTCCAACGTGTTCAATTCCAATTGTTCTTAAGCTTCTCATAAAATAAAATAATAAAGAATCTGTTTGTTTTCCTTGAGAAATGGAAAAAAGAAAGAAAAGTGAAGATTAGCAAAGTTCGAAAGGTTCGTCATTTCTATTAAAGTTAAGAGGAAAGAAATGCGGGGGTGGAAAGCGTTTTACGGAAGGAAAGCTGTCATGACTGTTCCTTGGGACGAGGGTAACCGAGCAGCAGTAAAGACCGAAGGAGCTAAGACCGGGTCGAAATAATTAAACCGGCGCAAGTTTTTACGACAAGGTGTTCATTACCGTGGGTAATTAAGACGCCCCTTAACTAGACCTGCTATCCACCCCCGGGGGCGGTAAACCAACTTCTCAGTCGGTGTCGGAGGGACCGTACCGAGAGTGATGATGGGAAGGGTCGAAGAGGAAAGTTTTTATAAGCAGACTGCCTGTTATTGGTGATTATGGTAGCAGAGGGACTCAGTCTCAAGATACCTGGACTCTGCAATCGTTTTAATTGGCTCCTCGTTAATACCTCCTTAGGGTAAATCTTCACAAACAAACTTCACTTGTTTACCATTTTTCCAAAGATATCCTTTTTCAGTTTCACAATAAAACAAAGTGATTTATTTCTGTATCATTATAATTATCCAGACTCAACTGTAGGATAGACAACTAACTTTCTGGATCCCCTATTGTCAACAGATGCGAAGCGACGGCATTATCGAAGATCCAAATATAATAATAGCTAAGTCCTTACTAAGCTAGGACCTTCCACTACCATTATCTCAACCCTGATCTTGCATTAATATAAGTGGACCCTGATAGATGTGGCTTACAAGTGCTTCGCAATCCAATCATATAATTATTTACGCAGGATTGACAATATTGTTAGAATCTTGTCTAATTTAATGAATTTCCACTCGAGTTTTGCTGCAATCAGAGTATTTCTTTGTATATTGCAGAAATATTTCATATTATGCTGTTGATCGAGTTTATAAAATGACATAGATCACAGATTCCAGAGACCTTATGAATCACATCCCAGAAAATTCGTTAGATGAACGACCAAAAGTGTTGACACCTCCCCCCCAATCCCGTTGATCAGGGAGAGCGAGAAAGAGAAGAAAAGTTGCAATTTCATGAAGAATGGCGACACTCAATCACGCCAAGACAACCGCCTGGGAGGCGGCGTCCGAAACAATGCGAAACAAACGGCCCCCGGGGGCGGATATTAGTTTTTCGATTTCTCGAACTTCATCCCTCTTCTCTCTCTTTTCCACCCACATTTCCCCTCTTCAGCGACCTTCTCGCGTATTTTTCTCAGCCATATTTTCAGTCAGCGCATTTATCATTTTTAAACGACCCGAGGAATCGAGCTCACGTACTTTTGTGCGGCTTTGATTCACGAGTCTTGATGCAAAAAGCCTTCGATTTCAACCTTTCCCGCCCTCCCAACTCCCACACTCAGGAGACAAGGGACAGTGCCTGGAATTGTCCAGCGACTCGAAACCTCCGTGTATCGGTGGATGGGTCATAATTTCTCCGAGGTAGAATTTTCCGTGGTATTGGAACTCGAACTGACCCACCCCCCTTCAACCCTCTTACAGTAGAATCTACTCTGTACTTCATCATCCCCTTGTTCCACAATCCCACGCCACTTCTACCTCAAAAAACTCTTTGCACTCGACTCGCGTGCACTTTGGCTTATTAAGGGCTGATTCCCTTTTGACCATTCCACCACTTTTCACCATCCCCTCTCTCGGGGACTCCAGTAGTGTTCCGCAACCGCCGTACATCATTGGCCCTGCTGATGCTGAGAAATGAGTTATGTTCTCGGAAACGTACGGCTTCGGTTTTCCAAACTCGACCCTTGTCTTGCAACATGCGACCAATCTTCTCAAGTATTGAGGACGTTGTTATTTTTCGAGAGGGAAAAGAATTATGATCTTAAGAAACAAGTGGATTGTGGATTTTGGGTTTTTGTCGAGGAAGATACTACTTAAAATGTTATTAAAGACTCTTGTTAAGTTGACTTCTATTTGAGTAACATTGCGGTTTAAATATCACCTTATGGGCAAGAAGATACAATCCGAAGTACAACCGGGGTTAATATGAATTCACAGAAGGGTGCAAAGGCGAGATTACCAATCCCCAAGTGAATCCGCGAAGTGCCCTTAATAATTACAAAGAGCCCTAAGATCCAGGATCACCGGGTGGATTAACAACCTGGTGTTTCGGAGTATCGAAACCTAACACTTGCAAACCCACGATTAGGTCGCGATAATTCGACTGGTATAGCATAGGTAGGGCTAATGGCTCTACAGAGACACCCGGGTTTCGGGCAGACCGGAATTAGTGTTTACTACTTGGCTTACCGAGAATCGCTGTTACTACTGTCGAATCTACTTCGATTCTCTATCCACTAATCAACTGCAATCATAACAGCAACCAAATGTCTTCTCTTTCAACGATATAACAAGATAAATTAAAGATAAAAATAAATTGTCTAGAAAAGGTGTCGTAAACCAGAAGGATGAAAATAAATAAACAATAAATCCTAAATTTAGAGTGTTTTAACAGTGAAACTAAACCAGTACGTGGAGTAGCAAATGTCCTCGTTATTTTGTTACTTTATGTAAATTGCAGTGCCTATCGTACGGCAGCTAATGACAATTTAAATGCATAGGATTAAAGTTGCGACGAGAGTACGCCAGCATACTTCCGTTTTACACGGTAGTCGAATGCCGAATAACACCCCCGATCGTCCCAACGTGCCTCGTTTCATCCCCTATGGGCTACCACCGATTCGACTAACTAGACGCTACCTACCCTCTACTAACCGCGGAGGTTAGCCGACGAAAAAAACTACCGCGGTCCCATTTACTGAATAATCAGTCCTTTTCAAAACTCTTGTACATCCCTCGACCATCAATAGGAGCGTAAATCACTTTCAACTTCTCGCTCTTTTCATCCGCATGACTATTTGGTGTTTATCCCATAAATAAATTAAAAAATTTTACCACGAGGGGTTTAAACATTTGCACAGAAATCTACTGAATTCTCTAGAAATATCTGAAATCTCCTGAACATTGAATTCTTCTGAAATATCTGAAGACGAAGTCTTAAAATTATTTACAATCATTTAAAATTAATTAAAGTCTCTTAAAATTCCTTTAAAATCTGTAAAATCGTTTAAAATAATTGAAAATACTTTAAAATTCCTTAAAATGTTTTACACTCACTGAAAAAAAGCTTGAAATCTCTAAAACTCCTTTGAAACCACTCAAAGTCGTTTAAAATCACCTAAAATCACTAAAAATAATTTAGAATTTCTTTAAGTGACTACAGAAATTTCAGAATCGCTAGAATTTTTTTTAATTTCCTGAAGTAAGTCAAATTTTCTGAATTCATTGCAATATCCTGAAATATCTTTCAACAAATAAGAAAAGAAATTGCCGTTTACATTATTATGATATTTAGACTGGCTTTTAAAACCAAAAAATGTCTGTATAAGAAGGTGAAACATTCCAATTATAGTTATAGCATTCGAGCAGGAAGTTAATAAACGGCGATCATTACTTAGTTAGTCACTGATTGATTCGATAATTCGATAAGTCGATACCTCAAATATCTGAACTAGCTTGGTGAAACGCATACGTGTATGTAAACAGGTGTTCGCTAGTACAATTAGGCGCGTATGCGTTGCGTATGTCGCAAATGGAGCGGGGCTGGGTGAGTATCGGTATTCGGTTAATTATAACCGCCCCCCGCCCAACATGAATTCTTGACACGGGGGGTGTTGCGACTCCCGTGCCGAGCGGGCCTGTCATATCGCCAGAAGCAATGCTACCAACCTCACACCATTTCCCTATCTACATACTATACCAATGTAGGTTTCGATTGTTCCCTTCATACCTGCAAATAATTCCCTCCCACCATCATCGTTCATATTAAACTTCATTTTACCATTGTAAAGAGTCAGATAATAAAGTACAATTTTTCATCAACTTTTACACTTTAACTGACAAACTCCTCATTTTTCAAAAGTAATAACTTTTTATCTTTCTAAACGCAGTAAGAATTGGTCGGAGAAAATATAAAAAAGAGGAATTTTATTTCTGTGATTAAAGTCGAAGGGGAGGTGTCACGTTCCAGTGTAAATTGTTATTATTATGTAATTTTTTATAACTAGTAAGCATAAAGTGTTTTAAGGAATGAAAAGAATTTGAAAATGTCTGCGAGATAAAAATTGTCAGAACAAAATTACTAATTCTGAAAAGTAAGAATAGAGAGTTTGGTGTAGGAACTCCAATCATGTTTCATATTATGATTTTTCGTCGTTGTTTCCTGTCCCGCCTCCAATTCAAATAGAAAGCCGGCCAAATAAGCAGCCGCGGGGGTTTGGAAGTAGCAGTTTGCCTCGACTTTAATCATTCCGATTTGGAGAGAGTCAAGTCGTGTAGTCTGATCCTAACGTCGTCGCAGAAGATGGTCTTGTGAAAAATATCGCTCGTTTCATGGGGAATCGACGCTGGGGGCTGTTATATGGATGGGGGTTGTATTTAATTAAACCCCCAGGGGCTGCTTGATCGAGCATCAATACATAGCGGCTCTCAACTCTCTTCATTCCATAACGCTTTAAAACATCTCTCCTGCAAGTGAAAAATAATCGTATTAATCCAAAACCAATTTTACAAATCACCTCTAATTTCCATTAAAGGTATTTGAATAAAACGCAGTTCAGATTATCTAAGTTTCTTAATTATGTCCTCTGATATCTCTTCCTAAAAATCACAATTTATTTGATTAAACAATGTCACAAGATGAGTAGATTTTTGCATACGTCAAAAATGGATGAAAAAAATTGTCGTGTTTTGATATGCTAATAAAAAGAATGCTAATTAGGTAAGAATGAGAACCTAGTGCCAGAATCTCTGTCGGCGGGATGTATGGAGGTTTGCGAAGCCTTATTAGCGATTTGGGGGAGCTACGCTTTTTCCCGTCCTCTCCGTCTATTGGTCTGAGTCGATCCTGGGAATTAAAAAAGGCTAAATTCGCTTACACTGCCGGTGCCTTATAGCGTTTCATCTCTCTATGTTCCCCTCTCCCACGGCCAATCGACTCTGGGAATTTCCTCGAATTATAAACTAAGAAATAAAGCGGGGATTGATCTCGTGAAACAAAAATCTGATCATTTCTTTTCATTAAAGACAAAATATTTCTCCATCATCTTATCTCAGAGAATCGTAGTCTGAAGATGAAAACAAAACCGAGACTCGCGTTGCGAATTGAAGAAGTACAAAGTGAGATTGCTAGAAGAGATGTTGGGTAATGCAGGGTGTGCGATTAAAAATTCCGTCTGCACGGAAGCAGCCTCCAACTCTTATGCAACCCTCGGCGTAACATCTGCCTTTCCGCAAAAAAAAAGGAAAAGGAAAAAAAATGGAGTAAAAGACGAAGCAGCAGCAGCAGCGGTGGTGACGACAAGAGGTGGAGCAGGAGGAAAAGGAAGAGGCTATCTAGCGTCCCTGTTTCCAACTCTAGGTGCCTTTGTCGCACTCCTTGCAAGCTGAGGGTGTTGGGGGTGAGGCGACCCAACCCCGACCCACCAACCCCAGGGTCGCCCCTTTACGGGTCTGCCGGCGGTGGCGGCGGTGTCGTATCTTGGCCTCCGCGGCGCGCCGCTCTATCGACGTACAGCTACCCATTCCCCAACCTCCTCATTCCACTTTTCACTCTCCTCCTTCCCCGCGAACCACCTTACCCTTTCCTACGCCATCTTCTTCCTACCCTCGAGCCACCTCCTCGACCGTAACTCGCGATTGCCGAGATAGTGTGGATATAGTTCTCCTAGAGAGCAAGAGGAAGAGAGAGAAGAGTGATAGAAAGAGAGAGAACAGAGTAGTTTGAATAGAAGGAGGAGAAGTACATCTCGAGAACTCTAGGATCGCGTTATTGAGATGTCTGTCGGAGAATTAGGGTCTTTCTCCCCCCATCTTTACCACGATGTCGAGATCCTCACAGGTTTCGATGCGGAAACCATCGAGGAGATTATAGATTAGCCGAACATATGTCATCCTTCATCGATAGCTCACCTTCATTCGAAACGTTTGTATTTTCGAGTAATTGAACTTCTAAAGTTCCTGACGTTCCTTGAGAGTACGAATATCAAGGTCCATACATTCCGATAATGGCCCTGGCGAAAGTCTAGGATTGGGAATTTATTGCTGATCAATCCGAATCATTCCGTAATTCCGGAATACAAATGAATCCTGTTTAGCCGAATCGACCTGAACGATTCAAAAGAATTCGGATAAATTCTGATTCATTCGGATTACAAGCTTAGCTTGATTTTGAATGGGCCTCGGATTGATCCTGATTGAAAATTGGTTCGGATTAGATCAGAATCCATCTGTTTGGTTCGGATACAAATTCCGGAATGACTAGAAAAATTTCGGATTGTTTCGGAATGAATTTCAATCCGAAACTTTCCAAAAAAAAGTTTCAGCGGAAGTTCCGCGGAAGAGGGGAGATCTCTCAGGATAAAGAAAGTCTATTGTCAGGTCTGGCCCATTTCTGGATTTGTATAATCCGACCCAGATCGACAAGCTTCAATTTCGGAATTTTGATTCTGAATTCGTAATAGACTAGTCTAGTCTGGGTCTGGCAAGCGACATGAAATTTTTCCACAGGAGCTGGAGCAATAAAATTCAATTTAAGACAATACATAATTATTTTCCGGCAAGAGTGGATATTTTCATTCATTTCTAAGGTAAAACAATTAGAGACTTTTTTTGTAGCAAGACTGACGGACTTTTCTCGAAGACCAGTGGTTTCCTGGCGACGACATCTCTCGACTTTGGTCGTGTTTATACGCGTGGCTACACTCTCACGTACATCAAGAGCCTCAGGTCTTTCTCTTTGTAAGTCAAGTCGACGAGGTCGCCAGGTCCGACCTCCCAGTTGCACCGGGCCAAGGTGTATCGTTACTTCGTACCGCTTTGAGTCAGTAGCAAGGGGTTGAGAAGGCAAAGAGAGCGGCAAGGAGGGTTGCTCTTAGCCGCGTTAATGCCTTGAGAGGGGAGCGTTAATTAATAATTGCAAGAGGGTGCCTTCCTACCCTCGAGACTGAGAGGCGAGATCCAAGGATCATACGTGAATCTCCAACACATTCTACTAGCTTTACCACCTCTCTAATCATTGCCCATTTTTCATGAATTTTCTCTTAAATTTTCTCTCTCACCCATTTTAAAATTATTATTATTATTTAAAACTAAATCTACTTCTGAAATTCAAACTTAAACAGCAGTTTTCCGACAAAATCTGATCTAATGAAAAAATACATAATGAGGTCATATTAAGAGAACGATGACAATCGAGTAAATCTTTAAACCGACAAAATTTTTTGCAATGACCTCGAGGAGCCAATAACACGTGTTAGGTTGAACCTCGGTTTGGACCCTCGAGTGTACGTCACTCGTTTCAAGGAACAGTAGCAAGTATCGATAGAGGCGAGTGCGCGAGATATCTACAGTCGTTTCTGAAGCCTAAAACTGAAAGGGTTGCGCCCTTCGTTGAGTCCAGGCACCTAGAACGTGTCCTGGGGTTGAAAGGACTGAGGAGACCAGGGGTTGGAAAGGACGGGGTTAGCTGTCAGGGAGATAAATCGGCTCCGGCTTAATTAAATCTTCTTCCGTGCTACCCGCCCAGCCAGTGCTTGCTTGCCGCCGGACACCATTCTCCTAGGGTCGAATTGTTTCGAGCATATCAACCCTGATTTAGAACCATGTGTATTCCCTGAGTACACCTCGAGTACCAACACCTACCCACAATCATGCCTCCCCAAGACTCGGTTACGCTGACCAGCTGATGATCCCAATGGCTTTATCTTCATCCCCCGTTTCTACATTTAAGACGATTCGAGTTTTGACTTACAAACTGTGGACAAGGTCGGCGCAGCCCATTTTTTCTATGTATGGATTTACGATAGGGGGGGGGGGGGGTAGACCGAAATTTTTTTCTATGCTTTTTCTTTATTGTAAAAAAAATGTTTTCCTTCGTACAACATTTCTAGATATAAATTCATTTAATACTTTGAAACAAAAATCATTATCTTTCCAGACAGTTTTTCATGTATGGATTTATCCATGGCATCCATACTGTCTGCGCCGCCCTTGAAACAATGTTGTTGTCAGCCATCTAATTTAAATAGACTTTCTCCAGACACAGTAGAAAAGGTCTGTAAGAGTCAGACATCGCATTAATATATAAAATAAAAATCCGGATAATTGGAATATAATTTTGCACATTAAAAACGTGTCTGAACACATCGTGCATTTTCTACTTATGCAACTTAACTGTTTTTCACTAATGGCACCAGTGAGTCCTTAGTAGTAAAAACACTTTGTTGTCAGCCATCTAATTTAAATAGACTTTCCCCAGACACAGTAGAAAAGGTCTGTAAGAGTCAGACATCGCATTAATATATAAAATAAAAATCCGGATAATTGGAATATAATTTTGCACATTAAAAACGTGTCTGAACACATCGTGCTTTTTCTACTTATGCAACTTAACAGTTTTTCACTAATGGCGCCAGTAAGCCCTTATTGTTAGTAGTAAAACCACGTTATTGTCAGCCATCTAATTTAAAGACTTTCTCCAGACACAGTAGAAAATGTATGTAAGAGTCAGACATTGAATTAATATATATTATAGAAATCCGGATAATTAGAATATAATTTTGCACATTAAAAAACGTGTCTGAACATATCGTGCCTTTTCTACTTATGCAACTTAACAGTTTTTCACTAATGGCGCCATTGAGCCCTCTCTTGAAATTCCTTAAAATCACTTAAAATTTGATAAAATCCTTTAAGATGTCTTGAAATCTTCTGAAATCTATAGAAATTTCGAAAAATCTCTGGAACATTCTTCTGATAACTCTCGAATTTTTATAAAAATCCCTTGAAATCTAGTGAAAACTCTTGAAAATCCTTAAACTGTTTTTAATTCTTTTAAATATCCTTCCACTTTTCTTAAGATATATCTTGAAATTCCCTAAAATGAAAAATCACTTAAAATATCTATAAAATCCCTTGAAATTTATTAAAAACCCGGGCAACGCCGGGTAAATTTCTAGTAAAAAATAAATAAAAATAAAATGATTTTGGGAACTTTTTAGATATTCTTAATCCAAAAATGCCAAAAAATAAAGTAAAAATTTTCGTCAGACTATTGATACTTCAACCAAATTATTTTTACAGCGATTTAGGATTTTGTGTCGGTATTTCTCGGAATTTCGGAAAATAGAACGGTTTCGTGGTAAATAGAGAAGGAGACTCAGAGAATGAGAAATATGGGAATCAGCACAGAGTACTCAGGGACAGAGACAGGATCCTCGCCACGTACGTGGGTTCCTAGTGGTCCGCCTAGCGGGATAAGGATTTATAGTTTAATATCTCGGCGGCGGGGCGTCGTCACATTTTCAACCCCCGAGAGAAACTATAGCGACCCCCTTCCCCACCCCAACCCTCGTGTCTCTATCCCCTAAGCCGCTTTCAGAGTCATTTCAGCTTGGCCGTCTGATTCTTCCTCTTCCTCCCTTTTTCTCACTTCCTCTATCTTTCTCTTTTGCTCTTTCACCCTTTCACTCTTTCACTCTTTCGATTTTCCTTCCCGCTTTCCCTTTCCCTTTTCTCTCTTTTATTTTCTGCTCTCCTGCCTTCACAGCCTCTGGATCAACGAGGATTCCAAGGAAGATTTGTTTCTGTTTGATAGGGTCGTTTAGGCGTGTAGATCCGCTCGTTAGATTGGAAACCCATGCTCTGGCTCAGTGTGACCCTGCAGAGTATAATGGAAGGGGGTGAAAGGTGCAATAAAAGGAAGCGATTCTGTGAAGTAAGGGAAATGAGAAAAGAACGAGAAATGGTTAGAGTTAGTGCAAATAGTTGCGATCAATGTCGATGGGCCTTCGAAAGGGCAGTGGTCCATTTTAGTTTTAGCAGACTACAGTTCACCCTTCCGATGGCTTCTGTCATTGGCCAAATCTCTCGCAACACACGCACATCGTTATGGATTGGAGCGAAACTATCCAGCCCATCGCTGGACCGTGGTAGGTTGATCGTGATAACCGAATAAAAAGCCTATTTTTGTCCAGCTTCTCGAGTTTTTCAAAAATTCTCTCTATACTCTGTCATGATCGTATTCTATAATAATATAATTATTATTGTTCCTGATTATTACTGTTTCTTTTTAAGGTTAATTTAAAAGGACCTCTTTGAAATTTAAAGATGCACTTTAGACTCTTTTTATATTCTGTTTTGATTTAAATATTAAAAAACATGGGCAGTGTTTGTAGACTATACTTTAAGGGATTTAGAGAGGGATGAGGACGTAGAGGGAAGCTCCCTCGAAAGAAGCGCAGGGCACTTATAATGTACATATGCCTCTTTTCTCTTGTTTCCACCCCTCGAATCCGATATCTCTAAAACATTTAGACGCCGGAAGTGAGGTCCCTACCGGAGGTATAACCTCACCGGAAGTCCCTAAGACTCGCAAGAGTGCCGACGGATCATCCTGCTTTTCGGAGGGCAGCCACCTACGGATATTAAAGGAAATGGCGGTATGATTAGTCGAGTACGTGTCTTGGTTTCATTTTAACTTATCCAAACTTTCACAAAGTCCTTGGAAAATTTCCCCGGTTTTGCTTCGGTAATAATAATCAATTTTTTAAAATAAGGAATTCATCCCAAGTATATTTGCGTATAGTAGGAATAAAATCTGGTAGAATGAATAAAATAAAACAGACGTGTTATCTGAGCTTAGATTGCATTGTTATTTTCATTTTCATTTACCACAAACGAACAGCTGGGTATGTAACTACAATTCTCTCCATCTTTTATGAGGAGGATGGGAGAATTGTTTGCTTGATTTAGAGGTTGAATGACCACCCAAGCCCATGAAGAACCCTTTCTATTCTGCAAGAGGGAGTGATTGAAGCCATTATCTCGAAAATAGATGTCGTTTCCTTGAATGTCTGAAAAGGATTACCGTTCGGAGAGAAAGAAAGTTGACATTAGTTAATTAAATTAAACTAGCAGTTTATAGAATTTACGTCTATTATTACTTGTATATATAGAATTACTTGTACATATAGAATTCCTGATTAAGTATTGCATAATTTATCAAGAGATGTAAGAACGATAAATCACAATTCTAGAGTTGGTTGAAGGTCCTTTTGTAAAGCAAACATTGTTCTATTTAGACGTAGAAGGGCTGGAATGGTTTGTCTTATATTATTAATAAGGGTAGTTTCCGCCACGGCGTTCCATGAGATCGGATGGAAGGGAGATCGAGGAAGAGCTATGCTCGCTATGTCCGGCAAGGGTGGTATGTTGTAGGTGGTCCCTGGTGTTGGGCTGGGGGACCTTGTTAGAATGAGAATGCTAATTTATTAGAGGTCACCCTGGAACAAGAGGAACCAGAAGCCGAGCTTTCTCGATGGTGCTCACGATGTTTGAATTCTTTGGACTAATAAGTTAATTGGATCAGAACTATGTCCGATATCTTATCGTTCGATAAATCATAGATACATACATAGTACATGTATCACATATACATGGTATATGTGATATACCATATACCATTATCCCATACCATATCCTTTAACACCATATTTCAACAAAACCCAGCTTAACATCCCAGTTTCAGAACTCGTAGAACAAACCAGAACTCTCCTAATTAACTTAATATTATCATAATCAAACTCTAAAAGCGAAAGAGGGAAGAAGAAAAAAGGTTGAAGAGTCCAGAGGCAACGCTGATGGTGAATATTGCAAGTTATACTTTTAATAAAGAGATATTCGAGGAGCTACCGCTATCGGCAGTACTTGCACCACCATCACCACGAGTAACATCGGTTGGGTCGGAGGATGTGGATGCAAGGGTGTGAGGTGTGGAGGATGCGCGAGCGCCACACGTGTCTTGAGGGTGGTAATTACGCGGCATCTGCAGCCACCCCTCACCACCTCCAACTCCGACTTGCCCTGTAACCTTAGGGGATGGTTTGGGATGGTAAGGGGTACTGAGGGGGTGGGTGCCCACAGTATTGATTTTGTCCAAGACAGCCGCCGCCGACGCCACCGACGCCGTGGCCAACCAAACCCACCTCTGGTGGTACCCACGAGGCTACAACACTATCCTCACCCCCTCTACCACCCCTCATCCCCTCATCCCCTAAATTCGGATGACAGATGAGAAGTTTTCACACCTTTTAATGATGAACTAAAGAGTTGCTTGTTGCTTTTATAAATATGTGAAAGGCGGCTGAATAGACTTATTGTTAGATCGATGAACAATCATTGGTACCAGTACACAAGTTCATTATAAATATTAAAGAATTGCATTTTTGGAATGGAAATTCGTCATGGAGATTGAAAAGTGTCTTCGCAAATTATGCTCGCAATTTGATTCCGAATCCAGGTTGGAGGTTGTCCTTATACCCCTACCTCAGTTACCAAAGTAAAGATAGTTGAGAAACTTGACGATGCCAGACGACAGGGCAGCGTGAGAGTCCAGGCATCTGGTTCGTAGTTAAAATGCATGTAGTCCTCCGACAGTGTCCCGTATTCAAATACAGGATCAGGCCTCCTTCGACCTTTCCAGCACTGATCCCAATCCCGATGCCGATCTCGATTCTAGGAGCCTCGGGAGAGAAGAAGAACTTTTCGTCTTGTTGGTGGGGGAGCGGGTGGCTCTCGACGGCCGCAGTTAGACTTGAATTTTCCCACACGAGTTACAGACTACCTAACCTAATCTTTGGTAAATACGGAATTTCCAATTCAGAAATGAAAATTTTGTCTTGAAGAAAAATTTAGTTTTGTGCACGAAAAAATTCGATTTAATATTTATCTTTTGTCGTCACATATATATTCTTTGAGATTTTCCCAATTTTCTGACGTAAAGTGGGGTTTTATCACCACCTCTGATTTCATTTCGATTCGGTCGAGGAGCTTCAACCATTCAATATTGTATTCATAGGCGTTGTGAGGATAAAGATAGCTGGATGATTCATGAGCTTGAGGCCAGCTGAATTCGTATTAAGAGAAAGATATTTGTTCGGGATAAAATTCTCGCTCGAGTCCATTTTGAAAATCATGTCAGAGAGGGGATAATTGTTATGAATGATGAATTGAATGTAATTAATGATTTAGAGTTTATATTAACAGATCAGTCAAGATACGCAAAATCTAATCATACCGCTCAAAAATTCAGGGACGGTAGTTACTAAAGGGTAAGAGGATCACCTGATCTAGACAAAAGACCGAGTCGAGTTGGTGGACTCCAGACCCTCGTATGTATCCAGCTTAACTCAAACCACAGTTTAAGGAGCTTTAGCTTTTGTTTAATCCCGGTTGAGTAAAAACGAGACGACAAATCTCGGAGCTTCTCGTTCACTGGAGTCACCCAACGTTTCCAGTCCCATGATTCGTGGAAAATCATGGTACGGGACTGGTATGGGGTACGTCAGCCGCCAGAACAGTTTCTTAATCTTTTGCTCACCCACTTTTATTTCGCGGGGAATCTCCAAACGGATTGGAAGAAATTCGATCCCCTTTCCAACGATCAATTTCTCATCCCCGCTTTCCCTTCTCATAAATAGGTCCCCTATTCTTATTGCCTATTTAACTTTTGACTGGTTTTTATTATTTTTCTTTCAGCATTGAATTACCTGAAAAATTTCGTAGAATATAAAACAATTTACTCCAGAGGATAAGAAAAGAGAATGGAATTCCATTAGCGAAATTAGTGCTGGTACTTTTACATTGGGCGTGCAATAAGTACACTTTAGGACACAGTCGTCTCTTTATTCCGTGAAAAGAAATAATGAAATTTGTATGGTGGCGTTGGTTTTTAATTTTCGTTAATTTCACTTTGTTCTGGAGACAAAAGCGAGTCCTTTATTCCACGAAAGCTCGAGGAAAGAGAGGAAGTGGGTTTGAAGAAAAATAATGTATAAGTTCTATTTTTAACATTTCTTGCTCTTAATTTTAGAGAGCGTATTCTTCAAAGTTACATTTGGAATGAATTATTAGAATCTTGGAGGTGAAGCTTGAAACTAATTTATAAAAGGCGAGTAGATATTTTAATTAATGAATTGATTTTAGTTTGACTTTTCGAGATCTGATCGGAAAGAGGGCATTGATCAAGAAAGGATAAATGTCTGAACATTCAGAGGGCAAAGTTCAGCTATAGTGGACGAATCTCGAATTCAGAACGAAGTGATCGGGGTCGAGAAGGATCTGTTCGTCTCCGCTAGTCCAGGACCATCGAATCTACTGGAGGGTTAATTTTCTGGTCAGTTGGTCGCTTCTGGCTCTCCAGGGTTATAGCGGCGATCTCGAGGCTCGTAACAACCACTACTTTACCCCTACATAAATATCCGGAATTAGCCATTTCTCCTGTTCTCTCTCCCCACTCTTCTGCCTTCGACTCTCTCTGGAACGATCAGGAATGGTTGTAGGGGTTCTGCGATCACTTGACCGATTAAGGACTCGAGCGAGGGCTTCGATTCGAGTAGTCGGTCCGTTTACGTCATGGGGACGTGATTGGATTGACGTAATTGAGGAGAAAACACGAAGCAAGCTCGCTCGTCTTGCGAATATTTCTCAAAAGGCTATCAATGTCTCTAATTAATTTAATTCGTGGTTTGAAACCTTTTTAGACTGCAGTTAAACCTTGGGAATTGGTCATTGAGAAAAGAGAACATTCTAAACAATATTTCTATTTCGAGTTATTTTTATTGCATGCCACCAAAAAGAACCTATTTCTTTTCGAAATGAGAAGCTTTGTTAATCGCCTAAGTAGTAGAAGTACTTTATGGTCAGACTAGCTGCTAATTTCATTACCGCCTTGATGAAGGTATATGCTCTAAACAGGAATACTAAATTATCTTCACTTTGCTTCAAGGCTCTGAAATAAGAATCCGCAAAGATTTTTCTGACATTCAGCGGACGGGCCAGCGAATCCTAGGCGAACTCGCGGATCTAATCTGCTAAAAGTCTGTTTAATTATGAGCTGAAGCAGCAGAGGCTACAGAGCCGCGGGTGGTGTACGCTTCTGTTTTCGGACTTTTCCATTAGCCGGATGAATCGTTAGTCTTTTGTTGACTTTTATTGGGGAATACTGCCGGCACGTTGGTGTCAGTGCTTGGCTCCAGAGTCAGTTTTGGAATGGGTAGATCACGCTCTGACTCTGATTAATAAAGTAAGGCCAGTTGTCTTGTTTCCACGATCCTACATACGTCGCCATATCACAATATTCAATACTTTCCAATAAATCATTCGATGTCAAATTCACAGCTTTACAAACAACAATCTTTTGTTTTTTTATAACAAAATCCAAATTTAATTTATCCACTGAAGTATTAACCATGCAAAGAAAAAAATTCCATCTAAAGACCAGAAAAATCATCCGGATTACAGCAAATCCACCGAGTTCCCCCTTGAGGATAAAAATTCGAAAAATCTGGATCAGTAGCGTTTAATCCTTTCGTTCAGAGGGAGTTAAGACAAGGAGGGAAAAAAAATCCTTGCACCCTCTTAATCTGTCCTCAACTTCCTCAGAAGGGGTAGTAAGTCCCTTGTCGGCATATTGCGACGATTCGCGGCTATAAAAACTCGACAGAGTCCTGGAAAAGGGGGTGGGGAGAGGGGTTCCCGAGTCGAGAAGCGAAAAGGGTTGTCGGGTTGCCCGAGTGACAAATGGTTCGGAATAATACCACCCAGCCAAACGAAAGCGCAGCACCCGGCATCCAGTTTCCGTCGACTCTGGTTCCCCAGGGGGTTGGAAAAGACATTTCTACAGCTGGGGGTGTTCGACAATGTCGTTAAACGGTGTCTTTGTTTAGTCTCTAAGCACGAAAGAACGAACCAATCGAACCTTTTGTCTAGAGGCTTCAAATTATTGTGTAATGTGTTCTTATTTGACGAAGAGGTAGGCAGGGGTGAAGTGAGGGTAAATCTGCTATTATAAGCTGCAGAAAAATTGTTTTGTTACTTCGACGCCCTTCCAGATTTCATCATTAGCTTTCTGAGTCATGTAATCTATCTATTTTTATCTGTATTTGAAAGAAATGGAAAAGTACGACGTAGTATGTGACAGTCTTAAATTCTGAAACGGGGGTGGATTACCTTTTCCAGATGGGAATCAATGGGATTTGACTTTTAATCAGGTCTTGGTATTTATGCTGCCCGGATGACGAGACACTATTTTTTCATTAGCTGCCACCCAATCTAGGGATTCGAAGTCAGCAGAATGGCCTGAGTGATCCAGATCCAGATCCGTAGGAAAGGCGAAGGTGGGGCGAGTTTGGGAGGCGGGAGGACACAAAGCTACTTTAAATAAAGGAGAGCTCCATCCATTGAACCTATTGTCGACCTCTGACGTTGACTGAGCGAACGGCAGTTCCACCGAATCCATCATCTCCATAGAAAAGCTTAATTATTTTCTGCTGAAAGAAATCCCCCTCCTGGACGAATCGCTTTTTTCTTCTTTCTGCTAACTCCTCTCATCCTCTTTGAATTTTCAAGACACCCACTTCCACTGAATCTTTGATTCAGAACAGTTTCAAGTTCTAAATCCAAAGATGAGAGATTCTATTTCCAATCAAACTTCTTAAGAAATCTTTAGGAAGATAGTTCTCTTAGGAACCCGTATTTGATTAATGATTAATGATAAGTGATTAATGATAAATGATTAATGATTAATTATGATTTTTTTAGTAAAGTGTTTGTTTATTTAAATCTTCAAATGTGAAATATTGAATAAATTCGAAAAGGGTTTGTTTGACACCTTAGTGACACTTTCAGATAAAAGTATGAAATCTTGTTCGTGAAGTGGTAGCAGTAGTAGTCGGGGGTGGTACGACAAAGCCGAGATGAAAGAGCACCCACCCCTTCCGGTGGCATTCAAATGTGGCCTTTCTAACCATGCAACCCCATATCTCCCGCATCCTTTCCCCTTTCGAACTGCCTCAGTTCCCGAACCAGCGAAACACACCAAACCCCTACCCCCAACCCCCATAACCCCTGCACCCCTAGGCCACCAAACAAATGACGCTTGAAACAAACGAAAGACGCGACGGCGTTTGTCTTTTGTCCGTGTCGAGCGTGGAGGCACGTACGGAATTCAGCCATCCTCCCACCTTGACAGAAAAGAAAAAAATTGTCGTTGCCGGATTTTTGTCTCGGTTAGCCAAACGTTTCTGCTTAATGGTTTGGACATGAAGCTTTCGTCTGAGGAATCCGTGACAGGAACACCTTGAGGGGGTAGAAACAATTTTCTGAATTTATAATACGATTCGATATTCGGTTTGATGTTATACAGCTTTTAATTTAAGATCTACCGGACCTATCCTATTTTAATTCTTTATTAATTAAATGGGGGTGATGAAATGAGAGTAAGAATTTAAAGAATGTAATGTATAATGCAAGCAAAAAGGATACTATGAAGATGGTAACTAAAATATTTCTGTAAATAAATTTTAGCAAAAAAGAAATCAAGGTAGAGCATCTCCGCATCCTAGAATGTCGTTCCGGACGGTATCCTCTTACTTTTTGTCCTTTCACCTCCCTGCCCTTCGGGATACTTTTTATTTTTTGCCCCCTCCCTCTAACAGTGAAGCACTTTAGATAATAAGGCTAGGGCGCTCGGCAGCGGACGAAAGGGTAAATTGGGTATTCGTCCGAGGAATTATCTCTCTAATTTCTTTAACGTAACGCTTCATCCCCTAAGTAGCACATAATGCTTTTTATCGCTCGCACCCTCGACGACACTTTGAGCTTGGACTCTTAGAGATGGACCTTCCTTTGAAATTTTTCGAACTTTACTCTGCCTCGTTTCCCAGGAGTACATACACCAGAGACGACGCAGTAGAGAAAAAAATTCCTGAATCTGGAGAAAAGATATTTTAACACCTAATTAAAAGATCTTGTACTTTTCAAAGAGTTTTTCTTTTTTTTATAAAACCCTTAAGAGATGTCCATAGTGCTAAGTTTTCAGAAGAGTAAATAATAAATAATTTAGTCCAACACCCGTACCTATACTATATATATTTAAAGATAAAAATTGTTGTTATAATAGATTTATTTCTATAGTTATACTATTAATATAGAAATAAATTTTGAACTTTGTACGATTAAGAGATTTGGGCTAAGCTTATCGAAAAAGGATATGTCAGCCTTAATGTTTTCTCTCGACAGGTACACAAGTTTGGGAAGAGTGTAAGTGCTAGTCTGGAAAGTATTACAAGACCATTACGGGCTTCTACCCTGAAACTAATAATAATAAACGACCCCTTAACCCAAAAGGGGGTTGTAATTCGTATAAATGATAGCACTGACTATCGGCGGGAGAGCAGGACCTCGCATCCATTGGAATGGCTTCGAAATTAGATCCTACCCTCGGTCTAAGGTCCAAGGTTCGACAAATTCGTTTATCAGGGTGAAAAATGAAAGGTGGCTTTCCGAACTCTAACTCCACTGAAACTTGACTGGAGCTTGGCTTCCCATTCCAAAACCACTCTGGGCTTCGTCTCTCACCAACAAAAACAGGATCACGCCACCCGAGGTGTTTGTTTTTCTTAGGCTCTTCATTTAAAAACCGATTTCTCATAATTAAGACTTTCCTTTGCTCATAATTAAGACTTTTCTTTTCTCATTTAGGAAAACCTAGGGTGATGTTACTCTCACGAGTTTCAAACTTTTGAAAATCCAGTCATTGGCCAGTTCAAAGAAAAATTCGCTTTTTGATAAAATAATTAAAGAAATATTAAGAAAGATAAAATAGTAATGAGGTCTGGTAAAGTACATTAAACAAATAGGGAACAAGCAGACTTTTGTAGATATATATTATATTATATATAGTCGACAATAGGCAGAATTAACTTCTATAGAAGAGGCTTTTCTCCTTTGGCCTGGAGCGAACATCATATTATGTTTACTCCTAGTGTTTACAACCATTCCCTTCCCGGTTTTAGTACACCGCGCAACTCCAGTTCGGGATATTCTGCGATTACGAGAATACTTGATTTAACAGAATATTGAAAATTAATGAATTTGTTTTTATTTTAAAATTAGATAAATTTAATTTTGAATTAAGAGAACTACATTCGAGTTTTAGTAAATAAACAAATAAGTTTTGGCAAACAACTCCATACGAGAGATCTAATGTCTTATTTCTGAGTAAAAATTAACTGAAGATACAGTGCGGAATATCAAGATTTCACGAGTGAGCGAGCACAGAAAATATGAACTCCATCTCGAAAGTAGAGAAAAGTCTGCTCATATTGGCAGAAGTGGATAGTTATTACAAGTCAGAATGGGTCAAATTTCTCGTCTGGCTGAAGGCCATTGGCTAGATAACCATTCTCTGACATTCGAGTTTTACAGACCGAAACATATTTTCTCTTCTTAATTAAAAACCAAGTCTCATTTATATCCTAGTAGAAAATATAAAATTTGCAAGAAGAGTTAAGGAGAAGACTTTAAAAAACATCTCAGGAGTAAGAAAAAAGGACAATTAAGGACCTCCGAAGACAAGGACCAAGATTTTGGTATCCAGGAGGGTTGGGCGTTTCTTGAAATGTTGTAGCATCGCCAAGAGCGTATAACTTTACCAAAGACAATATAAAAGTTGGAGGGTAACGCAGGATTGGAAGTCGTAAATATCATCTGCTAAATAAAGCTTCATCCTCGAGTACGCGGTGGTGGCAAAAACCCCTTTGTGTCGCGGACGTTAAAGGGGGATCGAAGACAAAGACTCGTAACGCGGACTGACATTAAGGTATTGGCGGTGAATAGAAAAGGGCGTGCTAAACGTTATTCTTATTCAGACTGCGGACTTCCGCCGGAAGGTCGATCAAATATTTTTTTACAAAATATCTCAGTCAGCTCTTTCACTTTCAAACCATTTTAGAGCAATGCTTTCTTCACTCCTTCCTCTTATCATTCCAAAACGATGTCTTTAATAGCATACTAAAAAAACAGTTAATAACTCTCTCGCTACCTATAGATTTACATTTATCCACAAAGCAAAAAAAAAAAATATTTGAAAGCACATCGATTTAAAATGACAAATAATGTGTTAATTCGACAGGACGTGATGACGGTATTTGGTTAATCGAACAAGTACTTTTTTTCAGAGCGGATGAAAGCAAGGACACAGAGAGATTGATCGGGTGTGGATGGTAGCGCTTTTTGAAAAATTCGTGGTCTACACGAGCCTGCGGGTCGGGTTATCGCAACAAACTATCCCAATGACGACACGATTAAAATTTCACGGGGGTTGCGTGGCTCGACGCAGCGTGGCACCGAACAAACCATCCCTATATATGATCCCTTCCCACTGAAACCAGCTAGCCATCCTTGTTCCCGATTCACCCCGCAGAGGCCCACTCCATTGCTGTTGGGTGATTGGTACGCGACCGCAGCTACCCCCGCTTTTTAATACACCCGCACCTGCATTCCCCGCACCCACAATGTTGAACTGTTGCCATATGCAAGGGGGCGCATTTATCGACCCCTAAACCCCCCTCCCCCTCCCTATCCTCTCCAACCCCCCATTCCCTTGTTTCGTCAACGTCATGGGGAACGGATTGATTCATCGATCGTGCATTCGTCCGAGCGTCCACTAAAATAGCGACAAAGACTCGCCGGACTGTCCCGATTCACCCCGTGACCCCTCAGTGCAGCGTCACGCACAGAAGCCAGAGACAGAAATGCATTTCGAGAGGTTGATGAAGGTTCTTTTAATCGTGGTAGTCCGTGGCCACGATATTTTTCCACTCGAATGGATTTATTTGACGAATGTTCGACAGTTGATTCAATTTTGAAATGCTACAAGTAAAAGTGGTTTCTGAAAGAGAGAAACTGACAGGCTTGACGTTTGATGGAGGCTTTCTTTTGATGTTACAACTTTTGATTGATTCGAGACAATAAATATTAGGTTTTTGAACTGTTTTCTGTCATGTTTTGATTCAATCTGAAAAATTTAGTGGGTATGATACAAGTCCTGCAGGCGGAATGTAGAAGAGAAAGGATTTGATTGCAAAAGAGTGAAAAAATCCATATTTTTCTATAAAAAATAATTCCTCTGCAAATCATTCAAGTGTGAAATGGAATCAATAGGTTCAGAGCAGCTTTGATGATCGTGAATTCTCTGGTGCGATTCCCACTGTCGACATTATTGCTCATTCCATTCGATACGATGGAAAATAATGTTTAAAATTGTTTGTGGCCTTTTTATCTCGATTTCTGCTGCGCGTGTGGCCAATAAAGCTTTGTGTTTTCCATCAATCATACGACCTTTCCAGTTCCAGCGACCGGATATCGGACTTGGCGTTTTTACGTGCGGTGCATACCACTCGATTGCAATCGAGGCGAATTATTGAATCTGGTGCATCTGGCCTGTTCGCGAGGTCAGGTTACGTTGAGTTAGGTTTGTGGCAACACTTCGACTTCATCCCTTACACAGGTTGAGACTTGTCGACTAGACAGGATTGGCAATTTGCGGCCAATGACACGCGTTCCTGTGTTTTGACTAATCAGCGAGTAGTGATTAATCAATCAGTGCATGACAGCGTGTCAGATTAGTACAATTCGTAGGGGAGATATCTCTGTGATATGTTATATTTGTCTAATAAAGTAAAATGTGATATTCGCTTGTTTTCTGAATGTCGTTTTCTTCAGTTTAATACTTTAAATTCTAAAGGAATAAAGGAAATTTTGATACAGGTTCTGTATTATGCAAACTGACCCAGTATTTGGAACGAATGATATTTATTCGATTGTGTACGTAAACAGTTGATGATTTATTTCTTAAACGAATGTCTAAGAACGTAAAATCGAGAAGGCATTCAAATCTCGATACAAGAATTCCAAAGAACATTGCACAGACTTCACGCCATACTTTCCCCAGAAACAATTTTCCAGATCTTCATTCTCAAAGACAACCTGACAAAGTCGTATACATCTACATTTATTTACAGGATTGCTAAACAAACATTTTTTATTTTCATCCTTCCTCTGACTTTCTCTTTTCTCTCCCTTTTCACTTGGATATGAATTAACAAACGTCTTCTGTAAAGTCAGGTTGTGTCACACCATCTCAAACAATTCGCATTTCTTCCACATTCATAAGCCACACACACTCATCAAATTTAAAACTATCGACTCAGAAAAATTGGGAATGAGACAAGAGCGCTTTTAATAGAGTTTCTTATTCTATTTTATATATCAACGGACGTTATTTATATTTACAGTCTACTCAACCCTAAACCCTGGTTAGTCCTCGAGTTCTCGTCTTTCCGGTTTAAGATAAAAACCAAGGGTACCAAGGATAAATTGATAATTCACAAGCTCACATCACCACCGGATTGTTCTATATTCCTGCGAGAGGAAATGTGATATTATTACAATTTAAATGACAACAGATCAAAGTCATTTCTCAAGAGAATCAACATTTTCAAAAGAAGCAACATCTTCCTTCCAAAACCCATCTTCCCTCACCTAGTTTCTAAATTTTGAAAACTGAATCGATTCTGCCATCTCAATAAGGTCGCCAAACTTGTCTTGGTTTAGGGCTTCTATCCCTCCTCGATCTGATAGGTTCTCTGTCTGTTTCCATGTCATCTTCCTTCCTCCTTGTGGTAAGATCTTGACCCACATTTTCCTTATCTTGACCCCTTTTAGTGCTGAGATCAACAGTTCCCTCAACTCTGATCTTCACCGACAAATCACCACGACAAGAAACAGTTGTCTGATCCTGATCGTGAACCTCAGACTCATTAAGGTTCTCCAAACTAGGTCTTAATCGAATGGAAGCTTCTCTATCAGTAATATCCCTAGAAGTGGTATCATCCTGGTCACTTCTGACTGGAGACATTCTAGGGGACTCCTGTTCCTGGAGGGACTCTTCACTCCTAGCTCGGCTTTTAGTGTCCTGATCATTTCTGTCGTCCACTTCTATACTTCCTTCAGGACTCTCAGTTTCACGTGCTTCCTGATCTTCCGATTCTTGACGTCTTTCTTCCTTGGAACTACCTTCTGGACTTCCACTGTTGGCTCTGAGTTTCCTGAATTCTTCTAGGCGCGCCTGGTCCGGCCTCTGGAGACGGTGTTGAGCCATCCGTAAAGCAAGAGCATGCCACTCGGGTTCCAGAATGTATTGTTGGGTATGGTAGAGAGGATTGTAGAGCCAAGATGACTGAGGAAGAAGAGGAGCGAATATCGAACCGAAGAGCGAATTGGTAGCTCCTAGAAGATGAAGACCTGGTTAAAAAGAGAGAGGAGAGAGAGAATTAGGAGGATCCCTTAAGCTTTCACTACCATTAAGTCAATGTTTCAAGAGACTGTTCAAGTAAATAATGTAAAAAGTTGATTGCACAGACCTTGGAAGTGAGGATGATGTCCAGATGGACTAGTTGCTGTTGTTGGTTCTGCTGGTGGTGTTGGTGCGGCAGCCGAAGCTGTCGTCAGCAGACCTGGTCCTGGATTTCCAGGTGAAATAGTTGGTGTTGCTTCTCTCACAGAAACACTAATGGGTCCTAAATCATTTCTAGGTGATTCTGCAAAAGAAACATTGATATTATTAAAAATAAGAGCCTAGACAAAAGCATCCCTTAAAATATTGTCCAGGTTTTTTTGTAATAAACTTCTACTTTACAGAATAAGAAGAAGCTGATTTTGAGTGAAAAGTACTTTCTTTTTGCATTTTATTCAAGGAGAGGAATTTTATTTTGATGTCAGGTTTCTCTGAGAAGTAAAGGTGTTACGTGTTTGAGAATTCCTTACCGGTACTAGCAGGTCCTTGCATCCTAGGAGATCTTTGTTCAATGGCATGGTGGAAGGGGTTGAAGGCCGAGGCTCCCCCCGGAGGAGGGTGAGTGTGCGAGTGATGACCGAGAGGTGGTGGAAGACAGTGTGGGGGAAGTCCCCCTCTGGGCAAACCACCCCACCCTTGGCCACCTTGCTCCAGACTCAGGTGTTGCAAACCTGCGTAATGGAAAAAAACTCGTAACTAGGTATTTTCGTCCACCTCATCCACTTCCACATTTTACATGGATTCTATAATGTGAGGTTTAGGAAACTTTATTTTCAATTCTCTTTCCGAAGCATTTGATTTTGTTACGTTGTTGAAAGTTTAGTTTTTTATTTGTCATTTATAAATGTTTATGATTCTAATTTCAAAGTGAATTATCCAATTTAAAATATTTAAATTGGATATTGAACCAACGGATCATTATATTTAGGAACAAGTTCTACTCTGTTATCAGTTATATCGTGTTTATACATGGAAATCACGTAGATTGATTGACACTAGAAAATCAAGCGATTCAACTGAATCTAGTCTACTCTCGTAGAATAGTGATCCAATATCCTAACACAAATAGTAATTTAGCATTTGTCTAATAAATATGTACGGAATTTCAATATATGCTGTGAATTATTCTGGATTCATTTAAATTGACAATTTTGTTTTCTTTACAACAAGAGCAACGTTGCGCAACAATTGCGAAAGTAAAAGACTTCTGGAATTTTTATTAAGGAAATAGTGGAATCGAAAATATTCAGAGTAAGAATCTGATCTTAGATAATTTAAATAGCAATTGAGATATTTGGGATAAAACGACATGATTTAAATTCAGTATCTCCATAAAAAATGGAACGAGAATCTTCAATTTCAATCCTCAGATATCGGTTTTGAGAAAACTTTATCAATGTGTCGTCTGCAAGGATAGTTTAAAAATACCGTAAAAGTTGCGAAGCTAACGTCAGGTGGGAGGCAAGGAGGATAACGGAGGATGCGGAAGAGACGGAGATGAAAGTAGTGAGAAGAGGGATGACGAGTTGGAGTCGGGGGTAGTTTTGGTGGGGGGGTAGGGGTAAAAAGCTGGGGAAATTTGGGGAAGGGATGGACACGGAGTCACTGGCGCGTGGGCGTGGCGGGCGGAGATTGCGGCCTGCCGGATTGGTTGGCCGCAAAGCTCTCCTCGCGGGGGCTGCGGTGGTTCGACTCAGGGGGGATGAAAAAGCTCGCGAGGGGCTGGAGGGGAAATTTTTAAGCTCTCTTTAAGCTGGACTGCCAGGGCCGACAACACCACTATCTCTCGTTTCGTGCCGGCATCCCGATGGCTCTCTCGTTTTAAATCCAAGAGAAACAGAAAAGAGAGAGAAAGAAAGGATTAAGAAAACAATAAGATACGAGGAAAATCGAAAAGCTCCTTAGCTTCCAAGTTTACAGCGACTCAACCTCGACTTTCAGGTGCTTAGATTCCAGGAGCTTTCTGTTCTTGAAATTCTCTTTTGGATTTCAATTAGTTTTGGGATATTGAATCCCTTTATCCCTTTTAGAGACAGAAATTCCATTTCGAAATTCATTAAGCTTTGGCAAATTGAATGAGTGCGGTTTGAATGGAATACTTCATTTTTGAAATAGAATCCATTTATCAAGTTTTCAGAATTAAAGTTCTTCTGTTTTTGAATAAATAAATATTTAGTAAAAGAAAATTCTTCTATTTGAGTTTCTTAATTATCAGTTGCTTGGAACTTTTTTTTCCCAGCGCAAATATTGAAAGAAAAGGAGGGAGAATATCGTGTATATTTGGAGGGAGGACGTAACATATTTTCAGTTTAATAAACTCTACATAACGGTTGGCCACCCCTTTGGCAGAACTCGCGTGCCGGTTTTAGGCGGGGGCGATAATTCCGAAAACAAATGAAGACTAATGAGGGGAGGGCTGTTGAGTGAGAGAGTTAGATGAAAGGCGAAAGGAGGAGAGAGAGAAAGAAAGGGAGTGAGGGGGAAAGGGTTCAAGAAGGAACTGGCACCCTTTAAGGGGTGAGAAATGTTAAGCTTAAGCGTTACGGCCCTAGGGTTAGTTGCCTTCGGTGTACCAGGGGGACCCTCAGTTTAAGGGATGATGTATTATCGAGCAACTTGTTCAGAACGTGTTAGTCCCACCACTTTGGGAGGCGATAATGTAAGGTCATATGGAACATTTCCTTTCACATACTCTAAAAATCTATTAATTCAAAAGCAAAAGTTATTTTAAAATATTCATGACAAAAACTTCAACATCTTTAAAAAGGCACATTATTATTATTAATCTCTCAAAAATAAAAATTAGTTCCTCTTATATTTTGAAAATGAGAGAGCGTTGAGAGAAATGCATTAATATACATTTTGTTTACTGGCACTGAGTCTGAAGTTTAAGAGGTATTAGAAGCTAAAGCCCAGGAAACTCCCAAAAGCCGGTTAGTTCTCGCCGAAATTCGGCCGGATCCTGAGATACATATTAAATTAATTCGCGTATACTTTCCCGCCTTCCTTATCTATTCAAATCTATGCAAAACAGGCGTTAAAAAGCCCTTCTTCTTAGTTCACGAGGCGTTAACCCTTGTGGAGTTTTCCCTGGTTTCTCCCACGTCAAATGTTTCCCACCCCTTTCTTTCCTCTTTGTCTTTTGCATCTTCTCATTCTCTTTCGCTTCCATCCTAGTGGAGAGAAACGGTCGGTTGGGTGTCTTTGCACACCCACCCTTTGCGCCCGTTCTCATTATCGCATCGCAACGACCCCTAAAATGCCACCCGAGAAAGGTCTCTAGCACCGATACCAACGTCACGAACCCCGAGATGTCCTTAGAGCTGTAGATGACTGCTCCTTCGTCGTCGCTTTGCTAACGGTACTTGAACGAGAAATTGAATTTTTAAATGACTCTCATACCGATTTATTCCAACGCAATTAAATAATAATTGTAACTTCTAACATATATCAAATATTTGGGTCTGTCGCTCAAAACAATTATTTAGTAAAACTGATTTCTCCTTACTCTCTATTTATGACAATAAGTAGTATAAGTAGAAAACCAAGAACGTGATCAGACACAACGAAAAACTGAAAATATTTTATAAGTAGAACAAGGTCATTTTAGTCAGACATACCCTATAGATTTCACATTCTGGGACATTTTTCTACTGGAACATTATTATGTGAATTAATATAAAAATGTCTTCAGTTTTTAAACATAACAATCGAAAAAACAAGTAGTACAAGGACGATGTAGTCAGACATTCCTTAAAATATTGACTGGGACATTATTTCGTGAATTTATCTGAGAGATTCTTTAGTTTGAAATCATGTCTATAGGAAAATAAATTATATCAGTGAAAAAAGGACATTATAGTCAGACGCATAAAAAGATAAGTTAATTTTACAATATTGAGCTCCTGAAACCGAGCTCAAAATTCCAAAATATTTAATTTTGGTGGTAATTTGTAATTGTTAGACTTAGTACTATAAAATATCAAGACCAGCAAGTAATCCCTCAATTTGAGAACTCCAATTTCAGAGAAGAATATAGTAAGGGAGAGACGTGGCGTAGGTCGAAAGACGGAGGGTATCATTAGTTACCGTCGCTACCAGAGAAAGCCAGAGACCGGTCACCGGACCTGATTAAAAGACGGGTTTGAGGACACAGACCACCCTTACAAGACTAGGGGTGAAATGTGACGCGAATTTAAAGGAACTGCTGTGATTCGACACGGGGGTGGACAGACACATCCCTTAAAAAGCTTCCCTTGAAGGACTCGCTTGTGAACTGTGAAGGGTTGCCCAAGTAACGCGTGCAAGGAAGCATTCATGACCCCGAAAGCAGCCCTTCTCAAAATTTCCTGATGCTTTTCACTCCAAATTATTATTCTCGACGGCCTATTAATATTCCACGCGGCATTTCAAGAGCGACAGAGATTTAGAGATACAGATCTACAAATTTCTGGTATTTCTTCCCACTCTCATTTTTAAATAAATGGGTTCACATTTTTCAAAAATTGTTCCAAAAGATCGATTTTTAATCGATGTTTTAAATGTTTGAAATTTAAAAAAAAGAGAGAGTTAAAAGATATATTAAGATTGCAAATAAATTGGAAATGAAATGAGAAACTCTGGGCAATATTTTTTATCAATTTTAAGTGTGCGAGGGTGCTTTCAGTTTTTCGAGAGTCGAAGAAAAGACGCGAATTTACTGCAAAGAGATCTGTGAGGAGCGACAGTTTTAAACGGAGTGTTCCTAACAATCTCCCCCAAATGAGGTAAAGGCCACCTTATTGAAACAGGGGTCGCGATTTTTCCGGCCTCCGGAGGCGGTTAATTGACACGGGGTGGGTCGAAAGTGGATAGGGGAAGCGCGATGTTCTTGTTAACTCGAATCCGGGGCTTCCGCGATTTTTCATCCCCTTAGCTGAAACGAACTAAACCTGACAGTATGCCACCCTCTCGAACGGCCTGTTTGCGCACTTGGACAATCTCGAGATGATCTTTCTTCGCAAGTTTTACCACAAGCTTTCTTCAGAACAGATTATCTACTTTTAACTTGATTCTTCTAATATTTTCTTTCAAAAGTAGTCCACTAATCAATAAAAAATTTAAATAATTGTAATAATGTAATTAAATGTGTGCTAAAATAGTTTAAACGATAATGAAATACTATAAAAAGAAAAAAATAAGTAATTCAATTTTTGAGTATTGTAGTTGGTCAATAGGTGAAGATGAGTGAAGTGGAGTTTCTTGACGCCTGAGGAAATCCATAAAATTCGACCCTGCTGCTGAGGTAGGTCGAACGAAATTTAATAACATCCCCCTAGTTACACCTCAATGGGCACCTTAACAACCCCAGTACGAGTAGCTGCTTGGTTCTCTATCTCTCTGCGTCCTTATCAACCCCTGGCGTGGATATCTAATAAACCACCCCTTGAAACACACCCTTACAAAGCCTGCGATATTCTCTTCACCTCCCTTCCAGAAGCCTCTAAAAGGGGTATACATATATTTAACTGACCCGTCGCTGAACTGGACAGCGGTGCAACCTGTGTGATGTTCAACGAACTACTTTACCGAAAGGGTTGAAAGAGAGTGGCGCCAAATGTTCCCACATGCTAATCAATACTAAAAATTATTTTAAAAATCGATTTTTATTTATTTTATTGTACTATACCAAGAAGAGAATTTATGAATACAAGAATATTACTTAAAGTTTCAAATTAATTAGAAAAAGTTTATTTACATTCATTTTTAAAGCTTCAATAAGTGCGCAATTCAACTGTCTGACTAAAGTGTTCTTTTACTACTTGATACATACTTTTTTCAATAATATAAAAGATCCTTTAGTAATACGAAGATAATCTCCCCTCTTAAACTTCTACGAAAATCATAGTTCCAATTTTCAGTAGAAAAACCCACCATTGGTCAGACAAGCCAATATAAATTATAATTCCTTTTTAATTTTAATTGTAAAATTAAAACCTAAAGAATCTCTATAAATCCTATGTTGCACAATCCTGCAATGTTCAAATAGAGTATTTAAAAATCCTTTAGAATTTTATAACATTCGAAAAGTATTTAGTGGAGCTCGAGAATATAAAATTTCCAATTCGCTCGTTGAATGAAATCTGTGCTAGCTGGTATTGTATATAGAGAATCCTGAATTTTTTTGGTGGCAAATCCGAACGTTTTTCGAGTGCGATTAACCTCGACGTCGCACCGAGTTTAGTCTAGAGGCACGAGTTCCATTGGAACTCGTTGAAAGCTCCAAATTTTGATGGGACTATAGTCCATGGTTCGGGTGCGAGAGGGAGAGTACTGATACTGGTGCACCGACAGTGTATTGTTTCGGCATGATAAGCAGCTTAACGGAGCTTCATACCCCCCGCCTCCCCCTTCTCCCTTTCCATCGCTACTTTCTCCATCCCTTCAGGAGGAAGAGAACCCTGCCGACCTCTCACAGCCCTTCCTTCATACCTCAAATCACCGCCAACCAGCACAATTAAAGGACCATTCTCGAATATAATTTATGGCGTGACACACTTATTCAAATTCAAATTTACACCCATTTTTGACAAAAATCAGATTAAAACGTATTTTTTATTATATATGTAGTCTAAATACAAAAATGAACTTGGACTACTAGTTACACTAAGTGCCACAATTGCAGAAAGTTTAAGACTGTTATATGACAAATTAACTCAAAATTTCAAAATTTATTTGCCTTCTATATTACAATTTATAATTTCGTGCTTCAAGTTTGTAGTTTTAAAATTCTGAATAGGTTAACGAATTCTGAATAATTTTAACGAATTTAAAACGATTGTGGGAAATTTATTAGAATTATTTATATACCTATCGGAAAAAAATTTAATAAGTAGAGAAAGGACGCTATAGTCAGACACACCTTAAAATATTTACTGGGACATTATATTTCGAATTTATCCAAGAGATTCTTTACTTTGAAATCATGTCTCTAGGAAAATAAATTATGCAAGTGAAAAAGAACATTTTAGTCAGACGCATAAAGAATAAAATAAGATGGTATTTTACATGGCATTTTATATGGTATTTCTTTATCCAAAAATTGTGACAACGCTCTTATATGGCATTTAGTGTAGTTTCTAGTAACACCAAACATCGAAGTTAATATATATCTATATTATACATAACATATTGATGTTGTTAATTAAAAAATGTAGACATAACAAGAGCTGTCTAACTATCAAGAACTTTGCATGTAAGGTAAGACAGGAACTCGCTCTTGGAAGTTTTCGGGATGAAAAAGGTCGGGGTTCACGCAAGGATTAATCAGAGTCCTCTCTACTCAGAAGTGGCAAAACTCAATTTTGAGCGGGTGTCTCATCGCCGCTCAATTTTGACACCCTTGTGCTACAGTGGCAGCCACGAAGTCGGTAAGAGGTGGAGTTAGGTGGAGGTTGTAGGTTGGGTCGCAAACTTAGTTATCTATCGACGTAGAAGCGCGCCACGAAGAAGTGACAGGAGTTCTCTATAAGGGTGCCACGGGAGCTTCGAATTCGTCCTTGGGGGTCGGCAAAGGCCTTCGATTAAGGAATGGGTATCGACTTACCGGACAACTTGAATCCCAGCGGATCCTGCGGATGCCCAAAGGGAAATGGCCGAGGTCCGAAGTGGAAGGGATGAAAGGCCTGATGCCCTGAAACGTGATATGAGTTCCTAATGTTAGTCAAAAGCTCTTCCCTATATCGTTCGAGAACTACTCGACGAATTTGATACGATTTGTACCTATCTGCGTTAATCTTTATTGGTTACCTAGGGTTGATATGGCAGACTCACTTGTCTTGGACCTTGGCTCCCGAGGACCATCTACTGTCACCTTTATTGCCTTTGAAAGCGTCGCTACCTGAGGAGGCGACGTCTGCAGCATTATCGTTAACGTGAAACTTTTTCCTAAACAGAAAAAATATTTATTTTTGATTATCTCACATACTTTGAATTGTAATCATGAAATAATAAAGTTAAATAAATGATTGCTCAATGTTCTTCCTGAAGCAATATTTCAACAATGAAGTGAATTAAAAGCGATAAAAATGCGGGCTCTAGACTTTGGTTTCTCGGTTTGCCAAACTGTATTATTTAAATCCAATTCACTCGACCACGAGGCCCTCATTTCTTTTTACTGCAAACCGCTTTCTTCACAGATACCCTTATAATCTTACCTCCATTTTACGTAAATGGATATCCACGTTAAAAAGTTTCATCGAAATTTCGTGCAATTTCTGTCGAATGTAATCAAGGGAATTTTCCTGAAATCCACATAGAATTTCGAGAGAAAATGGCTTTTGAAAATTCTTTTACCATAATCGTAAAAATCCTATTTGTTCTCCCTAAGGAATGGTACCAACTGCAAGTGGGATGCCTATATGTGACGAGAGTGTACAAATACGGTGGCACGTTGACTGGAAACAAAACACAAATGTGCCGGAAGTAAGGGGTGAACGAGTGGCGCCACCGCGTCGATGTTTGTTTCCCCTCTATCCTTTTCATCTCGCATCCGACCTACGCATCGGCTGGGATATGTTAATGTTGCTCCTACTAAACACCCTCCCTCCCGCAAACCCCTCAAAAAATATGCGCAATGCCAGGCGCTTTGTCGATCTTTTGACGAAATGTAAGCATTTCGTGTTTTCTTTTATTTATGTTATATCTAACACATTTTACCTTGTTTTTAATAATTTCAATAAAAGGGTTTGAATTATTATTATTTCTAATTTTTCTTGTTTTGCTTGTTTGAACTTTCCTTGTTCGAAAAAAATTCGAGTCTCAGAAGAAATTTAAGTATAACTGCTGTCCCCAATCAATTTTTCTGGCTTTCTGCCACGGAAATGTATATTATATATGTAGTCTGTATGTGAGAGCGAACTGACTAGTTTTATTTTATGGCGTGGAGACCAGGGTGGTAACGTCCTGGCTTTTTACGGTGAACCACGACATTTAACGGGCTTACCGCCATCGCCACGCGAAATATTCAACGAAACTGGAGATTTCCAGAGACGTTGAATATATAGTTTTCCCTCGATTTCGCGGAGATTGTTCGCCTCTACTTTTCTTGTTTGAATTTTCAGAGGATGAAAAACATGAGTTTCATATCCTCAAATTTCAAGTTGTATTTATGTTTCTATTCTTTTCTATCAATTACGAAATTAAATGAACTCTTTATTAATTTTCCTATTCCTTTATATACAGAAACTATGGATTATTATCTAGTTTATATCGTCAACAGAGAAAGAGGTATTTTTATTGAATGTGAATTTGTGCTTACAAAAGTTTAACGGCACTAACGAGGCTGAAGTTTATTGCAGTCGAGGTGTCAAGATCGAGGGGACAAAGCTCTCACAACTCGAATCGGGGACGGTGGCAGGCATTTTGGGGGTGTTTATGAGGCATTATGTGTAACTCGCTGGAAGAACGATCCTCCCTTGCTTGTCTCGAGGTATATCATTCACAACAACCCACGTCTCGTGAAATTACAATTCACAAGAGTATCCTGATTCAAGCAGTTAAAGGTAAGTGGTAATAAAGCAATATCTTTTTTTTTCTCTTTGATTCTCTAAATATGTTTCCGTCATATGTAAATAACTATTTAATTTTCAGAATAAATAGTAAAGTGAGTCAAACTAATAACAAAGCAGTGTTAAACAATTTGTAGAAAAAAAAAAACTGATAACTTTCCTCCACTTCCTGCTCTCAATTGCAAAATGTAGTGCCATTTATATTTTAGTGGAAACTGGAGATCGACAGGTCATCCAGAAAATGGTTCCAGTTCAAGTAAAGAATGAAGGGGGTGCAAAGGCTATGAAAGATATGAAAACGTCGACGTACGCCCCAAGTTTACCCAGGGATCATGCAGTGTTAAAAACTCCCCTGTTTGCTAGCAGAAGCGAGTACAGGGGTGACTCGGATCGTTATTTCAGAGTGTTTGTAGTGTTTTAAGATTCTGACGTTTTGACTACCCGAATCGCTGTTGGATGAGGCCAGGTACACCATATCGCGTGTCGGCTTGTGCCAAAGTCCAGCTGAATTTTTTACGAGGCTCTAACCATTCGACCAAAAGCCCGTCACTTTTTTTCATTCTATAAAAATCAGTTTCAAAACGTGGCATGGGTCGTTTTGTGTCGAGGCCATTTCCTCTATTTGAAAATTGATTTTTTTTTTTTTTTCATTTAAAAGTGTTAAACCTTTTCGTAAAACTACCATTTTTATTCCTGTTTTATATTAAAATAGGATTACTATTTTTATCCCCAGTTTCAAAAAGGGAAAACTTCAGTTCTAGATATACAAAAGATTGAAAAAGGTCAAGTGAAAGCTAAGCACGAAAGCTCTATCTCGAGTGTGCTGTTGAATATGCTCAAGACTGAAAGTGTCAAGGAAAGTTTAGAACATTTTTTTCTTTGAATTCCCATCCAAAAAGAATACTTAAAAAAGACGAATAATTATGGATCGTTTCGTTATTTTAAATTAAAATCTCTTTACAATGTGAATGATATTTATAATCAGGATTCCTACATGTCTTTTGTCCTAAAGGGGTATTAAGTGATTTAACGAAGTTACCGTTTCGTTTTTCGTAACGAAACGTCGTTTGCTGCGTAACAAGAGAAGCGGAAATATCATGTGTAAAAGAAAGGATTCGTGCAGGTGAAAAATAATGTGTAATCGGTAAAAAAGCTCGGGACGATTCAGTCGTCCGATCCAAAGCACTATCCCCCCACTTGGGGGAGATTTTTTAATTTTTAATTGGGAAAAAAAATTGCGAGCAACGCTCCATGTCCATGAGCATCAACTACTGTATTCCCCACCTCCTCCACCTTCGGACTCGATCGTTTCAAGAGGCATAACGTTTCAGCAAACACTTGAGAGCAAATACTCTTTAATCTATTTTCAAACAAATTTTTTTCTTTAAATCCGCTGAACCTTTTTAATTTAATAAATATTTAACGTTTTTTCAAAATGTGAACAACCCCCTTTCCCCCCATTAGTTAGAGCTAAAAGTACAGAATGTTCGTTCAATAATTATTAGTTCATTAAACATTGATTCATGTTTTATTATTGTGAGTTTAATAGTAGAATTGAAAGCTCTAGGAAAAATAAGCGAGAAGTTGGGATTATTTGGAAAGTTGAGAAAAGGGATGTCGACCCTCCTCAAAGTCGACGGGCCTTTACGACTTATTAAATCATTTCCACGCGAGAACTGAAGTTGTACTTGGATCGAATAGAAGAACTCGTATAGTCACTCGGTGCGGGGAAAAGTCGCGGAAGGACGCGGTTGGAAGACTGCCAGAATGAGGCGGCTTAATCTTCACCGAACCGGAAGTGTCTGGCGAAAGCATCCAATCTGTCTATCGACGAAATGAAAAACGAGATTAATAAGCTCTGGCGAAGCTGCAAGCAGAAAATCAATTTCGCAAAGGAACAACGCGATCGTCCGAGAAATAAATATACGAAGATTGACGTTGGTAGTGAACGAGCTAATTTTCCAGATTCCTAGATTTATATTTACTTTAAAAATTATTAAAATTTTTTTAATTTCATTATTAAAAGTTCTAAAGTAGAAAATTGAAGAGAATGGAATTTGTAATAAAAAACAAAAAATGAAATCCCATCCTGAATAAAAGTGTTTAATATGCATGTGTAATAAAATACGAAATCAATTTAAAAAATAGATTACAAATGGCCTCAGTGGATTCGGATTTACGAGCAGAGAGAAAACTTGGAAATGAGTTAGGACGAAGATAAAAAGAAGAAAGGTGGACAGACTGGATCAAGTATTGCATGGGGCATCGGTCAGGATCTGGCTGTCGATATCAATGACTGTATTCCTCTCGGATTCGCAGCTCTTTCGTAGTTCTCCCGGCATTCGAAGCGTCATAAAACACAGGTAACTCCGGTATTTATGCGATACGTTCACCGTTTTACGCCCCCAACCCTAGCAGTCTACCAACACTCTCGCGAAACCGGCCTGCTCCATACGTCCGTGATTCCTAGCGTCGGAGGTTAACGCTAATCCCTGTCGGGAGCGAAAGGGGTGCCGAGTGATATACACCCCTGCAACGGGGTGATAATATTCCCCTTTCCAACGACCACCCGGCTCTCATCCTGCCGTCTCAACCATTTCCACAGAAAACCAGAAGAAGGACTCACAGTTTTGGGTCAGATTTCAAGGATGAGAGTCAGTTAAACTCATCCCTGTCTCTCATTCTGATCCTTGCTAAATTTTATCTTGTGAGCTTTTTTAAATTGTTTCAAAATACTAATTTAATGTTTGCTTGTTTCTCCATTTGACACGGGTTATACAATATCTGCGACAAATGATGATCTGTTGATAAATTACTGTCTGACGAAAGATTAACGAAATATGAAGTACAGTTAGACTAAGACCAGGAATTTCGTCCCAATTGCTGCATCAATTTATTGTGAAACTGAAAATGCACTTTAAGCTCCTTAGAGTCTCAATACGGCAATAAGCGCAAGATTTCCTTGAACTGATAGCAGCATTCTGGCCCTCGTGGACCGATTTTCCGTCATTCGCCTCCCCTTTTCCTCCTTGACGATCTAGAGGAATATCGTTGCGTACGAGTGGTAGTTAGGGGCTACCCGTAATGCAGTAATGAGGGCTTACTGCCATGGAAACCAAAGCCGCTTACTGCCAACCACTCTCTACCCCCAACCTGTCCTCCCTCCCCCATCCATCCAAAAACGATCCGTTATATCTACCTTCGATATCACCCTCAACCGCCTTTTTCGCTAAAAACTGTTTCGATTGTTCGTTCTGACCATTTTCAGAGATTTAAAATATTTTTTGATTTGTGGAACTAAAATTAAAAATTCGAGGCATGAAATTTATTGTTTAGAAATAAGTAGATACAGTAGATGTAGTAGATCTACAATAAGTAGATAAGGAAACTCTGTCAGACAAGTTGTCTGGGTTCCTATAGATTTAAGTCCCATTTGTCTATACATATATACTTTTAACCAACTTTTATGCCTATATATACTTTTTAACCAATTTCCAGGTATACTTTATCAACTTCCAGCTCTAATAAAGAAAATTGGATACGTTTTCGAAATTAAGTATCAATTGTTGAAAAACGTGACAGAGTTCATGAAGATACAACCAAGTGTACTTAAAAATTACTCTTTCGAGTCACGAAAGTCGTGACGTATCCAGCTAAGCAAGTACTCTGGAAGAATTCAGTTTCCGGGAAGGTATGGGTTTAAGGATGTTAAAATCAACACAGAGGGTAAAAGAGTACGCTCGACGAGGAGGATCGCAAACCTCGCAATTTCCTTTTCCAATTTGCCATAAACAAGTCGACTACCCCCTCGTTAACTGGGACGCCCGTGACTTCTCGAAACTTGGTACCCCTGGCTTCTATGGGAGGAAGGGGAGGGGAACAGGACTCGATAGACTCAGCCCGAGGGTACTTCGAAGATGGAAGGAGAGGGGATGCAACTTGGTCGAATTAAAGAAATTAAAAGACGCCTCGTTACTCGCATCTCTCGCCTTTTATGCACGAAAAGAAAACTTTGCTCTTTTCCTTCAACCTTTACCCTCCCCTTCAACCTCAGTCGAACCATCAAGGGGATAAGCATTAACCGTTCGTAATGGCTGCGATTATTAGGGCGCATTATTCAGAGGCCTCGGACCCCAGTTTTTTTTTGTTCTCTCTCAGTACCGCTTATTTCTGTTCAGGGGTCTCAGGAAGTAAAGAAACCCTGAATTATTAAGGATCGAGGGACCAGGAATTAAAAATCCGAGTGTCCGCCTACGTAAACCTGGCGACTGGGCGCGAGAAGGAAAAAAAAGAGAGAGATCGAGTAGCGGGTATTTGCCGAGTGAATTAAAAATGAGGACGAATAAGGGTCTGGAGGTTGGCTCACCATCCCGATGAAGAAACGAGACCATCAACTAGGGCGCTACCTTAATGTACCGACGTCTGAATGATTTAAGGTGCCGTGATAACGTCTAGGGTGAATGGCTTTTGGAATAAAAAAGTAGTGCCAATAAGGTGAAATTCAGTTGTTGTGATTCGGCTTTGCTTTACAAATGATTTATATTTCTTGTGAAGTCAAAAAAAAATTCTTCTGAAGTTTAGAGAGCCTCTTATTAAGATAAATAAGCAGATAAATCAAATGCTAAATAAATGTAGAGACAATTGCTCACCTCTTCCACTTCTGCCAACGAACCTAAGGTCGTTGAACTTTGCAACCTGGTTCTTCATCAAAGCAGTCGAGTTGCGTAGCTCAGCGCAACAGTTTTCATCGTTACCAGCACGCACAGTGACCAAAGTTCCATCACCAACTTCCCCAAGAGCCACGACCTTGAAAGCGACCGGAAGTGTCTTGTTTGATCGCCAATGCGACGGCAATACGGTACAGACTACGTGAGGACAACCTTGGATAAGGAAAAAAGACGTCTACACTGATTATAAATTAATAACATACAGTATAATGATTCAGAAATCATGAAATACGAAAAAACTTTATATGAACTTATAGATTGTAATTTTAGGACATCCAGGATACTAAAAAATTATCTCTACTTCATATAGATACAGAAATGGTTTAAAGCTTTCACATTTGTGGATTACAGAGATTAATTTTCAATTTCGTACTGCAATCCCTTAATGCTTAATCCCTTAATGATTACTAACGAAGTACGCAATGAAGTATGATTTTTATTGAATCTTGGAACAAAATTAGAGAAAAGAGAATACCGGAAATCTTCAAAATTAACTTCAAAGTATTCTAAAATAATACATAAAACCAACTGAAAAATATGTCTGACCAAAAACGATTGTTCTACTTAAACATCTTTACAAATTTCACAATATGGATTTTAGAGAAAAAGGGACAGTTTATTTATGACAAAAGATAGTAAATCCTTACCAGTTCTCACGAGTTCTCCAGGATGCTCAGAAAGCAGACCGTCCAATGTCCTCTCAGCAAGAAGATCGGCAGTAAGAGCATAATCGGAAATATGATTTCCACCAGTTGAACTCTGTGGAGGAACTTCACTAGCCAAAAGCATTCTTCGTCTCGAAGAACCTCTTGTCCTTCGAACCCTGGTGCCACCAATTTGGCTCACAGGGTTCCCCTGATGCACCTGATGCACTTGATGATTAACATGAGCCGCTCTTGGATCTGTATAGTCTAGACCCAGAGGCTGATCCTCGGGACGAGCATCTCGCGAAGGATTCGTCATGGGATCTGAGTCATCAGCACTTTTTGTCACAACACCCCATTTCCCTTAAAATACCCCCCAAAGAAAATACACAAAAAACTTTACGATTATCAATAGAAATCCCAAGATATCAAAGATTAACAAATCAAGACACCATTTTCTTGTTTACAAATCTTGGAATTATTTATCTTCAGAGTTACTGCTTTACTTCTTTCGCAGGATTCCATGAGTCTTCTAACTCTTTGGTAGCACTGATGATCATTAGAATTTAACTATATCTACCTCTATAACATTAAATCAATTCAAATTTTCAAACATCACTGATCCCAGGAAAATTCTAGCTCCGAAGATCCCAAATCTTAAGAATCCTCCTCTTTAAATCACAGTTGGTGCTCCAGGAATGAGGATTCAGGACCTTGTAGTCTTTCTTTGAATAGGATAGAACACGCCACAGAAATACACCAATAGATTTCTCTCTGAAATTAGATTTGTTTTCTCCCCGGAACGACGCACACGATTCGGGGTGGTCCTTCTTGCCCTTCCTCTTCGACTCCTTTGATCCTTATTTCATTATCCCGCGGCGGAGATCCGAACGTAGCATCCGTTTGCAAATTCTCCTTCGTCTCGACTGCCAAGTCGCGGAGAAAATTCCTTTTATTGGAATCGACGGCGGTGAGTACAACCCTCCGATTTTCGCTTCCCCGACGACACTTTCTTCCGTACTTTTATTTTTACTCTCTCATCTAATCTCTGCCTTGTTGAATCCAAAATTGAATCCAAAACCGGCGGTCACTCGCGCAACTCTCGATCTCGAAACTATCGCAACAACTCGATTAATATTCAAATTTACGGATTCTATATTTTTGCAATTCTTTTTTAAAGTTTTAAAATCTGTGACCCTGTTACATTTTATAAAAATTACATTACATAAACTTAAAATCCTTCCCTAAAGACCTTTTTATAAATCCTTCTTCTCAAAGGAGTTCCTTCAACTTATTTCACTCATCTTTCCTTTTTGATGACATATCAGCGTTGCACAAAAATAATCTTGACAGTGAAAAACCCTTCCAAATAAATTGGAAATCCCTTCTAAAAATCCCCTTTTCTGCCTAATCACTTGCTTATCACTCAAGATCACAAAACTCACATTCAATCAAAATCACGAGGTAATTCCTTCAGAAAAAAAAATTCACTGGATTCACTTGAAATTTGTGGGTTCTCCAGGACCACTGAGGAGGAAATTTGTTGTTCGCCAGTTGGATGACTTCCGCTCTCTGGTTCTCCAGTCTTGAATTCGAGTAGAAAATTTTCGATTCTTGGCAAAGTTGTTGGAATTGGTGTGCTTTCTCGGAACCGTTAGAAGTGACGAGAATAGTTCTTCTGTAGATCACCTGGTGGGAAGGAACACCTCGGAAGGGTGTTTAACTCGCGCGGTCTCGTTTCGGTTCGGCGGTGGAAGGTGGCGGCTTCTGCGGTGGAGCCGCGCGGTGTGGTTGCGGTGTATTTTTGAGGCCGCCGCCCCCAGCCACCGAGACCCCAGCCCCCAGCCCCCGCCGCCCCACCCCCCCTCACCCAACCAACTCGACGCCCGCACGATGGTGGGAGCAGTTTTTCCAAGCGGTGGGGAAAAATCTCCCTGCCGCCACCGACGCTGCTGCTCCCGTTGCCACTACCGTTTACTTCCGATACTGTTTTCGCTGTTGCACTCGGATCAACGGCCAACGATCAGGATCTGTATCTTACATTTCTCCACTCTGAAAAATAAGGGAAATTTCTGTATTTATTTTAAAATGAATTAAACAGAAAAGTATCTTGTAAAATAATCATTTTTTATAGTAATTATTGAAAGTATTTTAGAAAGCTTTCACAATTGGAAACAACTATTTAATTTGATGTAAATTTCACGTAAACAAAGTGAAATTAATGAGCTTGGAAACATATTAACAAAACATGAAAATTTGGTACCAGTTCATCACTATAATAACATTTTACCATGGGCGACGTTATTGAACTTAATTGATGTTTGTTAATATTATGTTCATTTTACAAAATATGTTTATCCAATATGATGACTATTGTAAATTATTGCTGTTTACTAATTATTTCTTTTCACATTTATAGCTTCTGATTTCTTTCTTAACACATTTTTCTATTCGTAGAACTTTTAAGATTATTAACTATTAAGGGAAGAAAAAATATCAGATCTAAATTCTAACACATGATTTGAATCTATCAGTCACTTTAATTTTAAATTGCCCATGCCCTCGTTTTTCTCACGTAATCTTAATTATACAAGACCGTAAAATCTTCTTTTTTTCAAACTCTCGGCGTTTCTTTATCTTATTCTTCGACCGTTTCGCGAGCAACTGCAAAATGAAACTGGTAAGAAGGGAAAACAAAGACGACGGAAAGACCCCTGGTGTAGATGCGTTTAACGCGAAGGAATAGGGGTCGTGAGCTGGGGGTAGCCGGGGGTGAAAAGTGGAGAGAGAAAGCAACGAGAAAACGTTGAATGTAACTGAGGGTAGTTATCGTGGACACGAAAGCCTGTTTGCGGGTTATCGTCATTCGACTCAGGCTGCAAAACGTCACTTTGCACTTCTCTCACACACGAACACAGAGTTATAGCAAGTCGTAAAGATCACTTGCCTTTAAAAACAAAAGAATGGAAAAAATCTCACTTGCGCTCCGAGTTTTTCAATATTTGATCCATTCCACTGTCTTTACAACTCTAAACTCCCATAAAAACAAAGTTATTACTGCAAGATTCATAGTTCCACTGACATTCAGCGAAAAAAAATAATCCTTGCCAAAATTAAACCTTTGCTTATATTTAATGTTTTATTTAATGCTTTATTTAATGATATATTTAACATTTTGCAATACCAATTTTTTTTTAAGTAGAATAAATAAGATGTAACGGTGTCGAGTTACTCTTTCGAGAGTTGGCACGAGACTATCGATCATGAGAAATATGTTCTGAGTAGGAAGAGAGAACCCCAAAAGTGAAAGCCCCCTATAATCCTACGCCCCTATATTTGTAACAATGGAACCCCCTGCAACCCTAAACGTGCCCTTTACATCCGATGCACACTATCTGATTCTTTGTCTTTTTACGTTTCTCTCACTTACACACCCCTTATTCAGAGTTCACTCTTGCATTTTTGTTATATCTCATCTTATCTGACACGGATGATTCTATAAACAGGGATGCTCGATAGGTGAAAGGGAGCCACCCCTAAATCAGCCCTTTCACATTTTACACGTGTAAAACATAAAATGTGACAAGAACACTCCCACGTCATTTGAGCCTCTGATGCTCCCTTTTTGGGAAAATCATTTTCACAAAGCTGTAAAGAGTGTTCGATTATCCCCGGATCCAATTATCAAAAACGAATGATCTTTTGCCACTTTTTTGGGTAATTGAATCAATCTCGTAACAGGTTTTTTTTTATTCTTTCCTATAGCACGTAAATGGCAAAAAAAATTAATTTACCATTAAACATAAAATTTCATGAAATGTTTTTTCAATCTAGCTATAGAAGGGAGATGAAAATTATCAGAAAGTGGCATTCCAGACAGTTTAATTAGCTTAAATTATTCCAGTACCTACTTGCATAACAAAATTTGATTTATAATAGGCATAAAAATGTATTATTAATCAAAAGATTCATTTTTAAATGAATGCTGACCCTTTTTAGCATTATTTTTTCAAGCGAACCCACGTTTTATGGAATGAGCAACGCGAATCGATTATTGACGTACTTTTACGTTCGAATTAATTGGTCCAATTATCCAAACTGGACAATTACATGCTGGCAACCAATTAGACTGTTGGTTTAGTTCGTCAGCCATATCGAGTGCAGCTACTCTCTATATCATCCTAAATATCTAAATGCAATTATGATATTGATATACAATCAACCCCCAGACAATTTAATGTAAAAAATAAATAAATTATTTCTATTAAATTGTTCTTTTAATAATTTTTTTTTCAACTTAATTATTAAAGTGCGTCACTCACCATTAACACTTTTTTCACTAACACTATATCACTATTCAGTACTCCGAGTCTATATCCGTATAAGAAATCACTGAACAGTGAATCGAATTTTAAAATTTTCGTATAAATAAAATATTTCGCGTGATTTTTCGGCAGAAAGGCGAAAATAAAAATAAAATTGAGGGTATTAATCGCAGAAGGTTAGCACATGTTACCAGGGCTAGTCTCGAAAAAGGCCGCTGGTCTTAGCGGCGTCTTGGGGGTTTTGGGGGTGTCGCGGGTGATGACACGGGGGTAGAGGAATGAAAACGTGACGGAGGCGGTACCGGGGGCGGGTCGGACTTTTTCAGAGAAGTGCGCATGCGGAAACTTTTATACCCCACCAGCAGCAGCCTTAACGTTCTTAAAGGCTTCTTAGGGTAAGTTTTGTCCTCGTCCTCGAGGGTGTCGAAGAAAGGGGGTGAGAGCCATAAGCGCGTCGCGTCGGGTGGTTGCCGTGGGTGTAGAAGGGTTGCACCATGCGGTACGCGTTACACTACAACGGTTTTGGTCGCTTGACTTGATACCAGACCAGATTGCACTTTTTTTTTAATTTTATTCTGAGAAAAAGGTTTGACATAAAAGGCATAATTATTTGACATAATTATTATTCAATTATAGCTTGCATTGAAGAGTCATTTTTAATCTTTATGTTCAGATGAAAAATTTTAAAAGCCACACGAGGAACTCTGTAACATGTTTTCTAAAATATGAAAAAATGAACCTTTAGCTTGTAAATATCCTTCCTTTCTCAACGTATAAACAAGATATAAAGTATCACAAACTACCCTGTTTCCATTTTAAATTCGGAATTTATTAAAAGCTGAATATGAATATAAATATGAGTATGAATAAGTGTATGTAGAAAGTTTATATTATTGGAAAAATTTCTAAAATCATATATAGTAATGGTTATTACAATATGGAAAAGCATTCTTCATCATTTAAATCTGGTATTTCATATCACTGTTAAATGAATCACAATATGAGCCAGCTAATTGTAAATGTAATTTAGTTAATTTGAAATTTCTGTATTATTTCGGGATACATGAAAGCCCCATTATAGCAAGTCCGATTTTCTTCTGAATACCAATACAGTGAATTTTCGAATTCATGGTACTTGGAATAAGCCGCAACTAACAAAGTCATTAAATTATTTTTTATTTAAATGATACCTAAGACGTGTCAACACGATGCTTTTATTTCTCCCTTACAGCCAGGCTAATCCGTTCTGGCAAGACTTCACGCAAGTTCGCACCGATCCGACATAACGAGATTGTCAAGAGAAACCAAAGGAGTAGCGTAAGGAGTTTTGGCCTGAGGCCCAAATTAGATTAGAAGCGAGACAAGTATGTAGTCTTCGGGGCTTCAATGCGTCCTAACATTGGCAAATCAGCTTTTATCGAACAATGAATTTTATACATGAAAAAACTTGAATAAAAACCACATGATCAAAACTGATTTCCAATTTTTACCCATTAAATCCCAAAGTGTTAATTTTTCATCCATAAGTGGATTACAAAGTAGATCAATTGTAATTATTCAAATGTTTTTCAATTGCGCAACACTTTGATCCACTTGTCGCTCAAAATTTGACACCTTGGGATTTAGCGTATACCTCTTTTAAAATTGTTCAATTTTACCATCCCCTAATTTCGCTAAAACAGCAGCAATCGGCACAGAGCAGATAAATTACGAAAAAAATAGATTCCTCTTACTGACAAAGAAACGGAGAGAATACCGAATAAAGTAATTGATTTTTTTAAGCGAAATAGCACCCCATTCGCTCCTTAGATCATAATTCCAAGAGACTAAAAAACTATCCGAATTTTACGATCATCGTTATCAATAAAGAAAATTCTTTTCCACTCAAATTTCTGAAGCAGACAAGGAAGCAGAAAAACATGAGTAAAATAAGAAAACATCTCCAACGTAAATACAAACCGAGGGTGAGAACGAAGCAAGGATGGAGAGTAAAGGGGGTGAAGAGTTCGTCACAGAGAAAATAAGAAAGCAAATTACCTAGCAGTCACCTACCCCTCGGGGGTAAGGTGTCGATATGACATGTAGGGAGAAGAACCCACGGAGGCAACCCCTGGGGTTTATTACAAGGGTGGAATCAAATACACCGGGTGTCAAAAAATGAAACGCCTCCCCACTGCGTTTCTCGACCCTTCTTACGAGGAAAATTCGAAGGGACGAGGTCACGGTGAGTTACTAAGGGTGGGGGTGCTGTATTGGTGGATTCACGCTCTCGCGAATAAAAGTCCTTGTATCACTCTCCTTCCACAATATTATCGGGATTTAATGAAAGCCGAGCAAAGCCTTGTCGAACGACCGCGAACTTCTTCGATATCAAGACTTGGAAGGGGGATGGAGACATTTCTTCTATATTTTCTGATTGTCGTACCAGTTAATTAATAAAACATTTTTTAAGAATCTTAAAATTTAAAAAAGTATCTGCTAATTCATCGTTATTATCGAATTCATTAAAGTAACTGATCCAAGAAAGAGACATCAAAATCAACTGGAATAACTACCTCGCAAGCTACTTTAAAACCAGTCTTAGAATAGTTTTGCGAAAATTACTGTTACTAAATCCTCGGCTTTCCTCCCACTGAAGAGGGCTTTAAAGGGGTGGCACTTCCCCCGCGCGTCGTCACCCCATTTTCCGGCTTTGCCTCTCTCGTTTGTTTCGTAATCTTTAAGATCGGAAGGGTTGGGGCTCAACGAGAATCTGAAGAAGCTGCGAATATATTGTCCCTCTAAATTTACCATCATCAAAAAAATTACTTCTCATTTAACCAAACACACAAGTAGAATTGTATCTCTTTGATAATAATTTTTATTGGCAATCTTCTCCTTGAAATAGTTCAATTTTAACATCAGAATCAAAGCCTAAAGTTCAAGATTGAACTTGAATCGCTGGACGATTGATTTACAGGCATTTTCGCAACGAAACGCCTTAGTACACCGACATTCAGGGGAGAATAAACGAGTAGTGATTAAATATTATGACCGTCGTAGCGTTTCACTACGAGTTGCCTTCCAAAGATGTTACTTAGCATAATTAAAGGACCTGGAATTCTGCGGGTAGGACAAGACCTATGGTTCTGGTTTGGTTTTCGGTAATCAAATAGAAATGCATATTCAACTTTCTCTTTACACACAAATTATAATTTACGTGCGTTCAACTAATAATTTATATCAATTTACATTCGAGAGCTTGAGAGTTCAATTGTCCTTTTCTGAGAGTTAAAAATATGAAAAATTGTATCGGCTAGTTGAAATCGATCTGTAAAGTTTTAATGAAATCTGTTTATTTGAAGTGTAAGGTCCAACATCCCTAAACTTGTCAAACAGACAGGTTCGAATCAATGAGCCCTGATCGAAATCGACTCGTTATCCCGAACCTGGTGGTCGTCATCGTCGTTGACCAAGAACGACCCGAGAGAGTCAAGCTGGAGGCGATTCTGGGGTCATTTCCATTCTGCCCTTGCAAAGTGGTATCATTTCCCCAGGGACTAGAGGGTCCTCGATTCTCAGGATCGTGACGCAGCTGGTCCTGGTTTCGATTCCCTGGCCTTTCTCACCCCTGACCACTGGCTATAGTATATCAAGTTCAATTTCTTCATTCTACAGGAGTCAATTTTTCCTATTTCTGTTCGAAATCCTAACTTCTCGATCTACATTATAAATCCTGAATTCTGTTTAACACTTCTGAAACAAGAACAAGATAATAATTTTTTATGAAACATATGACGAGTCCAGAGAAATGTTTGCTAATGATTTGAATTCTGAAATCTGGATAAACAAAGACAAGAGTCGAGCTTTTTCCTATTGCGTTTTTTCCCGTTTACTCCATATAGTTCCAGAATCAACTATCATATTCTCTAGTGTGTCCTTAAAGATAAAATGCCCATCTCCATACCTAATGTAATCGCTGCCGGGTTCATCAGCCGTATCCTTCAGCGTGGAACTAACTACTAATGCTGCAATTTTTTCCGAGATTTTACGTCCACGAGTTATGGGCCACCCATTTGCATGGAAATGGGGTCGCGGGGTCGAGATCCCTCGGACGGGGCTACTTCGCTCGGTAAATTCCCTTTACTTCCTATTGAACCCATTCTTTATTCAGCAAAAAGTAGGAAATAGACTGGCTTTTATTTTTCGACGGATTTTCTTCACTTCATTTTAGGTGGCATCACCCTTATACTTCTCCCCTTAATTAAGATCTATCATCTGTCTTCTGTGATTTACAAATTCGAAATTCGGCGCGAAAGATATATTATTTATGAATATCTGATTAAAAATGGATACAAATGTTATAAAGAGATCTTTCAATTATACATATGTTCGTTGCACGCTAGCATCCTACACACTTAGGGTGAAGGAGTGCTTTCAACCTTCACAGGGTTGATCAAGCGAATGTTCTTGACATGCTTGCAGCAGCTTGCAATTAATTTATTTTTCCAACACAGAAGCGTTAATTGTGAAACTTAGATAGGCGGTCGTCAGGAACCCCACAGCTAGAGTTTGTTAATGGTATAAGGATGAGGAGAAGAAAGGAGTGAGCAGAGAAGAGCTAGAGATAAAAAGAGGAAGAGAGAAAGTGAGAGAAGCTAGGGGTGACTTTAAAGTTAGCAAGTGAGTAAAGGATAAACGAACAAGGTGGGATTAACATTAGAACAAGAGAAAGAAGAACTTGGTAAGGGAATTGAGGTAGGAAGCCAAGGAGTTTCAGGGTTGCGATTGAATTACAGGAATAATTAGAATGGTGATTACGAGAGGAGCACGCCTCGTTGACCAATTCTTTTTCACCCTTTAAGAGTCGCTAAGCCAGAGACTTGCAAAAGATCATATTTACTAACTAAATGATTACAGTTCATGTATAATGAACATATTCATATAGAAATTAGAAGTTACGATTTTTGTTTTATTGAATATAACAAATCATGTAAAAACTCTTGGCCTTTAGAGTAGAATCTGTATAACGACCAACACGAGTTGTTCTACTGATAAGTTGCTGCGAAAACTATTATGATACCCCGTGGGTATCTTTATGCGCAAAAACTGATGGCTCAACGGGATTGGTCGTTGAGGCCAGTCCCCGTGGTACACTTGACCGGAAATATCGTAGCGCCCATAAAAAAGACTTATACCTTATCGCGATTGTTCGATCTGCCTGCATATGTTTCAACTCTATGTAGACTTTTCCATAGTAAAAGAGTCAGTGTATTTCATCCATTTGGGATAAAGTCTCTCTATAAGAAAAAGTCGAACTTCATAAATTTATAAATATTTTGTATTACCTTATTCGTTTATTTTTTATCTTAGTGAATTGTAAAAATAAGACTCATTCAATTTGTTAAGCGATTATCTATCACTATATCAAATTCGATCATGAATTAGAAAGATATGAATAATTTATCTGCTCTTTGATCTACTTGGACTACATACTTAATCAATCGAAGAATTTCAAATCTATTTCAAAATCACAGTAGTTGTAAATTTTCTAATAAGTCATATACTCAGAATTATAATAGAAAGTAGGAATCCAATTTGGACATCAATTCCTAATTGTTTATAAGAATTTAATAAACAAGTGCATTATTTGGTCATTTTTGAGTAGATATATTTCGAGTAGAAGTTTAGTTTTTTCAAAAAATCAATTACAAACATTTGGAGATAAAGTCTCGAGAAAAGCTCGACCTTCATAATCTTATAAATTTTATTTTGTATTAATTTATTCGCACCTAATTATTTCTTGTCTTAACCAATTAAAAAGCCTCGTTTGGTTAGTTAAGTCATTGTCTATCATTATATAAAATTCGATCACTTTGAAAGGTATCAGACACTCATTTTTGTCATGAATTAAAAAGATATGAATGATTTATCTGCTCTTCAATCTACTTGGATTAGATTCTTAATCAATCGAAGAATTTCAAATTTATATCAAAATCACAGTAATTGTAAATTGTATAGCAAGTCATATCCTCATAATAGTGATAAGAGTTTCTTTTACGCCTTTGCTATTTTTTTGTCAGTTTTTTAGAATAATTAACACTATTGCATTTAAAAAAAAATATTTATCAGAATTATATTAGAAAGTAAGAAGAAAGTAGAAGCCAAAGAAATTTTTAAAGATTTATTTATTCATTATTAGGATAACCAAGTCGTGAGGCTTCTTTGAACATGGCCAATAAAGAATCTAGAACTTCTTCTCCATTGGGGATAATTTGATCAGCTGGAAGCAAAAAACCGTATCTTCCAGTATCACGAAATTCGTATGTGAAGGCAATTGGCAGTTTCAAAGTGTTCTTAACCCAGTCGATGGAAGCTCCACTAGCAATATCTGCAAAGAGAATAATAATTATTAACGATAATTATTTTAAATTATGCACCTGCACAATAATGAAACTTACAGATTGTTTCAGCAATATTTCCAGTTACATATCTCGTGCCATATCTCTGCTTGAGTGCAGCTATTGCCTTTTTTCCCATGGAAAGCTGAAAGTGAATACACATATAAATATATACACATTGTAGCCTGTTTTCCATTAAAAATTTGTCTATACTAAATTCCTAGTTGGACATTTTTCTCTACAAAACATTTACAATTTTTTTGATATTATACAATACCTCTTCATTATAATTATCTAGATGATCTGCTGTGTGACCATAAGGGAACATCAAGAGTTGCGAATAACTGTGGAAGGAGAGGTATGCAAAAATTTTGCTTCCAAGTGACTTTATATATGTAGACATTGACTTGATTTCCGGTTCACTGAAGGGAGCTTTTCCAGCGTACGTTTCAGAGCAAGGGTTGCTGCTGGCTCCACCGGCTAAAATTAAGAAGATTCATATACATTCCTATACAGATAAAATTCCTCATGACACAATAAAAATTTTTCAATATATTTTTTTCAATAGAGAACAAGATCCTTACACATCCATTTGAAGTCCCAGTTCCTGTTGGGATCGGCTCCAACACAAAGACTATTTTTGTTAGACCTAGTCTTTCTCCACGCACGGTTCTAAAAAATGTTCAGATTAAATCTCATGTATTGTGTAATCAATAACTTTACTAATCAACATTCTTTACTAATCAACGTTCTTTACTATATTACGTAACGTAATTAAAAACACAAACCTTGGTATATGTGTAAACGTATCCATCAGGATTAAAGCTTGGGAAGATGTACCAGTCGTGTTTCTCAGCAAGAGCCCTGACATCTTTGTTCGTACTGGTCAATAATTCATTAATAAGGTAAAGAGTAGTTGCTGGAGTGATCCACTCGCGGGCATGAATTCCGGATTCGATGAAGATTCCTGGATTGCCTTCTTTGTAAGAGATTTTGATTCCTTTGATTACGCGACCTTCGCTAGTTTTTCCGGCATTAACAACCTCAACCTCGTCATTATTTTCAGCCAAATTCTCGAGGTACTCGTAGATCTCCTCCAGAGTGTGGTACTCATCGAAGGAAATCAAACCATCTTTGGTATTGGATCTGCGTCTCGGATTTTCCGTATCTATGAGATGTTGGACATTGTTGATGTAAACCTCGTATTTCAAACCAGTCAAGGTCATCAACTCTTTGAATTCTGGAAGGATGCTGGGAGCAACCATCAAATCTGCTGTCTTGTTGACAAAGCTTGGTCCTTTCCAGAAGGAAAACTGTAATACATGATGTGAAATGATGAGAGAAATTAGAAATAATCAGAGAAATTACTTTGAACTTGTTTTTCAATTAATTTTTGCATTCTTACGCTATTGTCAGAATCCTCCATCTGACGCAAAAGTTCAAGATGCTCTTGGGTTTGGGGGTAAAGCCGGTACACCTTGTAGTTCTCGAAGGTGGCTTTTTCACTCAAGCCCAGAGCCACGAAGGCCAACAAAACACAGAGAGATCGCAGCATTTTGAACCTGTATTTTTGATTTTGAGATTAATTAATTTCAAAGAAGACATATTTAGGAGAATAAATATGAATACTCACCCTGGTACTGCACAGAAGAGAAACGAATTGCGTGTAAGTTTTCCAACCAGCCAACTCTTCTATTTATCTAATACACCCCCCTTTCCCTGCCCCCACTCTTTCGAGCGACAATATTGATGAAGATGATCTCTTTAGAAATATCAGAAAATAAATACAGTCTTCAAAAATTAATCGGACAATTACACAAACCTCGTACGTGACCATGTAAGTATTGCGCGTCTCATCGATAACTCGTCTGATAATAAATCCATTGATAATCTTACGAGCAGATACAAGTGATAATTTAACGAATCTACATTTTTTGGTTTCTAGGAATGTAGACACTTGAATGATGTCATGAAAAATTTGACCTCATTTAAACTTGTATATTTTCATTTTAAAATAAGAATTTACATAGATATAGAGAGTTTATATTGTGGTCATGGACCTCCCGTGGCACGATAACCGCGCAGAAGGTCATTTTTAATCTAAACGAACAAAATTTAAAGATAAATTGTAAACCTACAATTTATATTCAAGGTGGAAACAATACGGGTACAAGGTCTATCTTTCGCTCCGCATATCATATTTAGTGCAGGTGTCAAGTGCATTTATCGAACTGATTTGTACATTTACGACTGAAGAAACATATCTCATAATTTATCTAGAAAAAAAAGATTAGGATTCAGTTCAATGCTTAAAAAGTGATCAGAGGTATAATTTAGGAGTGTGATAAGTTACGACATGCATTATTATCAGAGAAAACCGATCGGTACAAAAATTACGAGATAACATCAGCGAAACTTCTAAAAATGTCTGAGTAAAGAAATAATCCTCTTTAATATGAAGATATATAAGAAAGGAGATTTCTAGCATTTGGAAGGATGGAAAAGGAGCTTGAAGATTGTGGTGTCTTTGTGACAGTGCCTCGATGCTTTGGAGCCTTGTGGGACGAGCTTTTGTTCCGGTTGTCAGGGCTGTCGTCGCAACAAGGGGCTGTTTGTCATACGTCGATAGGCGTCAGGATTGACATACTCGCTGGGTGTGAAACGGAAGCGTCACCAGGAATGACGAGGAAAGGGGACTGAAGAGGTAGAAGAGATAAATATTTGAGGAATTTGTCGTCTTCCAGAGGACTAGGCGACCTATGGCGTGTTTGACGGAATGATAAAGGGATTTCAGTCAATTTACATACGTCTAAGGTTGTTCTTTTCTTCTTTACACGATAAAAAGATAAAATCGAATGCACAATACACGAACTTCTTTTACACTAGGATAATATCATTTTTGTCAAAATTATTTTAAATTACAACTTTTCGAGTGTGTAGTGTAATGTAGTTTATTAAAAAGTTTACTTGGCTAAAAGGGTTCTACCAACAATTTTGAAACCAGTGGAAAATCACTGTCAGAATATATTTCTGAGAAGCGCAGAGCGAAAGAGAGAGGGACTAAAGCACACATGTTCTCGTAAATGTGTATGTAGAAAGGGTATATACGTGGATGGAACGTTCATGAAAAACCAAGCTAACCTGGGTAAAACGAGCCTGGAAAGTTCATTAATGGATTAAGAGTGCTGGATCGATACGATTAGCACGACCCGACCAATTTTCACTCCTCGATACATTTGTTCACAGAGATAGAGAAAATTGCATATAGAAAAAAATTGTAAAAAAATGCTGAATCAAGAATAGAATCTGCTATAAAATGATAGTAAAATTCAATACTATACAATAGAGTTTTTGAAATATTTTGTTTGTTTAATTGTTGAATATAAACACAAAATTTATATATATAAATAAAAAGAAAGTTGAAAAAAAAATATTTCGAGTGAAATTTGTATTTTATCAAGAGACGGAGTATGAAATATAGTCTATAGAGAGTGAAAAATTATTCTCAATTGCACCGCATCGATCGTAGAATTGATATGAACAGCATGTTTCTGAACCCTTGGTCCTCGTATGGGGGTTGAATTTTAAAACTGGCCCCAGGAGAGTATGTCTCGCAAAATCAGGCTCTACGCGGTCCTGTTCTTGCGTAAGATGGTACAAACCCCTTGAGAATATATCACAACCGGTTTTACAGTGGGAAAATAGGCAATTGATGTTTTATTTTCATCCATTTTATTCCTTATAATTTATTCATTCAAAATCGACCAAATTGATTTTTCTTTAAAAAATGCATGACTAATAAGTAATAATATCAAATTGAATCTGGTTGAGAGCTAATTCTTTCATATCTTATCAGCTTGATTACGATGGGCATAAGTATTATCACAATTTCCAATGATCTTTGAGACAGAATCTTTTGATTAAAGTTTCTAAATAAATTCTCATTTAAACACTTTCGTCTGTTGTGCTTTCCTTTTGTTTTATTAAAAAAAGTAAGAGTATAATAGGAAAAAAGATAGAGTAAAGATAGGAAGTTATACAAAATAAGAGCAGTTGAAAATATGTTCAATTTAAAGATTGAAAGACATAAAATTGTGCAATCCGTTATCGCTATCTGTGGTAAGTACTTTAAACTTTAAATAATAATTCTAGTTATCTATAATTTATTTTTTATTGACAGTATCCTTTACAACAATTGGATATGGAATGAACCTAACTTGGACCTCACCAGCCCTTCTTTATCTAAAAAGCAATAATTCAGAATTCGTGATATCAGAATTTCAAGGATCATGGATAACATCAACTTCGGATATCGGATCAGCAATCGGAAATCTACTAAATTCAATATTCTCTTCATTCATGGGTCGTAGATATTGTTTAGCTATAGCCACCATATTTCAAGTAATTTCATGGACTTTGATTGTTATAGCAAATAACGTTCAAACTTTATACATTTCGCGATTTATCAATGGATTCGCATGTACTTTTGCCCTAAATTTTGCAATGATGTACGTGGGAGAAATTGCAGATAAAAGTATAAGGGGAATTCTACTTTTAACATTAAGGATAGGTTTACAGTCAGGTAGCTTACTTATCCTTATAACTTCAGCATTTCTCTCCTACAAACTGACGAATTTAATAGCCCTCTTTATACCAATTCTTTTTTTACTTTCATTCGCCTTTCTACCAGAAAGTCCTTATTACCTACTATTGAATCATCGAAAAGAAGAAGCCAAAAAGGCTATAATAAAACTACAAGGATTAAGTAACGTAGAAATGATTAATGCAGAATTAAGTAGAATTGAAAAGACTGCCAAAGAAGCAGAAGAAAGAAACAAGCGATGGGCATTATGGGATTTATTCTCCATTAAAGGAAACAGAAAAAGCTTCACTATTATGGCACTGATAGAATGTACTAAAATTTTATCAGGCAGACTTGCAATTAATGCTTACAATCAAGAAATTTTCAGTTATAGCGGTTTTTCTTTTGCCCCAAAATATTCTGCAATATTGTATACGGTAATCACAATAACAGTACTTTTAATAGCTACTCAAATTATTGATCGTGCTGGTCGAAGAATAACAGTTCTCTTCTCAGGAATATTTTCCGCACTTGGATTAGGAATTGTGGGCACATTTTTCTTTATTAAATTTTATCTCTTTTTTGATACAGAGTCCATAACATGGTTACCGTTATTTGCTTTAATCTTCTATAATATCGCCTCGACTTTTGGTGTCGGAACTTTACCATACATTCTGACTGGCGAAATTTATGCTCTTCACGTTAAAGTTACTGCAGTGACCTGTGTAGCCATTACTGGCGACTTGACGAACTTTCTTGTCCAACTATCATTTCCATGGCTGAATAATTCTCTTGGAATTTATACAACTTTTTGGATTTATGCACTCTGTTCTTTCACAGGGTCAATTATTTTCTTTATAATTACGCCTGAAACTAAGGGTAAAACTTTGGAGGAAATTCAGGACATTTTACACTCGAAATTGAGCGAGAAGGAAAGTAATGGAATTTAGTAAAAATAGAATTATGCACATTGTTGACTATGAATGAGAATATGTTTACATTAATTATGAATAAAGGTTTTTTATGTTTATTACTGAATGTATCATTTTTATACCAATGTTCTAAATTTATATGCGAATCGATTTAAAATTTCTTTATTACTTTTCTATAAATTGTCTATTGTAGGAGTAACCTTCAGGTAAATTTTAAGGTTTAACGACATGCACCTAAATGAGTCAGACGTAGATTAAAGGCGAACACCGCGAGTACGTCAGTCCCGAGCGTCCTTTTACCCAAGATGCCTTTCCCGGTAATAGTATGCTAAAACACAGTGGGGTGAATTGGAAGGGGTAGTGAGAACTTGGAAGATGTGAAGGTGGAAGGTGGAAGGAAGGAAGCTAGGTGGTAAGACGCACGGCAGGGTGTCGGTTGGTTGGAGGTTGCCCGGAGGAGGTCGACCCGCTGTCGCGGCTCTAATAAGCTACCCAGCCTCATTCCACCTTACGACCCTTACACCCTTACACAACCTTACAACCTTACATCCTTTAGAAGCACAGAGGAGAGCTTGCAATTTGATAAACTGTCACGAGCGTTCACCCGCACACTCTTGCACTTAATATCGCCTGACATAGCCGTCGAAGAACGTTGTTCGTGCAAGAGTGGGTTACAGATTTCCTACTTCATGAAATTTCAATCGAACGCCCTAATAAATTTATCGGAGGTGCATTTAACGCTACGTTTATGGAAGACATCCCATCCAAAGAAATTTCAATATCTTTGCTGCGCTAGATTGAAACTTCTCGATCCATTTTCAAGAAGAATTTCCACGAAACACATTCGTTCATTGATTCATTCAGTTTTAGACAAGTGTCTTCCAGTTTGAAAAAAACTAATGGAAAAGATCTTGTGCGGTTAAACTCGCACGTCAATGGACTTTGGACAGTGATAATAAATCAATTGACTTTGTGATATCTGATGAAAGTCTGAGAAGATTAAAAGATTCGTTACTATGCATCTGAAGATCTTTGTGGGCTTTAAAAGACGTTTGTTTATTGCACTTGTGCTGAAAGTGTGATTTTTTCGAAAATTGCATATTTTTGATTTAGCTACTTGAGTCGACGTTTGACTGGCTTGACTTGGTTGGGTTCTACTCGCGTTGAGGGATATGTGAATATTTGATCGGTCCTCCAACGCCAGCCCTAACCCACCCCGGTCGCTTCTCAGCCACCCCCGGTCACAACTGTGGTGAATTATTCAACGCCCCTTGGGACTCCAGTTACCTATGTGAACCGTTCTGAAGACCTCGAAATTTCTGAATTTTTTCTTTGAATCTCAGAGCCTTCTCCCCCCTTATTTTATTTGCTTCACTAACCACTTTGTCCACATGCATTAATAATTTGCAACTTAAAATTGACTGTGAATCAGAAACATACTTTTAACTTCTTTTATATTTGAAAGGAGCATAAAGTATTATAGATTTTATATGTAGATTTCAGATGAATGAAGATTGAAGGAATTTCTTCTGTAAAACTTGGTATTTTTTGAGTTTTATGGTAAATAGAATAATTTCCGATTTAGTGTACGACAACGTGAGCCAACAAGGTAAACGACGAACAATCGACTCGTTCGACAAATAAACGTTGGTAAGGAAATAGTGGGTAAATAGAAGCTTGCTGAGGGTGGCTTTTGTCACTTACATGTATGCAATATTTACTTTAAAGCTGCAAGTTACCATTCGGTTCATGATTTTGGTAAATGTCATCACATGTTCTGAATGGAGTTTAAAAATCTGGAGAATTTTCAATGTAAAATATTTTATAACTTTTTTTTATCCTGAGATTTTGTTAAAAATAGATTATTTGTCCGATCAAAGATTTCTGAAGGGAATCAAAATATTAAATTTTTTATTTATATAAAAATTAATGTCAAAATTTTACCCTCAATTTTTAAATTCAAAAGTAATACAGTGCTGCTTCTTGCTGAGAAACTCCGAACATCCTAGGGGTACCCCAGAGGGTCAGTAACGTTAGGTCGGTACATAAATACCGTTGGTAATACAGAAAGTCCATTTTTAATACCTTTTTTTTATAAATAAATATTGTATTATAATAAAATTTACAGGAAAAAATCAAAATTATTTATCTTCATAATAATTTATCATTTATTTTTACTTAAATTGATAATCAAAACTGTTGAATGCAAGATATTTTACATATCTATAATATAAAAATTAAAATTAACTATTAACAATGGCTAAAAATTATTTTTATAAATAATTACACCTGAGAGTCTACTCCAGTAATGTTAAATAAATTTTTGTTTAAAATGAAAAACAATCTAATAATTCACAAAGAAGAAAAATTAAAATATTGTAATTTTGCATTCAGTGTGCTTTTATCTTGATATGTACTTGACATGAAAGTACTTGTATATTCGTGGAAATTCCAAAATGTTTTCACTGTCTTTGAATGCCTGCACGAAATCCTTTTTCTTACATTTCGTACGCGACATAAATTGTAAATAAAATAAACACGATGAGAATACTCTTCAAATCGAGTATATTTACTATACGTTTGTTAGTTGCAATGCAAATACTGTAAAAAATTAATTATTTCGTCATTTTTTAATTGTCTTTCTGCTGGTTAAATATATTGAACTATTTAGTAATCTTCTTTTTCGAAAAATGGTTAGAACTACGTTAGGCATCTTTTGGCTAAATTTGAGTTAAAATACACCTGCTGTGAGGCACCTGCTGTATTAACCTTGTTTTCATGCTGGCGTAGCATCTGCCTTCCTCACGCGCCAGTTCCTTCGAACACGCGTCTCCAACTCCTGCGGGTGATTTATTTTAATTTTAGTCCTTTGTTCTACACTGTAAAAATCCATTTGAAAATTACCACGTAGATCAGGAGACACAAAATTATCTGTGATTGGTGTGTTACTTTTACAGAAAATTTCCAATTTTTTCAAATTTCTTTTTTTTTGTATAAAGGAGAGTATAAACTTATAAAATTTTATAACTGTACAACTAGAAAAAATTAAATTAATTTAATTAATTTAAATTAATTTTTGAATTCCCACAGGCTGCCATTGATCAAAATTTGGCGCGCGATTCAAAATCGAATTAATTTAATTCGATTTGGGTTGGGTTATGAAACTTATATATTTCATTTTATGAAAAATTATTCCTGCGGATTATCCTTTGTCTTTCGCTTAATATAATAGATTAGAAATGATAAATCATATTTCGAAATTTAAATGCTAAAACTGCTTCTGGGTTTTCCCATACGACTTCCGTTTAAAAATCGTTCCTCTGATGAACTGACGAGGCCATCGGCAGCGACGACCAAGCATAATAAAATTTCATTGAATGAATACTAAGATCATAGATCCTGGCAAGAGTTCGAAAAGAAATGCGTCAGAATGCTTTTCATGTCCAGAATTATAAGCTCACTAACTCTGAATCTCCAAGTCGACTTTCTTGCGGAAGATTTTGTTTTTTTATGCTTTTTAAGAGTGTCAGTTTTGGGTATAAATCTCTCAAAGGATCTTTTGATCACGACGGATTAGCATAATCGATGTGAGCTTAATAAAAAGTTAAAAAAAGATCCTTTTTGTGCTCAAAAATACGTCTTCAATTTTTATTTCGGTTTGAATCTTTATTCCTGCCACTGAATTCTTTGCCATAAAAAGAAATTTGTCATTGGAGAAAGATCTGATATTTTATGATCCTTTTTATATTTAAGGAGTTATTTCCTCTGAAAAAGCCCTGAAAATATATTTACATTATTCATATTATTGATATCGACTCGATAAATTGTGGTCAATTGATTGTCAATTGTTTATTTGTAAAAAAAATGACATCTCCAACATATGTGGTTATAAAATTACTCTTTTAAATTATTTTTAATTATGATTTGCCACTATATCCAGGCAAAGATTTATTTTAAATCGAACTTTAATAATTTAATGACACTAATTAGATTTATTTGTGAATAAACTTGTCTGTAAATTTCCTATAAAAATTATCATACAGGATGTTGGTATTCTTTACGAGAGATTCAGTTACAGAAGTTTAGATTCTTGTTACGCTTGCGCTTTTTGAGGCTCAGTTGCCTGCGCATGCGAGAAAGGTAAACCATGGGTAAACCGATCTTTCAGCTTAGAAGCAGCTTGCGAAGCCCTTAAATTGTCGCGACCATGGCCACTTTGTATTACCGTTACTCGTCGATCGGGGGCGTTAAGCAAGGAGGTGCACGGCTAGTAGTTGGATGGGAGACCCCTCCGATGAACGCTTCTGCATATGGTCGTTGATTTTTACTAAACGGCAAAGGACCATAAAAAATATGTTTAATAAATATAAAAATTAATTTTGAATATTTAATTAATTACACAATATTTTTAAAAATATATAAATATATCAGTTACCATATATCAGTTATCCGGTCTCTACCTTACCGATATTTTGTCCCTGCAATGGCTGCAATGCACATTTAAAGGAAAATATACTATAATAAGCCTATGAGGTGAATTTATATGAAAAATAATATAATAATATAATATATAAAATAATAGAATATATAATATAAAATATTATATAAAATAATATAATATAAAATAATATAACATAAGAGAAAAGTTAACAGAAACTGTGACTTTGAGAAAATTCGAAGATAGGACTAGATATTAAAAAATTTTTATTATTTTTCAAACCGCCTTGGTAATTCAAATATTTTTTATCTGTTTAGAAACTTCAACAGCTGGGATTTTGCGATTAAACGATATTTATTAAGAATATGCGAAAAATTAAAATCAGGTAAATTTTCTTGGATTTAAGAAGATGGAACAGAATGTCTTTCCGACAAAGGAAAGGATGTCGATTGTTGAGCGCGGCAAAACGGTTACGTGTATGACAAAAAGGATCTAGTCACAATGCGAAGGACCTCCCTTTTCGCGACTACGTCCCTTCGGTACGAGTGTAAAGAAATTCTACGAAAATCCTTATAGTTTCGATTTCCAAGGAATGCGGACGATGCGCTTTAAACCCAAATCTTAACATTCTATTCGGATTCTTTTCCCGTCTGAAGACGATACTTTGAAAATCTTGTTTACAAGAAAAGCTTATCCACCAGGAAAAAGATGGATCATTTTTCTGCCTTCGTATCCAAATACATACCAAAAAATTCATGAATGCAAATCTATGAAAAATGTTGTATTTAATTATTTTATTACCTAGCTATCTCAATTGCACTTTATTCCTTATATATGTAAACACAGAGGTAAACACCTCTAATAAATTAGCTAACATTCCCGACACATCAATTTTATTACGAGAAACTGTAATGTAAAATCACTTGACAATCTCCTTATCTCAAATCTTAAATTCATTTCTCTCATTTACCTTCGCTTTTACTATAATATTTATGTTGCGGGAAATATGAAAGGCGAAATTAAGTTGCAGGAATGACATCGAAAACAGGAAAGATATAATGCACTTGTTCGAGTAGGGCTGGTTCAAAGGGAGACTGACAGAGCACCATCGTTTTGCTAGGGCGATACGATCATCAAAAGACATTAATAAACGGCGCTTAATAAACTATAAAACAGATCCTCCCGAGTTCGCGAGCCACAGACGACTCGTTCCGATCGAATTAATTGCCCGCTCGAAACCAGTTTGGTCAGAAAGATTCTTTGGTGCGAACCTAAAGTTATGCCTTTGGGTTATAATACTTTTAATACCCTGCCCTGAGAAACCATACGTCTGGATAAATTACTGAAATAAATGATTTTCCATATGCGTTATACAGTGGCCACGACGAATGCTTGTACCCCTTTTTATGGAGGACTATATTTTTATATCAAAGCTTGATTTAATATCATCATTCCTTAGGACTAAGCGGAATTTATTGTTTTATTATGGTTTATGGGCGACTTAGTTTCAAGTTCAAGACATTATATCGTTGCCAAAAATTTAAGATTTTATTTATTTATTCTTCGAAGACATTTTTTTAATATTTTTAATTTTTTTAATATTAAGGACGTGTCGTATTTTGAAATGATGCATTCTTTTCAGAATTTTAGATATTGTGGAAAATAAATAGCTACACTTGTTTGCTTTCATTGTCGTTAATAGTCTCTTGGAAGCAGAAAAGATCGATAACCCTTTCTTGCTAAATGGTATACTGTTTCACTGAGAGTGTCAAGATAGGGTAACTCGATACACTAGCGCCTTAGACGCGTGCAGGCACTTCATCCGAAACCTGTGCCCTTCTGCAGCTGATAAAACTCCTCCAATGAAATTGACAACCCCTGGTTCCCCATGAATGATCGAATCCATCTGGGAAAATCCCTGAATACAATTCATCCGGCCTTGCAGCTTTCGTTGCATCATGTTATTCTCGACGAGTCTATAATAAAATAAATTGGACAAATCGTAATAGATATTTAATTTTTATAGCGTGATTTCGGTAGAATTTAATCGAATCCACGATATCAAACTAATTTTCGAGATTTCGATTAAATAAATAACTAGAAATCACGTAAATTTAATCAAAAAAGAGAAGGGAAAATTCTCGAAGATTCTGCACTGCATTTCTCATATTTCGCCGCATAAATTTTTTACATTTGCATTTATATTGACCTGTTTATAACAGGTTACTAAAATCAAACTCTGTGTAAGTTGATCATCACTGAGACGAACAGAAGGGCGCGTGCCAAGGGCTAGCATCTGCCGCAGTTGGTTTTGCGCCCCTCGATTTTTTTCAGTAACAACACCACCATCATCACCGCTAGCTTCTCTGGTTACAAAAATACTTCCGCAGGAAGCAGTCTAGATCTTTCCGTCGTATTTTTTTTTATACGAATCTCCGCAACGAGAGCATACCCTGAAGCCAGATGCGAGGCTGCAATGCTTGATCCTTTTTGTCTCTAGCCATTACAGTTTTATTTCTCTTTAATCTTTAGTTTAGAGTTTACCTTTGCTTTTGCTTTTGCCTTTGCACAAAGAAGAGAGACAAAGACCTCTTTGGGATTCGTGTACAAAAGCAACGTACGTGGCTCGCATGCCCAATGTATCGTTGGAATATAATCGGCGGAAAAATAAATAATTGAAGCCAAGTCACCTGAGGAAGCTCTGGGTGTTTATTTGTATCCTCCAGGCGAATCAAGACTCAAGGATGACTTTTAATTCCTGCCTGCTCACTGTTTAAGTCGATCTGCAATTTGTCCGACAAGGAAAGAGGCGAACCTTTCGAACTTCGATGCGGGACAGGAGAACTTTGCAAAACGAGCCGTGTGTTGTAACTCATGTTTGATTAAAAAAATCGAAAGAAAATAAAATAGAAAAGGAAAGAGATCATCATCCGTTAGAGAATGACTTGTAGCTTTTTGACATTGGTAATCATTCTCATTAACGAACTTACATTTGGCAAAGTATTTTCTTCAAAAGAAGTTCCTTTTTTACATTCTCAATTCTTTTATATTTCTATTTTTTATATCGTATCTCACTGTAATGAGAGAGCATTTATTTATTGTGGTCTGCTATTCTAAGAAGTTTGGGACAAAGATTCAAGAACTACGCGTAATCTCTGTAATATAAACTATAAGCGTGATTAAAATGTGTATGATGTGTGAATGTGATACGTTCTTTCTCTCTAAATCTGAATTAGTAAGAAGTTACTAATGAAATAGTACCGATTCGTTTACTAATTCACTTTAGTAAGCATTTTTACTATCAATTAGTTAAAAACTACTAATTCACAGTAAAAAAATACTAATTCATTTAGTAAGTGTGACTAAATCAATTAATCATCCTTACTAAATTAAATTTTGAATTAAATGTTAAATCTTTATTTACTCATAACCTGTTTACCAAAAGATACAGGTGAAAGTGGGTTAAAATTTCATTACAGCTGCTTTTATTATATTACAGCTTACCAAGAAAATTAAGAGCTTGGGTATTTGTTTCTTTCATTCGAATATTTGATATTTTTAAAACTGAAACTAAATTCGAGACAATATTATATAGTAGATTATCGTAAAGGAGATATGGTCTAGGAATAACTTGTAAAATGTGGCAGACTCGAGATATCCTCGCAGGCCACATGTTGAGCATTCAACCAGAGACTAGACGATCTTCAGTTTCCACGCCCCATATTGGAACTCTGCTTGTCCAAATTGAAAATTCTGAGGCTAGTCCCAAACCCGAACCAGCCCGAATTAAACCGCATATCCTGAAACATTTCTACTAATCTAGGAAAGCGTTTCAATATTTCTACGCATACTTTCAGAAATTCAAGAAACATCCCTTAAAGCTTCTTCTTCCTTTGTTGAAATAAAGGCATCGTTTAAGATTTGAAACGTCCTCATCAATTCGAAGCTTCAAATGAAAGCACCCTTCAGGTTGGCGAAACCGGTACAATATAATTGCGCACCTAAGGTACCTACTCGCGGGTAGGTCGTTTAGTTTGGTACATGTGCAGTGTGTTGGGGCCCAACGGTCCCAACGTACCACTTACGACTTACGTCGTGGATCCGATCCAACCCGAAACGAAAGCAGCAATAAAATACAAAGAGAGGAGGCTTCGCTTTCGGCGGTTGCCGACCCGCCACTCTATTCCGTTGTATCCCGTAGCCAAAAAGGCGTCAGGATTGGCCGCTGCGGGGCCTTCTACCGATCGGCAACGTCCAGGCCCCTCGAGCCACATTCGGGCCATACGAAGGCGCACGAACTTGGGCAGGTAAGCAGCTGCTGTTGCTCGGTATCCGCAGGGGCTGCCGCGCCGCATGTTTAAATTAGTCCCGGCACAACTGTCGTGCGTGCAACATGTACGAATCAGCCATGAGAAACGAGCCTTCACCAAAGGACGATCTCGAAGACGAAAAACGCTGACGAAAATTTAACTTTTCTATTCTTACTTCGATGAGACCAATGAAAATTATTTTTCATTCATCAAATTACAGTCAAAATTCGTCCTAAGTGTTCTAGTGTCCAAAGTTATAAGTTATAAGTTTAGTGCGAAGCTCAAAAATCCGTGTAGACATTTCTTTCTTTATTCTGGATTCTTTTATTAATTTATTATAAACTAAATTATTAAAGAAGCTATAATTAAATAATTTATTGTTAAATATCTAATAAAAATCTAGTTTAAAAGAGAAATCAAAATATTTGTAGAAGAGTGAGACAGTGAAATCAAATGCAAGTGTGAAAGCAGCAAAATGTTGCTCTTCAGGGTAGTTTTGTTGTTCTGTGCCCACTGGATAGCCAGTGGGGACCTCCTTGATCTTTATGTCGAGCACATGGACGAGACGATGAAGACCCTCGAGTATAAAAAAAGCCACCCTAAGGACCTGAGAAACAGGTCAAGAAATAAAAGAAGTGCCATCGAGGGACCTTTCTTCAGAATTGGGAACTACAGAAGACAGCGGCTTGATGTTGACGAAAATTGGAACAGGCTTAGAAAAGCTAAGGGGAAGAACCAAAGAAAACCCCTCAAGGGTGATGGTCTCGAATATCCCAACAAGCAGGAAATGAATCCAGACCAGGATCAGCATGAATATTTGAATGACATTGGGAATGATCTCAAAAGAGGCACCTCTATGATCAACAGAAAAGACGAGATTTTGCGCAAAGAAAAATTTACCAGAAAGTTTATTTCTAAGGAAGATCGTGAGGAAGTTGATAAAAATACGGAATTCGAATTAATTGGGTCTTATCCAAATGAAGATATAGAAGTGGGGGATCCTCCTTTGAAGAAAAATCCCACATTTTTAAATAGGGTTCCCAAAAAATACTTCCCAGTTTCTAAAAATCTGAAATTCGATTTTAAGTATGGAAAGAAGGATGAGAGTCCATTTTTTGAGGAAAATTCCAGAGAAAGGAGAAGTGTAAAATCAGAAAATAGTGCTAAGGATGTTGAATTCAGTAGAACTGAGGTTTTGGATAATGATGGGAATGTCGTGCTTGAGTGGGATCCTTCGGATGAAGAGATTATCACTTTCAAGGTCACTGCGAAAACTTTGGGATATGTTGGAATTGGATTCAATGAGAAGAGCAATATGAAGGGGGCTGATTTGATTATCGCATGGGTGGATGATCACACAGGACAGGTTAATTTATTGGTAAGGTTTTTTTCATTTTATAGATGTTATTATTTATTTGATATCATTATACCAGCTGTTATTCCATTCATAGTACGGGAGGATTGGAGGGGGAAAATCGATCGACAGGATGCTTCAAGTCGTTTAGGAATACCCCAGGCTTTTTAAAGTTTGGGGGGGCCAAACATCTGCAACTTGGCATTGGTCTTTACGTTTATTTCTGTGCTTTCCTTATTTTTCCCAATTTTTACTCTTATTATTTTATTTTATTTTTTTTTCATCCCCTATTATTTGTTATAAATAATGCTGCTTAGTTTGTGTTTGAATTTATGTCTATGGGTTAAATTGTGGGAACCATTTATCTAAAGAAAATGTACTTAAGATATTAAGATTGGTACAATTGGCATTGACACTTATTTGAGAGATGAGATTGTAGGAATGATTCAGAAATAATGATGGGATCGGAAATGACAAGATGAAGATTTGATGTACCTTTCATTTATTCACTTTACTCTATTTATTTTGATTCAAGTTATATTAAGACGATATAATAGTAAACACATTACTTGGAAAAGCTATTTGTTTCGATACTTTGAAATGATGGCAACTTCTATCAAATAAAAAATAAAAATGTTTTACCGAGAAAGATTAATTAATCGATAGATTGATCGACTAATGATCAGAAATCGATACCTGACGATCGGGAAGCTCGAAGAACAAGAGAAACAAGATCAACATTATCTGTTGGAGGGCATCTTTTTTTGATTGAAAGAGAAACCATGCTAGACCAGTTCCGCTCAACTTCTTGTACATGTGTGTATCAATTACCTGGTAATTTGACGACTGTCGATGCTAGTTAGCGATCGAGTGATCACGATCATTCTGATCTTTAATTCATTAGATTTAGAAGAACGAGATAATTATTGACATAAGTAAAGGAGAGCATGTAATCTCTTAATTAAACACAACTGCCTTGACACTTCAGAGTCGCCTTTTTAAGTGGACCAAATTTTTATAAAGTTAACCATAATGGGTAACATAAAGAGTTAATTAAATCATTTCAATTGATTACTGACTAATTTCCATTCAGTGGAACCAACCAAGTGGAGAACAATCGAATTGCTTCCAAAAGTTCAAGACACCGGATGATCGCATGCGGTCTGAGAAAGGAATCGCGAAACGGCTTCATCGTTGTCGAATGGGCGGGTGCCAATTAACGGAGCTCATTAATACAATCGATCTGCCGATCTCGTTGGGCTATCGCGTTCGGTTGAGGAGTGCAACCGGTCCTCCCTTGATTTCGACTCGAAGACGCGAAGCGAAAGTACGATCATCGCGGTCAACCTTTTGTTTTGTACGTTCTTTGGATCGCACTGGCAATCTCATCCTCATTCTCATCCTCATTCTCCTTTACGTTCTCCGCCACATCCACCTTCTCTCTTTCTACCGGCCGCCTTCTTAATCTTCCTTTAATTCCTTGGCTTTTCGTTTTAGAGCTCTTTTTAGCCCGTTTCTTTCGTCCGTCTTCTTACTTCGCTCCTTTCTCCTTACATTTCTTTTTATCCCTTTTTTTCTTCTTTCCCGTATTTTTTTATTCGACTCCATGTCTGGCAAACTGCTCGATACCGACAGGTTCGAGGGGATCTCTCGGATCGAAATTCGAAAGATTCTTCCCTCTCGAAATCTCTCTAATGTTTCCCGATCGAAACACCTTTTTTACGAAGTCATCCTCATGTATCATTTTCCAGCTGTGCTGTGAATCGAGAAATTGAGACTCATCATTTTGGGACTTAGGCCTTTACCTCGGACCTTTACTTTGCCCGGAAGTGTTCTCAAATTAACGAAACGCGAAAAATTGTATTTTCAAGATAGATTTTTGCGCACAATGTATTAAAGAGTAGACTTTATTCTTCTATTCTTATTTAATAGTTATTAAGAAATCTTATTTTTGCCTAAAATTAAATTTGGTCAAGCCTCTCAGGGAGTATCTCGAAAATTTTTAATTGGAATTTGGGCCCGTGAAAGAGAAGCTTAAAAGGAAGAATAGCAAAGAACGAGAAGCGAGTGGAAGGTCAACTCAAGGGAGGAACCTGCTTCGACGAGGTTCTCCGAATTCCTAATCTTAATTAAATTTATTTCCATTACGACTGCAGTCCCGCGGGTATCGAGATACCGGACTACTCCTTCGACAAGAAAGTCTTCTTTTCTCACTCTCTCTTTCCTTCTTCTTTCGAAGGTGCAACTTGTGATGTCACTAAAGCATTTCGCGAAACTTACGAGTATGAAACTTGAAACTAACTTATATTTTTAATATTTCTGGGTCGGTATCTGCTTCTGAAAACTGGAATGCTACTGAAAATCGGAAAGATATTGGAAACTAGCACAAATTCACGAATAATAATGTTTGCTTCATTGAACAATGAACACATTATATATTAAGAGAGTTTACTTCGCGAGTTATTTGATTTGTTCACCCTGAATCGAATTGACTTTAGATTGTGATTAATAGTTTCTATAATTTCCTTGTACTACAAAAAAAAAATCTTTTCATGTTCTCCTAAGATCTTTGTGCCTCTGGTATCTGAAATACCATTTGAAAAAAGGAAAGGTTATGCGGCTGGAAGAGAAGGAAAGGATAAAATTAACGAACGTCGTCTCACCGACGAGATAAAGTCATGATAAATTTACATCTGGCCCAGCAGAGGAGGTCCGCCTTTCTTCGGGGCGATCGATCTACTCTGACATTTCATCTTGACGAATTACAAAAAAAGAGTTCAAAAATGTAGCTAATGATACAACTCTGACGTTTGAAAGTAGAGGTCGAAAAATTGCTTGCCGAATACAAATATTGTTTAATATGCAAGTTCTAATAACATAATTGGAACATCCGATTCATTTGAAAACATTTAAAAGTTAAAAGAAGTTAAGTTTCAAGATAAAATTCCATAAAAGAAGATACCGAAGAAACCAAGAAACAAGAAGTCAAGAATTCTAAGAGACGCTTCTGTTTTTACTGTTTGTCTGAATATATTATAAGGGAAGATATATATACAGCATTGGTAATAATTCATCAGTAGCAAAAATATAAATTAAAAATTAAATCTTGCGATAATTAATATGCGAAACGCATTTCGCAGTGACACCAGCTGGCTCCCAGAGATTTAATCACCGAATAAATAGTGGGGCTTCGAAATCGAGACAGTGGTTCTCAAAGACCTTTTCAAAATGACCGAATCGAAATGATGGCTTCTGGTCTTCTCAGCGATTGAAGGGGCCGAATGGCATCAGAACCCTCTTGAGCCTCATCCCCATAGTAATTATATTTCAAGGGAATCGAGCGTGCTGCTCAATGATCACGTGCAGCTCGAACTCAAGGCCACCGCTGTACATATGAACAATACCGACACCCGTACGTGCGCGTATCAAATAAAAAGGATAAGAAGGATACGCATGCCGGAGGCCGATGATACGGAATTACGGATGCTGCAGGGCAGGGTATAAGCAGCATATAATATAACATAATATACATTGGCATACACTATACTTGCTTTCTTCTTTTATGCAAAAATAAACGCACACTTGCAGATCAAATTATATAGCACATTTATTGCATGAAAGGTGCTGAGACGTTAACGATCAACGATCAAAAAGAATGGGGATCAAATCACAGTAAAAAAGAAACCTTAAAATTGCTACACCTGAATTTCAGGCCAAACATTTTTTAAGGAGTAACAATTTTAAGGTTTTTCTTTACTGTGTTCTTATTTAGTTTATATTTCTGGAAGAAGTTGAAAGATTTTCCTTATATGTATTAGAATTTAGGTGAAATTTGACTGATTCGCATTTAGAGTGCACAGGTTATATGAATGCGCAGAGGAGAATTCACACGTGGTAGGGAAGTGTAGATTGCAATACACTCAGGGCCCTGTTGGGCCAGTTGGGCCCAGTCAAGGCCTCCAGACATCGGAGGGGCCCCCCGTCGAGCGCCTTGCCGCGAATCTTCGAACATCAGTTGGAAAAGAGAGATGGTGGTCCAGCAAAGCTGAACTCGAATGGACTGACGGACGGACCAATTGCAACGGTGCATGCACGACCGCTCCCTGCCTCGTTGATTTTACCTCTATTTTTTCCCATTAACCATAGCTTTAGCCCTTTTTTCGTCTTCACCGTCTCTTTCCTCTCTACGCTCGTTCGATCTTCCTCGCCTTCTGTTCTGATAAAAGAATATACGCGCGCGGCGAACCGCGCAATTATGCTCAGTCTAACTCCACTTCGAGGCTTGAATAACCAGGATTTAAATCGCCATTTCAAACCAGTTGTTTCTTGAAAGAAAATAAGAGGAAAAGAGTGAATTATGGAATTGAAAGTGTACCGAGTTTTTTGTCCTGAAGGTATACTTGCGGTATTGTTTACCACTGATTCCGAAGTCAAGGGAGTGAAAAGAAAAAAAATTTGGCTGATCTGGCTCAATGGTTTGTTTGATTTGAACTGATTCCTGGTTGGTTTTGAAGACATTTATGGGGAAGATGATAAAAGACGGTTGAATACTCTGCTTCTTCATAAATTGTGATTTTCGTGAAGCAAATTAAAACTGAAAGCTCCTTTATACCCAGGAACACAAAACTCTCCCTAAAATAAGAAGAAAACACTTTTACTACAAAGTGAAAGGCTCTATAATTAAAGTCTTGAAATGACCGACAGATTTTTTTCTTCACCTCTTCTCATAGCAGCTTAACTCTATTCCTTCCACGCCGATTTCACAGCTTTATCATTCTTCTCCGCGTGCGTTAAAACCTGAGAGGGATTTCATTCTTCCGTGGCGAATATTTCATGGATTAAGATTATCAACGGCAGAACGGCTGCCGGTGTGAATTAGACTGGGTCCAACCTGGTTTTGCCGAGTTCGAAGGTCGTCTCCCTTTTTACTTTTTCGCCCTTTCTATTTTTCTTTTTCGTTTCGTTTAACATTTTTTTTTGTCTTTTTTGAAAAGAGTCCACGTCTCCATTTCTCCTTTGAATTGCAGAGAATTCGAAGGCCAGATTTATTAATCCACATGCAAATGTAACCGTCGAGCCGTGAAGACTTAAAACTCAAGGAATTTCATTTGCAAAATAGTCCTCGCCCACCGTTCCGCTCTGAACTGTCGGCTGAGATGCTCCAACGATTCGTTTGATAGACGAGCTCCATTATTAAGTCCCGATCTATGCGCATCGCTCTAATCGAATCTACAAATCAGCGCACTGGCTTGGCATTTTTTTCTGGTCTGTCTATTTCTGTTTCTTCATATCCTGTTAAGGAATCATATCTTCGATTCTAAAAAGTCTAAGATCAGTTGTCCGGAACCGTTCTCAAGGCAAAGTGGAAGCTGGATTCAGAATGGAATGATTGAATCTATTTTGAACTGATCAATTCTGATCTATCAATTCTATCTTGTCAAAGTCCTTTCAATTTCCTGCAGTCTTTTTCTTCTATAATCAGGCTTTTAAAAACTGTACCTTCCTAATAACCTTCCAATCATCAACCGCAAAGTAGAATCTTTTGTATCCCGGAAATTAGCTCCGAGACAATTGTTTCCACGAATTGAATAGAGTATCAGAAATACTGAAAAACGGAGGGAAAAAGAGTCTTGAGCACTGGATTTAATGGGAATGAAGAAAAGGTGCAAGAGAGGCTGCGGAGATCTTGAAATAAGCAAGTCTGATGCAGGGAATGGACATCATTGCAGAGTTTATATTGCAGACAAATAGCGTATATTTTATTTTACTGGTTCCTGGGCGATTGGAATAGTAAATCATACCTTGGATTATGTCGGGTCGATGTCGTTCCCAGTATGCTAATGAATCGACCTCCTCTCTTAGGCTTCGTGCCCCCTGCTCCAGCGATATATCGTTTCGCGATTCTTCCTATCTGAATAGTCCGTTATTGGTATACCGATTACAAGGCGATTAAGGATAATCGATTTTTCGATTTTACTCGAAACGTTTCCGCCCCAGATGATTAAGATATCGCTGACACTCGAACCTTACGGCTGTCATCGAAACAGCTTGAGGTATTAGGGATTATGATAGAGGAATTAGGTTTTGATGATTTAGGAGCTTCTTGATTTCGATTCGCAGGAATTATTTCAAACCTAAAGCTACCGACCGAAAGAAGTGGTTCCGAAATTAAATGCTAATTTTTAAGAAACCGGTAGCTAATCCTTATTTAAGTATATTTAAGAAGATTGAAATATTTGATTGGAATGATTTCGAATACAATTTTTAGTTTGAGCCATAATAACAATAATTGCTCTTGACCCTGGAATGTAAGTAGAAACGTGTAATTACACGTACCAAGTCGTTAAGGTTCATCGAGCTGGCTTTTACGAGTGTGCAGAATAATCAATGAAATAATACATGGAGAAGTGATAAGAAGAAATTTCGCGAGGACGTCAACACCAATTTGCCAGATCGTTAACGATCCCAGTATAATTTGTCTTTTTGATTGCTATCTTTTAACGATCTCAAAGCTATCACTATGTCTATCCAACAACTGGTTGAGGATCATAAAATAAACAAAAATCTTCCTCAGGTCATGAGAAAGTTAAAATACTTATTCATGCCTTTCAAAGTTTTTTTTTTGTGAAGAATTTGATCTAGGATTATAACAATGTACGACTTTATATTTTCTATTAGTCTCTAATGTTCAATTTGGTAACGTAATTAATTACGTAATTATATAAAGTAAATTATTGAAATGAGATTTTGAAATCTCATTTTCAGCACCATTGGCAGTAAGGATATTAAGAAATTCGATCTTCCGAAACGAATGGAGCGAGGTGTTTGCCATATAGTTAATAAAATAAAAAATCAACATTCGATTTGTCAGTCGGTTAGCTTTCGCGAAAAAAAGTTTCAGTGGCACTCTCTTATATCAAGCAGCCTCCTGCCTTTTTATGTCTGCTAATAAATGCTTTTCTTCAAGCCAATTAATTAAAATAACCTTTTTTATCGCCGATCAGAATGAAAAAATCTATTTTACCTTGCAACATTCGTTAATTTTATAATATTTTTTTATAAATAAAATTGGGATGAGAAATTAACTGGAATTTAAAAGCCCCTTCGGTAAACGTTATTCTTTCTCAGAATATAAGTTACGAGAGAACCAAAAACCTGAAACTAGACCCAATTTCAAACGAGTCCATTTTAACCATAAATGTGAGCACAAATGTTTCTTTATCCTTCCGACCACAGATTTCGTAAGCTTTCCTTTAAACCTTGTCCTTGCTCACAATTACATAAATTAAACGTTTGAATTTGAAGCGTGAATTACCACTCTAATAAGAATTGTCTCGGAAAGCAATATTAAAAGATGGCAATTTGAGGGAGAAGAGGGAATTTTGCGGTAAAAAAAGGGAGCTAAATATCTTCTACAAGATGAGTCTTTCGTGCTTCCTTAAGGCGTTTACTTAAATGTTGGATTGTTTTCTAAGATCTTAGCGGATCGGTCGATCCTCATAATTGCCGGAGAGAAAAGGGAGAACACTACCGACTCTTTTAAAGGCGATACTGGCTTGTTTTTACAAATTACGAGGTATTTTGCCTCCATTTATAGCTACATACTTTTGCCGCTTGCAAGTTCAAGTGTTTATGCATTATGCACCTGGCGAAAGACGCTTAACACCTTCGGCGAAATCGTTGTGAAAAATCCAGAATCGATTTGCAGAACGTGGAATCACAAACAGTAATCAATTATTTACACATAATATTCAGTACTTTGAACTTCTTGGATAGTTTTTTTTAGAAACGTTGGCCATACGTTTGTTTGTTCATAAAAAAATTGCAAATTTTAGGTTTAGACTCGAGTTCAGAGAAGCTGTTCTTCAAATATTTTGAAGTAGCCAAACCACTTTATCTAGTAACTAGTTCTAGGTTCCAGGCTCGGTTCCAGGACTATGTCTAAGGACTAGATGGTAAAAATGAAACGAGAAAGAGGGAATTATACAAGAATCTGAAGAAAAAGAAAGAAAGGGAATTTAAGAATAAGAAAAATAGAGACAGAACATAAAGGAGGGAATCTAGCCAAAGAAGGATAGTAGAAAAGAAGCAGAGGGAGTGAGAAGGAATAAAAAAAGAGAGAGACAGAGAGTTGGAGACAGTGAGTGGTTGTCAGGGCAAGAGGTGAGAAGGAAACGAGAAAAAGAGAGACAGATAGTCTGGCTTGAAACACCTGGCTACCGTTCTCGTATAGTGGCGCCTCGCCTTGCAAGTCCTCATGAGAGAAATTCCTTCCTTTTTCTCGAGAACGAGGTCCATGGGAACCGTTTTCAGGTTCCAGGGACAAAGGAGGCTTCCCCGAGTAGAGGTTTTCTTTTTCAAGGATTATCGATCCAAAAAACACTCTGAAGAGCTTACAATTTGATCGCAATGTCCTTGAAAGCTTCTCAGGAAGTTAAAATAGATAATGAAATAAATAGTTGAATTTATTTGCAGCACAATTTTTACCTCGTTTTTTATTAAGGTTTTTACCGACGTTTTTACCTCCCTGCTTATAAAGTTTCAAGAGAAATCCGTTTGTCGAAAATTGAGATTCCAAACGTGAATGGTGTATCAATTGAAATACACATTTTTTTGCGAAATCAGCACAAATAGTTTAATCGGTATCAATCGACAGATACTTTTTTTGATTGATTGAAAAAGGGTAAACTCGATTCTGAGAAAGACAAGGTGCCGAGTCGTGTACCAAGAGAAGATTAATTCGACGGATGTGACGTCATGGATCGGTACCTGCGTTTCCTGTGGCCGACTCGTTCCAAGTCCCAACGTGCATTCATGTATTCCGAACAGGTCTGTTCCACGACGAGTGGATTGTGCAGAATGCGGTATGATTAAAGAGCAATTCAGAACTCTGAGTCTGAATTTCGTCAAATCTTTCGACATATTATTCGCCGCCTAAAAAAATCATACTTAAAGTAGCAATAGAGAAGAAGAAGTGTATGATTTTACGATTTCTCTGTTCAATAAAAAACAAACGTCTTCTATAAACCATTTTCATCTCAGACTTAATTTACAATTCATGTTAGACAGGTTGAACATGACTAAATAGAATTACAAGATATTATTACGTGTTTAGTAGCTGCCACTGACATAATTTTATTATATCACGGTCATGCAACTTCGCAAAGTGATAAGTAGATTGTGAACACGCGAGGTTTTCGCACCATCGCATCGCAGGAAAAGGAAAGTAATAATCTCAGTTATTTGATCGAGGGACGATCCCAAGCACACGCTAATTGCTAGACTATATGGAAATATATTTATTCTTTTATGAATATGAGAATATTTTCAGGTTCAAGGTTTCTGAAGCGGAAATGAAAAAGTCGGGGTCGTTATACTGTTTCTTTTTTGTATAATAATCGCTAAGATAAAGGTGAAAATTGCAATACTATCAATAATAATACTAACTATAAATGGAAATATGAAAAAAATATGCAAAGAGGAAAGTCGACTAATTAGGGAAGCAATCTCCCCACCAGATATAGTAAATACAATTCATATCTTCTTAATTAATCCAGCCGATTCAGTCGTTGCCCTCGGAAGTACATTATAATTAATTAAACAAATTAATTATGGGCAGGAAGCCGACATCCTTGAAAGGCTTCAAAGCCGACCTTCCTTCCTCATCTAAAGAGGGTTACATGTCTCTTGTCTCAATACTCAAGTCAAGTTAACCCTTCACGGGTCAGTCTTTATTTCTGAATGAAGCTCGTGGCATAAAACGCCTATGCATAGCATCAGGTAAGCGTGACGTTGGAACGCCCTGTACTCGTTAAGCATGACGACTGTTGGTAATTATTTGGATTCATTACGCGCAGGAAGGCAACTTCCCTTCATTCTCTTCGCAGTGTGGGTGCTTCAAACAGGATAGATTACTATTGGAATGGGCCCAACGGACCCAAACATGCTTGCGAGCCTTTTTTTTACGTTTTAAAGAAAGGCGGAACTGAGGGGTAAAAAGCAAACGAGAATGAAGCCTCGTAAGATCGTAATATAAGAAAGAAATGAAGAAAAGACGAATGGCACTGAGAGAAAAGGAAAGGAGTAATGTTTCGTTACATTCTGCTGGGGTTATTCACTCACAAGGTTGAATACATATCGGATTGTGAGATCTTAGGATTTCGTGGGATGTCTCGAGTTTCTTCTTGTTTGAGAACTGTAATAAAATTCGATCAGGGAATTCGATTGCCATGTTCGTTTCGACTAAATTTTTCAACGAAAGGCCATTTTTTAGTTACAACGACATTTATTGGATCTTTTTTTTCTACTCTGCCTTATGATCATTTTTTGCTTGTTGTAAATGTAAATTTTCCAAGCCAAGCATCTATTTTATTATATAAACTTGAAGGACTTTTATCGGATTACATAACAGCATTAACTTTATATTCAGTATTTTCAGAAAAGGACTGGTGTCGATTTCAAAAAATACATTCCTAGATTTAAGAGAGAACTACAATTTTGATGTAATCGAAGTTTGATCATGGAGTCGTATGTTTTCGTGATAAATCATTGAATTTTTGTTTCAGGATGCACATGGTATGAAAGACGCAAACACTGCACCAGTCACTGATATGTCTCAAGACGTCAATGTCACAAGTGGAATTCAAAATGACACTCACACGACGATTATTTTCTCAAGAAAGTGGCAAACTTGCGATCCTGATGATAAACAATTGACGGTAAGTAATTGCTACCGAAAATTCAAAATCATAATTCCAAAGTCTCTGCCAAGTCATTAAAACTGGCTGTAAAGCAATTTTAAATACTAAGTTTAAAATTATGCCAAAAAAGCGTTTTTCCCATGCCAAGAAGGCTGATATTTAATACCTAATTTTTGCAAACCAGCGCAAAAAACCGGTTTCAGGTGAATAAATTACCTGAAGGTGATACAACTGGACTAACTCGTCGACCCAAATAGTATAGTTTACTTTTATGACTAACCCCAATATCTAAATTTATGTGAGAGGAGTAAATAGACCCTTTGACGTCAATTTGTATTCAAAATATTGCAGTTTTGAGCCGTAAGGCCCAACATCACGCCTCGAGTATCGAAGAAACGAAAGCAAATTAGAATATTCGCGAGAAGACTCGCTCTCTCTCACTGATTTATATTTTATGTCCGATTCAGAAATTCTTGGGACTCACTAAGGCCCATCGGGGGCCAAGATTCCCGCGGTGGCATTTAGGCGTTTAGCATGCCGTATGCACCCTTTAAGACAGCGGGATGCCACTAGTCGAAAAGCATGAATCCAAAGGAATCGTCGGCCCATTAAAATACTTCTAATCGAGAATCGAGCACACCGTTTATACCCCCACTTTTTTTCTTTATATGGGACCTTTGTTCCTTGATTCTAACTCTATTGATTCATTCAATGGTCGACTGCTTCTGTAATTTTAGGGAGATACGATTAGGGTACTGTGGGCATTGCATCCTACCGATCCTGAACTGAATTCGGCAGCCTTTCATGGAGAAAAACGAGGAGGTAGGGCCTTACGACTTAAGGCCCCTGCTCCACATCCCCCACCACCTCCAAGAACTGTTGATATTCAGCATTGGGATGTTAAATTGAATCAGGTTGGTAGAAAATCACTTTCTTATACTTGGAAATAAGGCATCAGCTTTGGATCTCGGGAAAAAAATTGGGGCCTTATTTGTCCCTCTCAGGAGATTTATGTCTCGGACTTATCAATCAGAAATAAGAATATCATTTACGTGGACATATTGTAAGATAATTATGGAAATTTATTCTTTCAGTTTGCCGTTTCTAATACCACAGACACGGAATATTGGTGCAAGATTTTCAAGGCACCGATGGCTGAGAAACATCACATGATTGGCGTAAGTTTTATTTTATTTGAAGATATGACGCGATAAATAGTAAAAAAAAAATAAATCTCAGTTAGATGAAATCCTAAGGATTTAATGAATATGTAACTATCATGGGAATTAGGAATTGATTCAAATGTGAATCACGAATTAAAATTATTCGCACTACGCGACCGGACGTCGCGTCGAGTAACTCGTCACTGGAATGAAAAGGGACTTGGCTCTTTATCGCGAAATGATGTCACCATCACTAGCCCGAAACATTTACGGACTGTCAATTAGATCCTCGAAAAATAAAAAAAAGGAATAAAATAAAAAAGGATCAACTCGTTCGCTCTTTAGCTTTGTCCCATCGAAACTTTTAGAACGCTTAATATACCTGCTAGCATGTTATCTTTTCATCGATGAGCGTTAGGAGATCTTTATGATCCATAAATTATGTCATACTCACTTGTAAATCACCGCCAACAGTCGAAATTTTTACCACAACATAAAGTTTAGACGAAATCGCTCTTCGAAATTAACAGCTGCCGAAATAAAGATCTGATCTGATAAAAACGAAACAAGTCCTTCGCAATTTTTTAGCTATGACGAAATATGGAAATTCTCGCCGAATTTTACTCACGATAATTATAATTAAATTATATTATAATATAATTATATTCTGTCCTGATTAAAAAAATGCCATCAATAGAGAAATTCCTGAAAGTGAAATATTATTCCAAATTAGCAATTGGGCTACTTAAAAAAAGTAATTGGGTCATTAAGTAAAGCCAGGAGAGTATAAATTTCTCGGGAACCACTTTTCGCACCAAGATTCTCTTTTTTAATGAAGCTGGAACTGGTTCCGAAGAAAGTGTGGGAATTAATCAACTTTTTATTTTATTTTAATGAATTTTTTATTTTTTTAGTACACACCGCTTGTGGAGAAGGCGAACGAGGGTCTCGTACACCACGTGATTCTGTACGAATGCGTCTCAACATCAACGATGCTCGGAAAACATACCAAACTTGCTGGAGCGCATTGCTACAGCCCGACGATGCCAAGAGAATGGGAATCCTGTCTTCAACCAGTCCTCGCCTGGGCTCGAGGAAGCAAGGGTGAGTCTAGAAAGAATTTTTTCCTCAAGTCCTCATTTACTCTGCAACCAGACGTAATTTCTTCATTTATCTTCAGTCAACAAAAATCGATGATTGAAGAGTTCATTTATTCTGCAACAAGAAGCGATTTGTTAATATGTGTTTTAAAGGAAGTGTACTCAGATGAAAATATTTGCCAAAATTTCAAAGAGGGTCGAGAGTTTTTTAAGAATTGATGTATGATAAATATAAATTTTATTTCTTCTTATTCTTCAGGAGAATGGTTTCCCGAACACGTTGGACTTCCAGTAGGAGAACATAAAGAGGGAACATATTATATGTTGGAAGTTCACTACAATAATCCACTTCGTAGAACAATCATTGATAGCAGTGGAGTGAGAATACATTATACTTCCAATCTTCGAAAAAATGAAGCTGGAATTCTCGTAGCCGGCGTTGCAGTCACTCCTCTTCATGTCGTTCCGCCAAAACAGGAAACATATGCCACTGCTGGATATTGCACTCCTGATTGCACAAATATGGTACGAAATGTTTGTCAAAATCATCCATGTTTTGAAAGATTAATTGTCATCAATTTTTCAAACAAAAATTGCTCGGAAATATACTTTTTGATTTGATTAAATAATAATGATGATGATAATAATAATAAGCGTAATGTGAGAGTTCTCCTCAAATTAGAGCTGGAATACATTTTTTGTAATCTCCATTATTTCCCACGATAATTGGAAACGCGTAACCACAAGGAAGATCAACGTCAGCAGATTTTTATCTCTAAAGATGAAACGTTGAATCATAAAACTGATCTCGTTATGAATTCTAGGAAGGTACCTTATAAAATGACTGACTCACTTGCAACCATGTCTAGAGTTTTAATCAGTCTGGTGCATTTTGCATCAAAATCTAGTTTTGTAAAACATGTTTGATTGCTATCGCTTTATAATTCAGATTTTATTTACTGCACATGTAGAATTAGATGAATATTTAATTAAAATAGGATCGTGGAGCTTAAAATAGAAAAAGATTGCGGTCTTACTTTAAATCATATTTACTCAATCTTTAAAAAAAGTTCTTGGAAGAGATTTAGATAAGAAACTAATCTATCTAGGAAACTACAAAACAAGCTTCCTCGATTATTAATGAATTGATAACTTTTATTTTAATTTATTAAGTTTATTCTATTCTTCACTTGAGTGATAATAATCTGATGAAATCTTTAATCTCTTTCCAATATCAGAAATCAGGTTTAATTTACCAAATGGAATTTAAAGTACTTTTGAATTATCTTTTAAAGTGTATGAATGAAGAATAAATCGATTCAGAAGCGTGGTTGGCTGAATTAAAATGAACATCCCAGTAAAAACATATTCTAATGATTAATTTATTTTTGTTAATAGATGTTCCCAGAAGAAGGTATCAATGTCGTATCTGTGGTTTTGCATTCCCACTTGGCTGGTCGAAAACTGAGCTTAAAGCACATTCGAAAAGGCACTGAACTTCCAAGAATAGTTCAAGACAATCATTTTGATTTTGATTATCAACAATCACACACTTTGGATAAGGAAGTTAAAATTCTTCCTGGAGATGAACTAGTGGCTGAATGTGTTTACGGAACTATGAATAGACCCAATGCAACTTTAGGAGGATATGCAGCTGATCAGGAAATGTGTTTAGCTTTCGTGGTCCATTACCCTAGAACTGAGTTGGCAGCTTGTTACAGTATGACACCTGTCAGAGACCTTTTCAAAACTTTGGGCATCACCAGTTTCAAGGGAATCTCAATGGAACATTTAGAAAAACTTTTCCTGACCACTGGGTAAGAATTTTACCTTATTTACATTTTTTTTATAGATTCCAATTCTTGAGTTAAAGATTAATCTCTTTTATCTTGTTGCAGATTTGATGCTTTGGCTCTACCAAACATGCAGCTTTCAACTTATCAAGCTTTGCAAGCAGACGACCAAAGTGATGAAGGTCTGGTTAAGAAAACGGAATCTGCTTTGAAAATAATGAGAGATTACACAGAAGCAAAAAACAACGATATGCTATTCACCACTCTAGTTATCGAAGACCCTCAAGAATTTAGAGGTAATTAAATTAAAAATTCTAATCATTTTTATCTTATCATTATCAAGGAGCGATGAGTTATGATTATAATCTGGTTTTAGGTCGTACCTTAGCAGAACATATGCAAGCTTTACCATGGACTGAAGAACTTCTTGCACGATCTATCGAAAGAAGCTTATATAATGGAAAACATATGTCTTTTTGCAGAATGAGGAACGATAATCTTGCTATGGTAAGAATACATTAATTAAATATATTATTTTCCCTTAATTGGTATTTTTTTGTTAATTATATTCCTTGGATTTTATTTCGGCATCATTTAATTTTGAATTTTTATTTACAGCCAGTATCAATTCAAATGTTCCCGAACTTCACAGCTCTTCCTGAACCGAACAATACCATATGCACTGAAATGAAAAGATTAACAAGTTCTACAGAGATACCATCTCCATTTTCATTTCTTTTAATCATAACATTGAGTGTCCCATTTTTATGGACATTTGTTTGACGATGAAGGCTGAAATCAAAGATTTGACATCGAAAGCGAAAACGCTTGTTTGTATATTTTTAAAACTGTAAATTGGTTCTGATTTATTTATTGTAACTATCGTGAGTTTCTTTTTTAAAACGTAAAATCTCGAGAAAAATCAGTTCGAAAAGGGCCGATGAAAATAATATTAAACATCTTTATGCCTCAAAGGGCCTTTTCATGAGAGAGAAGACAAAATTTTCAACAAATTTTGTGTATATCGCCTTTAGTTTGTAAAACGACATGTAAATATAAAATATAAGTCCTACAGTTGTAAGTTTCAATGATCTTTGTAACGCGTGTTTTGTATAAAATAAATTGGATTTTATAAACAATTAAACTCTTTAATTATCTCGTAAACTCCTTCAAAAATATTGAGATTTGCAAAATGATGAGCCTGCTAAACTTAATTTATGCATGGAAAAGTAGTACAAAGTGTCAAACACATAAAACTATATATATTCTCTTTCTAAAGTTTCTCTTTGAATATTAAATGTCAAATCATTTTCTTCATGACTTACATGAAAACAATTTCCTTTTCAATAAAAATTAATTTATTACAGCAATTACGCTACTCTGTGCGTAAGTCATTATTCTGTAACTCAGAATTTTTTTCTCTCCTTGAAGACTTGGAAATTGGAATTTTTTATTATAAATTATGATTAATTTTTATATGTACACAATTCTTGTGTACTCATTTTTTTATCTTTTTTTTTTATCCAAAATGATTGTTAATCATTTGTTAAAATGCTTGTTCAACTGTGAAGGTGGATGCATGAAAAAAAGCGCTTTGTTTTAATTTTTAGGTAAATTGTAAAATCCGTTATACTAAAATTTTCTCCTTTGTGGTACTTTTTTAGACCAATCAACTTGTAACTATAATAATATTTGTTTATATTAATATATGTTCTCTTCAATGTTTGATTTATTACTTCAGTTTATTACTTCTTATCAGCATATCTGAAGTTTCTGCATTATCTTGCAGATGGTAGATAAAAAGAATAATTCCCAACGTGTTAGCAGGTATTAGTAAACCTTGTATCTTGTGACAGTCTTGAACAAGTGGTGATCGTAGTCATAACGCTCAGAATTCACAATAGCTATGGAAGAGTGTAAGTGTAAAAATACTCGTGTTTCAACAGGAAAAACGAATTTTCTGAAATAATAGTGTTGCGCAAAAATTCTCAATACTTTATGTAATAGTTATTTTGTAAGTATTACGTCGTATTAAATAAATAAACACACAAAGTAGGGCTTATCGATAAACCATGGCTTCTGGAATCAATAATCAAGCATTTAGTGAGGTATAAAAAATTATATTCTATATTCATATTTTATAAATTAATTTTATTACAATTATTTTAATATTTGAATTGTAAATACTTTCCAGGAATATGACATAAATGTTATTAACTTAGAAACAAAAGCACCAAATGAGGTGAGTCTTTTTTTTTGCATCCAAATAGATACAAAAAAAACTAAAAACTTAAACTTAAAACCTTTTATTAATATTCAAATATGTTTTGTATTTTCCATAAAGAATTATGCACAAGAAAAAGAAGAATTGAATAAAGGTTCAGGAATTTTTAAAAAGAGGAAAGAACAGTTAGATATATTAATTACAGAAAATAAATCAGTTTTTAAATCATGTGGCCTACTGTTACTCAACATTTTAGTTTTCACTTACGTGACCTTCGCGGGAATTTACTGGTATAAAAACGGAGACAAAAACTGTAAGTAGTATTCGTGATTTTTTTATTATGTCGATAAGTAAATATATTTTTAATCTGCTTTTTCAAATATAAAATTCCAAAATTGCTTTTAGCAAGTGATTGTGATCTGGAATGGTGTAATGGATTCGGCATGCTTATTTTAATCGTATTGATAATCTACTCATGTGTCTTCTATTCTACTGTGATGAAAAAATGCATGAGAAAATTGAACGATTGTTGTCAGATTACTGTTAGGCTCTGCACAATTTTTAATAGATTTGCCACAAAGTCCAAGTACGTTTTTAAATTTATTTATAATAATAATAGATAAGGTGTAATTAATCTAAAATTGATGACAAAAAAAATCGATATGGATATTAATATAAAATAGAATCAAAGTATTTCATTTCTAGAAGTAAATGGTCCTTTTGTGGAATTTTCCAAGCAACAATATACGTAATAATATTGGCGTCAATAATAATATTTTTAATTTATGACACTGCTGGTTCTCGAGAAAGATGGATCAGTTTTGCCGGTATAATGATTATAATTACTTTTGGTTGGGTGTTTTCTAAACATCCAAATCGAGTAAGTAAACAAATCTTTATTTTTAATATCTGAAGACTAATGTAGTTGTTTAATAAATTGTAACCATTTTTACGATCCTAGGTAAATTGGAGAACAGTTGTTTCTGGATTTATTATCCAATTTCTATTTGGATTATTTACAATCAGGTGGACAGTTGGACGTGCGATATTTCAATGCATTTCCAAAAAAGTAGAAATATTTTTAAATTACGTTCAAGTCGGAGCCAAATTTGCATATTCAGATGATCTCGTTGACAGGAAAATTTTCGTATTTTATGTTAGTATCTTCATTTTCAGCAGCCAAACTTTACATATTTTTCACATCTCTCTTACTCATTTCATAAACATTTTATATATTTTGCATATTTTCCATAGGCACTTCCTGCTATTTTTTTCTTTGGCTTCATAATACAAATGTTGTACCACTGCGGTGTTTTGCAAAAAGCAATTTTGAAACTGGGCTGGGCTCTTCAAAATCTGATGGGAGTAACTGTTTGCGAATCAATGAACGCAGCTGGAAATACTTTCTTAGGAATGGTAATAATAATAAATTACTATAATTAAACATCAACTGGTAATTGTTAACTATTTATATCATCAATATTTTTAGACTGAAACTATACTACTGATCAAACCATATTTAAGTAATCTGACCACATCAGAAATACACACCATAATGTGTTCTGGATTTTCTTCTGTTTCTGGTTCGTCTTATTTTTACAATTCTACTTGTATTTTCTTCAATATGTTTTCTATCAATTAAAGGCATAATATGCATTATGTTATCAGTTTAATTACAAATTATTCTTTAACTCAAAAATTGTAGGAACAACTTTGGCAGCTTACATGGGATTCGGAGCAGAACCTTCTAATTTGATAACAGCTACTCTCATGGCTGCACCAGCAGCACTTGCTTTTTCAAAATTATTTTATCCAGAAACTGAAAAAAGTTTAACTACTTTCAAAGACTTGCCACCTTATAAATCGTGAGTTGCAACAAATAATTAACGATATTGCAGAAAAATGTATGATGTCTTACAAATTTTTTAGGGAAGATTCAAGTCTCTTGGATGCTGGAATAAAAGGAGCCCTCAATGGAATACCCATCGTTCTTGGCATAACAGCAAACATAATTGCATTTACTTCATTCGTTGCATTTCTGAATGGACTTTTATCCTGGATGGGTGGACTTGTTGGATACTCTGAATTGACCTTCGAGGTACTTTAATCAATATATATTATCGTAGGATTAAAATAAATAAAATTTGATGTTTTTCGTTTCTAGCTTATTCTTTCCAAGACGTTTATGCCAGTAAGTTGGATAATGGGTGTTCCGTGGGAAAGTTGTGAGGATGTTGGCCACTTAATTGGCCTAAAAGTATCTGTAAATGAATTCGTAGCCTATAAAAAACTAGGAGAATACAAAACAAACGGAAGATTTTCCCCCAGAACCGAAGCTATTGCCACTTTTGCAATTTGTGGATTTTCTAATCCTGCTGCTTTGGGAATATTTGCGGGGGCTCTTACAACAATGATCCCAGAAAAAAAGACACAAGTGGCTGAAGTGGCAATTCGAGCTGCAGTTGCTGGAAGCATAGTCTGCTTTCTTACTGCATGCACTGCAGGTTTGATTTTTAATTTTCAATAAGAATTAATCTTAACAAACTTTAAATAATCTTCAAATTATCAAAGATTATTTATTAATTGTTCATTTTTACAGGCATGCTGATGGATGACACTTTCTATTCTTCAGCTTCAAACACAACAAGACTATAAAGAACTCAACAAGCTATAGGATAAAATTATTTTATATATTTTTAAAAATTGTTTTAAGCATCAACTTTATCACATAAATGCAAGAAAAATTTTATACAACAGACAAAACATTACGAATACATACATTCAATCATTACTAAAATAAAATAAATGTGAATAATAATAAATTGTGATGAAAAGACGTGATTGCATTCGAATTTATCATTATTCATGGAATGTGTGCGTGCACCACCAAAAAATTAGCCATTTGACGTTTGGAATTTAAATTGAGATTACTTTCTTCCTTCATTATGGCAGTGCGTGCAGGTTGTGAATTTCGTAGATACTCTGGGTACGTTGAAATACGACGTTAGTTACATCCAACATTTTTGGGAGGACATCTATATTGCGCTGGACTTGATCACCGCAGACCTAAAATAAATTTGAATTAAAATTATTATCTCAAACCCTTAAAGTTAAATAACTTCAAATGTACCTTTTTAAATAAATTTTCTCTAGTTGGCATTGTGTACATAGCAACAATAGCAGCTTTTCTCACAACCCATGCATGATGCTGAGCTAGAGTTTTGTTGTAGGCATTTTGGCAGCATGTCGACGTCTTTTCCGAATCCGACAGTTCTCCTATTTGTTTTAGAAACTCGGAAATAAAATCTGTAATATTGAAATAAGTCGTTTTATAAATGATACGTCAGTAATTAAATAATAATTATAATGAAGTAAGTATTTGAAAAATAAGGTACCAAGTCCTCTGTGGAGTCTTAAAAATGTTCGAGCACCACTGACAAAATCTTTTTTTTCGAGTAACTTGTTTTCCTTCTCATGTTGAATCATGGATTTAATTGTTTGGTAATTTCCCTCGTCCTTGTTAAGCAACTCTCGCAGGACATCAATTTTTTGCTTCAGGTCTGAAGATACAAAACTGAAGACGCTGCCCATAAGCTGAAAAAATCTGCATAAAAATAAATTGCACAAGTCAGGAAAGAAAATTGTATTCATGTTGTATATTTAATATATTATTCATAAGAAATTTTCTGTCCTCGATGATAGACTTATTGATTTGAAAAAGAAAAAAGTTCTGAATGATTATTAAACTGCGAAATTACTATATAATCTCAAATGGAAAACGATAAAAACAGGAATAATGACATATGTAAATTGAAAGATTTAATAGTTAAGTTAAATAATTTATTATAAAATGTCTTTCTTGGAAATTAAAGAATGAATAATTTTTTGAAATTTGCAATATTTGCTCAAAACTTATTTATAAATGCCAGATGTTATGCTGATAAAACATCAAGGTTGACATTCACGTAAAGAGATTAATTAATAAATTCCCTTCAGGATATCATCATTTCATCAATCTTCTAGACAAATTTAATTTATTCATTGGAAACTCAAGAAAACATAACGAATATTATAATGAATCAGTGGAAGAAAATTTAAATGAATTTATTAATTAATTTTTTTAATGTTAAGGAATGAATAAGGAAGTTCAAAATATAAACACTTGTTCCTTTATTGTTTCAGATGCGTGTACTTCTTTTGAGATTATCTATCATTTAAATTTGAATTAATACTTACTTGTATAATTCATTGTAAGCTTCGAGGTAAGCCTTGATATCGACATCATCCTCTTCAACGAGAGAACGATCAAAATGATTATGAACAACATGTAAATTAAAATACACCAACTCTTGCCCCTCCGCCATTTTTTAATGTTCTTCAATTTTTTCTTCTCATCGATTTTGATGATTTCCTGTAGATGGAGTCTTGTTGCAGGCTTGCCAACATTATAAAAAGAAAAATCGATAATTAGCAGGCTTGATTTGGGCAAAGTGAAATATCTTTGTATGTAAAATATCTTTGTAAGTATAAAATAAAATAAAATATAAAATATCTTTGTAAGTAAAATATCTTTGTAAGTAAAAGATCTTTGGTTTGGGTTTATCTTGTGCAACTTTTAACAATTGGTAACACTTTGGCAGTTGGTAACACCGTCAGAATACCGTGCATGTAAACCAAAAGTATGTAAACTATATAAAATATAACATATAAGATGAATGAATGTTTAATATATCAAAATATTGGTTTATATATATTTATTATATCTTATAATAAAGTGTAAAATTATACACAATATATATTTCACAGGGTGTATATAATCATATTGATATATCGCATCTGATAAGAAATTTTCAGTTATCCTTTCTTGACATAGTAGTTTACACTTGCAATAATATCATCTTTTGAAATAATTGAAGATATTGAAGCAAGTTATTGAAGCTAGAAAATAATTATAATTACATTTTTTAATAAATTAATTAAGAATGGAAAAATTATGGAGAATTTTTAATTTGGTTTTAATTTACTTTCGAATTTAGTTTCTAGATGGTAGTTTATGTTACGTCCATGAGCTTCTGCCATCTGGCGAAATGTTGAGATAATAGAACAGGGACGTAAAAATATGGATCTCCTTAAATAGTTATATATTATTAAATTTTTTAAGAAATCATAATTATTATTAAATTATTTTATATTAATCAATGTTTTAAAATAATTATTATACACTCTTTTCATATAAAATAGTACATTTTTATTCTAATTTAATACAATACTAATATTACAAAATAATAGAGGTAAATTTGATGTATAATTTAAATTATATTCGAAGTTATAGAATGTACATATGAAAAATCTGATACAAAAGTTGCAATTTTCTCCTATGAAAATGTAATTATAACGTTAAAATCTCGAATGCGTTGCGAAATACTTTCACTTCAAGCAAGTCACTTATTGGTATAATAATTAGTTTTAACGAAGGGCATTTTAGTAACAGTGGCCTTGTACATCTTTCCTCGAACTTCGACAAGGACACCATTGCCATTCTGTGCCAAATTGGGGGGTACATAGCCCATAGCAATGGGCCTTCCCAGAGTGGGGCTGGGACCACCGGAAGTCACTTTGCCCACCTTTTCTCCTTCAGGTGTTAAGATTGCAGCTCCTTCTCTCGCTGGTGGTCCTTGGCCCATCGTAAGGCCAACTCGTTTTTTCGTTACACCAGATTTTATCTGCGACAATATCTTCTCTGATCCTGGGAAATTTGCCTCTCCTCGACGTCGTTTTGCTTAAAAATTAATTACGTAATTAATCCTCAATAAGACGTAGATCAGATCATGAGACACTAATTCGATCTTCTCTCTTTTAATTAACGATAACTTCACAACTCCTTATTCAGATATTAGTCATTAATAAATTACTAATTGTTTAAAAATACAAACCAACAAGCCAGGTGAGTCCAGCCTCGACAGGGGTAGTTTCCTCGTCGATGTCGTGCCCGTAGAGACAGAGACCAGCCTCCAATCTGCGGAAATTGTCGGAAAATGAGAAAAGCCCCACCCACACACCTGTGGAGTGTGGATCCTTACCTTAAGCTATCTCTAGCGCCGAGTCCTGCGAGTTTCACATCAGGATTCTCCAGGATTTTTTCAACCAAGTCTCCAGCAGTCTTTCCAGATACAGAAATTTCAAAGCCATCCTCGCCTGTGTAACCACATCTCGAAATCCTCACCCGATCATTCAGCACCTCAGTTTCTATACTGTTCATAAACCTCAATTTACACAAATCGATTTTTACAAGTGACTGAAGTACCCCAGAAGCTGATGGACCTTGCAGAGCAACGAGACCTTGTTCCAGGGGGTCTAGAAATTCTATATTTACATCCTTGCCCTTCGCCTTCAACTCATCCTAAAATAATGAATTTTGGAAATAAGTTTATTTAAAAATCTCTTTTTCAATCGGAATTAATTTAGAAGTGCAATTACTTTCTTTTCTAATAATAGATGTGAGTCCTCATCTCGTCTCCCAGCATTAGAAACAACAAAATACTTGTCCTCCTGATCTTTGGTAATAATCAGATCATCCAGTATTCCACCGTTTTTGTTGGTAAAGACAGTGAGGGTTGCAGATCCTTGACCCAGATTTTTGAGATCACTCGTGGTCAAGGATTCTAGTAATTCGGTTGCATCTTTGCCGATTACGCGAGTCTGCAGCATATGCCCAACATCGAATAAGGACGCGAAAGTTCTCGTGTGCTGATGGGATGCAGCAATTGCTTCTCTGTACTGCACCGGCAATAACCAGCCGGCGAAATTCACGATTTTGCCTGAGGGAACAGAATAATGAACACAGCCCCCGATTCTTATCCGCCTTCGTACCAGCCGTCTTTTACGAAATGAGAAAACGTTAATTTCGTAAATGCCGGCGGTAGACGTGAAGCCTGATTATGGGTGTGGGTGTAGTCGTAAATTCGAAAGAAATTTGTTAAATTATAAATTACAGAATGTATAATTGGCGGATATAATGATCTAAATCACAAACTCTTGAATAGGGTGGTCCAAACTTATAGATGGGATGAGTTTTTTGAGATTAAGTTTAACGTGGGCCTTCCAAGCATACCTTGATGTTCCACGTGAAGATCATAAAGACACGTTTTCTTGATCTCTTGTGACGAAAACTGTCTCCTTCCATAATTTATTATCGCTTCTAAATTGCCAAAGGACTTTTCTCCTGCACTGATACTGCGACCTACTGAAATACTGAATCGAAACATCGTTCACTAATCTCGAACGACCCACAACTGAAGCATTTGAAATATTATGTTTATGAAATATCTAGAGAATGTTTTGACCTTTGTGACACTTCCCTCCGAATATACAAGATAGCTGTAACAAGGCACACTGTTTTCTCCATACTTTTCCACTATCGCTAATATCGTATCGATCCCACGCAAAGGTCAAGCAATTGAAGATAAAACCTAACATCTGAAAAACACATGAAATTGTTCTATTTGAAGAATAATTTGAATAGTCTGTAAGATTTTATGAATGATAATATGTAATCGTAAACATTTAATTGTTTGCATTGTGTGAAGACTAATTTTAATTATTGAACTGTTTAAAATTTATTAAAAATGATGGCTGAGTTAATTAATTTGAATAAAATACTCAGTAAAAGATGAAACGGAAGGAACAGATATATCACGAGACAAAATATGCTTATTAAATTTTTATTGTACCACGTAATAATAATAGTAATAATAATAATAATAATAATAACCATAAAGATGATCGCAATAATAATCGCAATAATCGTCATCAATATGATAATAATAATCGTGATAATAATGACAATAATAAAAGGTATTAATAATAATATTAATAATGATAAATCGTAATAATTAATAGTTCGCAATAATGGTAATAATCAATAATCAATAATGCGACAATGTCAATATTGTAGTAGCGCGTCGAACGGAGAAACGACGTATCATTATCTATATATATATTTTATATATATATATAATTGTATATATATATATTATAAAAAATAAAAAGGATAACGAAGACAGTAGTATCAATGTTCGTTCGTACATTTTGTTTTCCGCCCTTTCTGGGATTTTTTGTTTAAATAGCTTTTTTTGCTTTTTCCTTAAGTTCTCGTGTTTACACAATTAATGCAAAATGTCCCTACAGTCCGACGAATATGTGCTTTAGTCGTTCTTTGCTCGATGCTTTCCCTCTTACACATGTAACTCATTCATTCACACTTGGATGATGTCGGGTGACTGGAATTTATAGGATGTCGGGATGGGGCGGGATTTTAGGAAAATGGATTCAAGGATATCAGTTTATGGCTATTGATGAGGCTGTAAATTGTACAATTGTAAATGGTACTATTTTCTGGGGTGTGTTTGTAAATACAAAAAGAAAATTGTTGAATAATTAAAAAAAAAAAAGGAAAAACTGCTTTAAAAGATAACGAGAGCGACGCCCGTCGATCGGCAGTTGCTGATTCTTCGCGGGGATGAGAATCTAATTAGACGCGATCGATTTTACATTTCTAAAATAGAACTCCAACAATTTGTTTCTCTCTTGTGGAAAATCGATCGCGTCCATATATTTTGCTCTTTAGAATTCAGTAGACCGACGGACGTCCAGTTGTTTGTTGATACGAGTGAACGATGTAAAATGTCGCGGCGTCGCGCAAAAGGGAAATTAAATTCGAAGGTGCACCGAGAATTGATATTGCTGCGTCCCTTTTTTCTGCTTTTCAACTTACAAGCTCCTCTTAAAAAAACAATCACAAATTTCCCTTCGAGACTGAGGTCGAAATAATTTTTTTTTTTTGAAATTTTTCATCCCAGACATTTTTACAGTATTTTTACATTAGGAATTTTCTTGAGAAATCCATCATCTCGAAACGAAACTTGGGACAGATTTATATTAAAGCATATATCTGTTTATGTATATATATTTATATATTTATATACGAAAAGAAGAAATAAGGTACACCAATAATTACAATATCTGAATGTACAAATTGTCCGAAAAGTGGATTAATTTTCTTCGATCGACACATTTTTTGTATTTACTTTGTCGCTCGGTTTTGTCAGGAAGGGGGAGGGGGAATCGCTTCTGCCAACATACAATGTACAATCATTTTATCGAGGAACCTTCGACTAATAATTCCGATTAAATTTCTCCTTAACCGATAATTTTTCGCCTAAAACGTTCATTTTCGCCTTAACTATACAGTATCTAATAATCACGACTCAAATACAATTATCGTCATCACCCTTTCGAATATAGATACAATAATTTGTGTTTTTTGCCCTTTTACATTATATACTCACAATAATTACTCAGTTTGGAGGTCATCGTATATCTATATATATATATAATTTATAAAATGAAAATAGGTACAATTTTGGACACTTTTTTTCATATCGAGAAAAAACGCTCCGAAAAAGTGTTTTGCTTTCTTTTTCGCTTAATAATGCCCATCGGTTGCGATTCTAGTCCACTTGGTAGTAAAATTTTGTTCTATCTTTCTCACACACTCGCACGCAATTATCATTTATAACCATTTTATTCGCATCTTTTTTTCACAACATTTTTATTTGATTCGCACTGTCACGCACACCAAGTCGCCCTCGCGATTACACACGCCTTTCCGCCATTTAATTTCTAAGACCTTAATTTTAAGGCGAGCCTCGTCGTACTTCCGGTCGTCGATCTTTCCGCTATTTTTTTTTTATTCTCACTGAAAAAATTCACTTAATTTCTATCGATTCGAAATGTATACCGCACTATTTACACCGGGCAGAATTCACACTACTTTTTTTCTCTCGTCGAGGAAAAAGCAATTTTGAGCAGAAAGATCTCGACCGAAGGCAAAAAGCGAGGATCCAAAATTTTTGCGTCGCACTCTTGTACGCCAAAATTTTCTCGTCACCGGATATTCGATCGTTATAGCCTAAACATTGCCTAGGAATTAATAATTTAATACAAGTAATCACCTGCCTCGCACTCTCATCCTAATTTCGGATAATCTATTTACAATCAAGTAGTCCTGGAACAACAGTCCGACTCGTTCGATTATTTTTTCATTCACTATTTCCATTTTTTATTTATCATTCTTTCCGGATGTTTTTCCATTCGAACGTGTCGCGCGAAAAATGCAAAAAGGCTCGCGAATCTAACCACGGTCGCAATTGGATTTCTCCTCCGTAACATGAAATGACGACGATTTTTAATCATCGTCTCTACACTTGGAACTCGCTCGTAACCGAAAGAGACTGGAACGTTACACAATTCGACATGTTACATATTTCACGTCGTATTTTTAGCTCTCTCTCTTTCATGATTTTTTTTTTCACTGTTTCCGAAATTTTGAAATTGTGATCCCTACAAAGACCTTCTTCAACAATTTGTACACCTGACAGACATTTTTTCCATTTAATATTGTAAACAAAAATTCAATTTTGTAACGCATAATCTTGACTGCCAAGTTATTTTGTTTTTGAACACCTGCTAAAGTTTGAAAAATATATTGAAATGTATATTATATTTTTCTTCGAGATCTGAAGGTCTTTGTTTACAAAGTAACAATGACACATTTTTGACAAAATGTCAGGAAAAGGGGTGGGGTTGGGGGGTAGTCACTTGACAATCAACTAATGATAATGACAATAAAAACAGTAATAGTAGCAGTAATATCTAACTAGAACTAATTATAATGATTAAAATAAAGCGAGACGTCGGGATTTCAAGGATATTATTTTAAATTCCTTATTTTTCTCGATTCACCTCGGAAGATTTGGCACATGACAACTTCATTTTTCTCCTCTGAACGCCCGACGTCTTTTGACAATATTAATGATAATCTTTAATAAATGCACGTGTCCTAAATTTCGTGTGACAATCGTCAGCGTATTTTATAGACTTATCCTTTATTTATTTTTTTTCAATTTGATTCATGGAGATCTCGTTGGGCTCGCCTTCGTCGACGGATGCTACCGATAAAGAAAAAAATGGCCTGGTAACATCGATCTCGAATTTTTGATATACAACTATATAAAACAGGAAGAACGTAATTCCTCAAGGGATTTTACCCCAGAGAACGTATACACACGAAACTAGAAATATCACATCGAGTAATATAAAACACACGCGAGAACGAAGGCAGAAGTTTGCACGCGGGTTCTAGTAACGTAATATAATTATAATTCTAATATTATAGAAACTGAACTAATATTTTGTAGGGCGTAGTTGCTGTTAAGTATAACGGTAGTCATTAAACTAAAAAATCGTAGCATTTTTAAGAAAAATTTATTTCACTTTAATCCAAATCTAAAATACTAACTAAAGAACCGTAGCGTTTGAGTTCAGGGTCGATGCAGTTCGAGAACAGGACTAAAAATAATCTTAAAAGTAACAATAAAATTCCTAACTTTCGTTATTTTTCTCCCCTCGCTTCTTAAACCAATTCTGACTAGCAAACGTTACGAATCCACCCACCGATTGCCAAAAGAGAATTTTTCATTTTCAATCAGTGCAGGAAAACGAGAATAAAATAATAAATTGAAAATAGAATAATAAATTTGTATTCCCAGGAGCATTGCACCCGACTCGATCTACACCTGCCGTATAATAAAATAAAGAAAATGGATCATAAAGCTTAATTAATGACAAGTTGCATTATCCGCCCTCCTCGACTTATTCTGGCTAAAAAAAGCATCTTTAACGGAACTTTCAGTCGTATCGCTAACGAGCGACATTTTTTTTATACAACGTACCCGCTAAAAAAACATACCTTTAACGTCAACAACAATTAATCAATTCGCTCATTAAATCATTATCTCTACCACGGGAACGTAAAAAAGAAAACTTAATCTAACAGACAGCTCACTCGCGTTTCTTTACGTATATAAATATATGTAAATATAATATAATATATTAGATATAAAAAAAGAGGAGAATCTCGAGAAGTGGCATTTTTTCCGTCTCTTGGACTTTCGCCCTTTCACTAAAATATACTTATGGCCTTCGACGATTCGAGCAAAGTTCACCGAGTCTTATGTACGCTTGATTTCTGTAAAATACGCCTTCAATTGCCTTCGAGATGTTCATCTCTAGAGTCCAGATTTTCATCCCAAATTAAATATTTTTTATTTGATTAATTTTACTTCCTTCCATCAAAATCTGAGCATTATTTCTTTTTCATTTGGGAGAAAAATTTCGACTCTAATCACTATCGTACAACATAAATTAACAGCGGTATCAAAAGAATTAGGTCCAAGAAAATTCAACACGGATTTGCAATTTTCAGCTGCGCAAATCGTGAGAATTTTCTCGGCTAGAACGAAGCGTGGAGATTTGAGAAACAATGTTACAAACGAAGATTTCAAGATTCATTCGCACCGTACATCCATTTGAAAGAGTGTCGCTTTTTTTCATACAGGGATCGATCGATCAACCGATAGTCCGATCGATCGAAGTTGATACAACGAAAAGAGGCTGTTTTGTTAAGGCGCATATTAATTCTTGCGCATCCCGCAAGCCCTCCACGTTTTATAATCAATTTCACTTTCATCCAATCAATTTTTTAAAATCGAGCTTCCGATTCTTCGATTCTCCTTAAAAGTATTAGAATATAAGTACCGATTTTTCGCCTGGTCGAGTTGAACTCGCCTGGGCTTTGTACCGTTTTTGACTAGAATGAAATTTCGAATGGAGAGCTTTTTACGAAGAAACGAGAAAGCCTGAGGTATTTTTAGATTAAGATTTCATTTTAGTAACGTGGCTGGGCCTGCAGGACCGAAAATGCGTCGGTGTATTTTGCCCAAACGGGGACTTCGACGAAACTCAATCGATACCATTAGAATTTTTGGGACCTCTATTTTGAGATTCCAGTTGAAAATTATCGTAACCTTGCGCTGTGTTACTTGGTAACTAACTGTACGTAAAAGTCTGAAGTTTTGAAACTCAACGTTCGCCGTGATAATGGGACAAGGCCAAGAACGTCCTGTCGTCTTAATTTAATTAAAATAATCCTTCTTTTGCATAAAAAAATCATCAAATTTTGAAATTTATGAGTTTTAAATTCTTCCAACATTTTTTAATAGAATAAATAACCACAATAATTGCAGACAATTCTAATTTAATAGTTAAAAAGAAGATATTTCTCAATTCTCAATTTTCTCATATTTATATTTCTCCAAATATCAGTTTTATATAAAGTTTATTTAAAATATAAAGACAGGACGCTCATGTCACGAGTTTCCCCAAAAAACTGAAAAATCGCGAACGAACTTGGAACAACGCGTTATATGTGAGACTGGGGGCATTCTCATGGGGTGTGGATGGGTTGGCTTGTGGGGTGGGTGTGGGGGTTTGTATTGTGTTAAAACAACGCCATAAGTGAAAAAACTCAAGGCTGCACTTGAAATTCGAAAAAAGGGGAATCCTTACGCGCGGCATTGGGTCTCGATTAATAAAAAAGTCGCCGATGACTTGCAACAAGTATCAATCTCGAGACCCCAAACCACGTGTCCGAATACTCTCCGATTCGTGTCCGAGTACCGAGTCCACTTCTGAAATTCGTCGTGAGTGCCTCCGCGATATTATATATTGTATTGTCACGCGACTGCTGAATCGCGCCTTATATTCGATTACGGTAATAATAATTATGCGTATGCGTAGGTTACTGTTAATTAACTGTCAGACTTGACACTGGTTACAGTTAATTAATTGATATCTGGTAAAGTTTAAATATGGCTCCATTCACGTTCAATCGTCTCTCGCCTATATCGAGTATACAACGTACGTTGGCTAATCTACTAACACTTAGTACATTTAATTTACTGTAAAGTTACTCGCAATGCGTATGATTATGAGCGTCGATTTTTTTTTCTGGGAAGGAACTCGGAAGGTTTTGGGATTTAGGAAATTGGAAGATCGATGGGATTCCGTTTCCGGATTTTTGAGCTAACATCAGTTGTCTTCAGAGAATAAGTCTGCCGACTTTATGAAATTTTTTAATAAATAAATAAATAAGCTGGATTCGTTTGAGGAGGTGTCATCAAATGACACGGCTTCGAAAGATTTAATCAAAATAATCAATCCGACGAGAGATAGATTTATTCTCCGATAAAAACTGATATTTGGGCGAATTAAGGGGCGAGATGGAGCTCGATTAATCCGGTGCTTCCGGTAGTTGACAGCGCGATGTTTGGTAGCGCACACGACGATCAGACACTGAGAAAGACGACTTCCTGTATACTTATGCTTATTAATTGTTTAACTGCGGTACATGTAATTACTGTCCTACTAATAGTACTACTAATTGTGAGTTATACGTGAAAACGTTTCATTTACTGTAACGAAAAACCCTGACAGAGGCACTCGATCAGCGAATTTTTGGATAAGGTTGTGAAAGCATTTAGAAAATTTCATCAAATTCAACTGGGTCCCAAAATTTGGATCATCAATTCTCGGCTTTGACTCGGACTCGCATGCGGAGGGTCACATATTGGGACGGGTAAAAAATAATGTACTCCTGTTAACGAAATATCGGAGAATATTTTCAAGAGTATAGCTCGTCGAGGAGCCCCAGCGGTCCTTGATCCGCGAGAGCTCCTTCGACGGGCCGCGCAATGGGTCTGATCCTAAAAATCGAGGTTTTTATCCGAAAGACAAATTCGGCTTTTTTTTATCATTTTTGTTTTTTTAATTGCCGGTTACTATTCGGAATTGTGTATTATCTTAGCCCCTCTCGATAGTGATGGTATCGAGTCTTCAGACCCACTGCCGTAAACTACGACTCCCATTTATACAGTGGACATTGAAACAACTTATTCCGGTTTTTAATCACGGAGGCTCGGCCAGTATCATCGCGTGAAGACGCGTGACGCCGAGGCGCTCGCACTGCTATAGACTGTCGGTATTCATATATATGCTGCGCATGTTTACGGTACACACGAATATACATAGACGTTTTTCGAAATCTCGATACATAATCTCGATTGATAATCTCGATTTATAATCTCGAGTTTTTAAAATCTCTCTGGGTTCTTTCCAATCTCGATTCACGTATATCGTATATTCGTACTGCAAAGATTATTTCATTAAAAAATTAAAACCCGATCGAAAACAAACAAATGTTTTTTATTCGCTTGTAAAGCCGCATTGTCGCAAGGACGCCTGAGAGCGTCATCGCGTTCAGGTCATAGGTCATTTGTCAGGCCTAATTGTCAGACAATTAAAACCTGCCTATTTCGTCACATCCGGGTATTGTATCTCTCAAGTTCGGTGGATAGTTCTTCTCTGTGCATCCAAAAGTATGACAAAGGCCGCGAAATTATTTATTTTAATGAATTTTTCATAATTTTTCATCTTGAGAGGGAAAGCGGTTCCTTTCCCTTCCAATTGGCGCTCAACAATTAGCGCTCTTTCCTAGGATGTGCCGAATATTTACTAAAGGTTATTTGCTTTTGAATCAGTTTTGGACAATTTACAAAATCAATTGGCTTTACATATCCGTAGAGTGTATATTTTAAGTGTATCAGAGTGTAAGAGTGTACATTAAGTGTTGTGAGAGCGCAAAGCGCTCCCTTGTATGAGCTTGAGTGTTTGAGCGTGCGGGGTGCACGCTTTATTACCAGGGCTAAACTTTTTTCAGTGCGTAAATGTGGGCATATTTACGTCACTTTATATCTGTGTGTTTATTGGTTGTGTGATATTGATCATGTTTATTTGATGCTTGGCGCATTTACCAATTTACCGCATCGCGGATTTACTGCGTTTAATTCGAGGTCGAGTCGTATTTGTGAATGTGTATGCGCTGGGAGTATGCACCAGCGCATCCGGGCTATGGCATTTTTTAGTTTATAAACATTTAGCAATTTACATGAAGAGATTAAGATTATGGGTCGGGGCCGATTCTGCAGCTGTGCCTGCACTTCGAACTGTCCTTTACTTCCTATAACTGTCTGCAGGCCAGGATTTAATCGGAGAAAACCTCGAATTTTGATATCTGAAGATTTGATATCTGAAGATTTGAAGATTCGATATCTTGACGTAATTCTCCAGCATCTGGCGCGATTCTCGAAGTGGCGAGCTGCGCCACCGGCCCCCTTACGAGTTACGGGCATATGTAAATCAATATATTTGTAAATTTTTTTGTGCTTTTCTTCGCCGACAACCGCCGCGCGCCGGTACGGCCGTCGACAATTTTTTTTTTTATCCTTTACCTTATCATCTTCGATTACAGAACATACACTACGAGCTATTGTACTTGTGTGTCTTTACGTTTTTCATGAGTTAAACAAATTATTGTACACGTTCGCGGGGCACGGGTCGCGCGCCTTGAGGTGCCAATTGTTTTTCCCAAATTGGGAAAGCGTTCCTCGACGCACGGCTGGATGCACTAACTCGTTTTTTTTTTGCAAAACTGCCCCTTATCGATTCATGGCTGAGTCATGAAGGATTTGGACATGTTTTTGTGTTTGTGGTGGATCTTTATCTGTTTCTCTCTTTCTCTTAGGGACCAAAAGACTAGCGTTTGAAATTTTCTCTCGTTCTCAAGCTAACTGTTCAAAAATCATAGTAATTTAAAAGTCATCTTTTAATTTTTGGTAATTTCATGGTTTAATTGAAAGGAACGGTGAACTCATTATTGAAATAAAAGATTGGTCCCTACGAAATTGTGGAGGCCAGTGCCGGTGGTGCGAAGTGTGTGAAGGTGTGTTTTTAGGCTTACATCTATTCTATCGTAGCTGTACAATCCATCGCAATGCTTTTGTGTATTTTGTGTGTGGGTGTATGTCAGTTTGAATGACGTACCGCGTGTTAATGTTGTAGAAAAGAAAAAAGAAAATTTTTCTCTATCGATTCGCTCGTGCGTCGAACGTGCGAGTTTTTCACCGTTGTTTTTGACATAGGTTTTTTTTTGAAACTGCACGGCCCGCATTGAACATAAAATTTCCGCGCGAACCGACGACTAACAGAAGCTCGGTCGATAAAAGATTATCGTTGGTTACGCGGGCGAGGGTATGCACTCGTCCACGCTTTAGGTATTTACAGAGAAACTAACCCTATTGCATTATGTACTCGTTTAAGTTACCGTAATAATTCTCGTTTACGCTGTGAATATCAAAGTGTATTTACACTACTTAATCCGAGGAAAAAACTGTCTGTAACACAAAAATCTCCATAATAAGAACCGACCAATGATCGTCACGCGTACACCTCCCGACTTGAAAAAATCCCACATTTTGGAATACAAATTTATCGAAATCTGCAATTATTTATTTCTTTATTATTTTTTTTTTTTTTTGAAAGAGGATCTTGAATATTGTTTATTTTTCTGTTCTGAAATAGTGTTGATGAAATCGAGTCTAAAGGCGAAGCGTTTCTGATCGTAAAATGTAGCTTTGACGATGAATCCTTAGCGATCTTCTACTTTTCTCGTTCCGACAGTGAAAAGTCTTGTCGACGCGGCTTTTTTTCCGCGCGTGTCATCCGTTTCATCGAAGATATAACAACGTTAGTCATTTAACGACGAGCGCGAAATTTCCGTGCCAGAAACGTCGAGAAAAGAATGCATTACACGTACGATGAAAAGTCTCTTGTTTCTCTCTCATTCCTGTGCCTTACGTATCCGCGAGAGTAAAAATTACGTATAGTTTTGATTTCAGAGCGACTTGAGAAGTTAACTAAAATCCGAAGATATCTTTATTCTAATTTCCAGATATTTACTTGAATTCCATTCAGAAACTAAGAGAGTATTTTTAGATTTAATCTAAATCGAGCTTATCTAAATATTGTCGATTACCGAAATTTTCACGTTTCCTTTACTTCGTAACGCGCGTTCGTTCGAACCTAACGTCGCGTTCTCTCGTTTGGTCTACGATTTTTGTCTATCGTCTGGACTCGTCGAAAGATCATCCCCATTGAAAGCGCGAACAACCACGACTTTTGAGAGCATTAGCCTTTTGAAAATGGGTTCGCTTTTTTTTTTCTTTTTGAACCTACGGACTTCCGTCATTTCCTTGTTACTCCGACATTTCCTCTTCTCCATTTTTTTTGCCCTTGATCTCATATTCGTCTTCTTCTTCCTCTTCTTTCTAAGTATATTGCGAGAACGTAACGGTATATTGCAAGTAAAAGTTCGAAACGACGCAAGTTTACGCGTTTACTCGGAAATAAAAAAATATTTCGCTTATAACGATCACAGGACCTCAGATTATTTCAATCGTACCGCTTTCCGATTCAAACTCTCTCACTCCCTTTCCACTCACTCATCTCCATTCATCATTTCCTTTTTCACATTCATTCACACACTCCCGCTCTCAAACTCGCGCACCCGCACTTAACTACACCTCCGAGAAATCTTTGTTCTATCTAATTAACACACATCCATGTTTTCACTCTCCCCTCTTCCTCTCATTCTCTTTTTAAAATTTTGCACTCATCCTGTTTCCCTCTTTTCGGAGACCAGATAAGTTCAGGTGCGCAAGCGGCCCATTCGTTCTCTTCTTTTTCGCCTAACTACTCTAGTCTCATAGACCCTATATTCATTATTTATAATATTTATATATATAATATATATAATATTTAGCATTTAGTTTCTTTTATCTCTCTTCTCTCTTGCTTTCTCACGATGCTCTTTCGCGCTCTAATTTCTTCATATTATTCTGTATGCATATATAATATATATAATATAACTTGTTTGTAATAATTATATTTTGTTTGTTCGCTTACGAGCTAATAGTTTTTGTGCTACGACGAGCACAGTTGCGCGCATGAATGTTTCGTGACGAGTGTTTCTCAATGTGTTTTTTTTTTACAGTGTTTATGTTCAAGTATGAATTGTATAACTTTCAATGTGTGTATGTATGATTGCGTGTGAGTGTGTATATGTGTGATCAGTCAGTAGTACGTCCGTCTCTCTGTGTCCCGTCAGTCCTTGCGCAGGACTCACGCGAATCTGCGCATCCACGTGAGACCCTTAACGCTCGGGGAATTAACGCCTTAAACTTTACATGAATTAAGAATAAGGGAACCTTAAGTTTGCTTTAGTTTAGTTTGTTGAGCCTTCGTGCGGAAGAAGGTCGCCCGTGACCTTCTCCGCATCCCGTTGCGGCTCTTGTACCAACATTCATAGTACCTTGGGAGAGAGTAAGCTACGTTCGAGCTACTGCCATTCTGGCCAGCGAACAAACGTCACTTAGCAGCAGCTCTATTAATTATGGCACGTTTCGGGCTCGAGTCTTTGGCGCTGCGACGAATCCTGAAGCCCGAATTACAGGACCAGTTAGATTAGAGGATCATCGTGATTAGAGGACCATCAAGAATTGTTGAGCTCGAATTGAAAAAGGCAAAGACCACAGATCGCTTTCGATTTGGTCTGAAATTTAGCATCAGTCTACTCTGGATCAGGACTCCAAACTAAAGTTCGCCGCAGAGCCATAGATTTCGAACCTTCCAACGATCTATCTTTAAACTCGTCACTGACGAGTCCAGGTTTAATGAATTTACGAACAGCCACATGATCCGTAGATCTCACACACGCGATTATCAAAAACGTCCACTACGCGTGCAACTGTTCGGAAAGAAGTCTCTGGATTTATTATCAATATACTGCTGAGACAGCGAGTGTTTGCGAAATGACCTCTCTTGGACACGCGAAAGCTGATGATGACATCCTGGATCTTCAATGATGATCCTACGTGCTCTCGATGTTCCCACTTATTTCGTCGGCTTTCCGCTTAACACCACGATCCTCGGGGTGCTGAGCTGCCAACTTTGGGGCCTGCTGATCGTTCAAGGTTGAGTGATCTTGACTCAGGGGTCGCTCTTGCTGTTGCGACTCCCGCTCAACCTGCAGGGACGTCTCCGCCGTCCAAGGGGTCCACTCGTCTCAGTAGTAACTGAACTTTCATGGTTGCTGATTGCTTTGTTGATTAACAACGTGCTGGAGGGTAAAACTCAGCGCTCGGGGATCCCCATGCAACCTCAGGGCCTGCTCTAATCGCTGCTCCTGAAGTCGAAGCTGCTCTCCTGTCGGAAACAAAGAAATCAGTTAGAATTGACTGCGATCTGTATTTTGAAAATGAACATCCAAGATTTTGATGTATACCTAGATCAGGAGAGAGCGTGTCAGGTTGGGACAGTTGTTGGTTCGTATGGTGTCCCGGCATTCCGGATGCTCCACCGCCATTGTGCTGTCCCAGGTGATGCCTCATTTCGTTTCCAACTGCGGAACTTGCAGCTGCGGCAGCGGCTTGTGACATCTGTGGATTAGAAATTCACGACCTCAGGTCGATTATTTTTGCTCGTGGACTAGGTTACCTTCGAGGAATTTCCGAAAAGACAATTCTAATTCAATGATTGCAGATCAAAGCGGAAGCAAGGTGCACTCACCGCTAGCCTAAGGGCGGCTTCTGTATGGGTTCGCAGCAGAGCTTCCGCCTGGTGTATCCTAAGAGCCTGCTCGCTCCCAGAAGCTTGACCACCTTGTTGTTGAGGACCAGAGTTTCCCTGACCTCCACCACTCATATCACCGTTGTTGCCCATTCTCATCGCTGCCGCTATCTGCGCCATGTCCATTGACGAGAGGTTGGGGGAGACCGAATTTTGAAGCCCTGGAATTGAAGATCAGTCTTCTATTAACACTCATTCAATAGGCTAAGTTAGAGGTTGTGGTTCTATTTGATCCGAAAGAACCTCACCTGCTGATACAGCAGCCATGACTGCCATACGTTGTTGTTGCGATTCCATCTGCTCCTGATAATGTTGAGCTGAACCCGGTTGACCTTGCCTCAGCATCTCGCTCAGCTTGTTTCCACTTGGTCCTGGCGACGCCATGTTGTTGTTGTTGTTGTTATTGTTGTTGTTGAGAAGACCGGTGCCTGCACAAAAATCTACTCTAATCAATACATTGAGTCGAGCATGCGATATCTAGTTTACTCGATTACAAGTGAGAGGTTCATGCAATCTTCAGTGTTTCAGGATCAAATTATCTAATGAGGACCTGTTCATTCCAAGGTGTAACTCAAATGGACAGGTCTTCTTTCTCTAAGCAACACAACATCTACTTCCATTACTTCAACAATCCACAAGACGATGGTACTATAAGAGCTCGCGTGGTTCATAAAATTTGCATGGTTATTGCTATTGGTTCTTTTCTTTCGTTGCATGTACAACCTCAGTTGAAAACAAATAAAATGCGACGTGATTTGTGCGTACCAGGTTCACTACCGGCTGAGGACAGTCTTCCGTTTCCACTACTGCTATCCGAGTGAGCTGAGGGCGAAGGGCACATTGGTGGTTGTTGTAAATTCTGAGGTCCTCCGGCTTGGCTTCCCAAAACACCGAGACCTGCCCCTGAGAAGGAAAACAATTCTGAACCAGTGCAAATATTCATGAACTCGCTCTACTCAGATAAAAAAAATAAAAATAAAGCAAGAATACTCAACATTTTCTAATATCTAGACAACGTATCTACATATACTGACTGGTGAGCAGTTAACTCAAGAATCATTCAAATCCTTTTTAGATCACTACAAAACTCAATACAAACGAATTTAGACCCAAATTCGTTTTTGCAAGCAAGGAGTAGCTTTTTATACCTAAACTGGAACCAGCGAGTAGCTCCCTCTCTCTCCTTTCGGCAGCTGCTCTACTTAGAACATACTGGGCCGCAAACTGATGTTTCGGGTCCATCCTCATGTGTTCCATATGGGTCAGTAGACCTGGAATCAAAAAATAAATCAAACACCTGTTAATGCATCTGTCTGGAATTTAGATTAGAATTTAAGGTAAACTTACCACCTTCATGTGTGAAGACAGCATTGCAGACGGAACAAGGCCACATCCTGAGACTGCTAATCTGACTCGTTTCAGGATGACAAGCTAGGTGTTTCCTGAGACTTCCCTCGTTGACGTAGTGTTTACCACAGACCGGACATGGATGGTTGGCAGTCCGTCGCTTGGCTAGGTAAGCCCCGGCAATGGAGGTTGTGCAGTCAGCGGGGGGAACAATAGGGCGACACAATGTCAAGGTCAATGCCAAGCAGGATAAGCGTCCCGATGAAAGAAGCCTTCACCTCATTCCCAAATATACTGTCTCACAGACTTCGAAAGTGGAATTGACAAACTTGACAAAGCTGTCTTGGAATTCATAATCAGAAGCTTTCGACATCCAACCAGAAATTTGGATTTGGACTTTGGATAGTCAGAAATGATAGTTCCAGTTTCGAAGTCTTGATCCAGTTCAAACAGATAAAGACTGAGAGAAAAGTTGTGCAACTCTGTTTGTGCATGTCTTGACTCGATTTTCATGATTAATTAAGAAAGCAAATTATTCCTCTATATGTTGATTGGTTGTACTTTTCTCTCAGATAAGTATTTTGTCGAAAAGTAGAGAATACATTCAGGTAGTTCGAGACGATTCCAATGTTAGTAGAACCCAGTTAGTAGAGTACGAAGAGTTTGCCCGCACCAAAAGCGATTCGGGTATAAATTCCTTAAGACTATCCACGTTGGAATATTCTTCTCACCACCTCTATTTTCCTTAACTCTTCTTTCTCTCATTCTCTTTTACAAATAAAAATGTCCTGATTATTAGTGGAGTTAGGAATGAAAGATTTGACAAATCGAAATACTAGGATTAGCATTCAGGGTATGAGTTTAGTAGTACACAACTCTATATGTAGCTTCTCCAGAGGAGGATGATATTAGATGACATATTCCAGAATCTCAGGTTCCAGTTCAAAACCTTGATCTCCATTTTAAGAAATCTTCCAACTTTAATATGATACGAACACAAATGACTTGAGTAAATAGAGATGAATTGGTGAATCTTTTCTCTAGGTGAATTGTCTTGAACATTACGACATTTTTGGATGAACTGATGATTGTTTTTGATAAAACTAAGATGAGCCCATTACCTGATGACTAATTGAACTAAAGTGAGTGAGAGAAAGAGAGTTTTATATAAAATTTGAGGATACTTACTGGCAACGCCGGAGGCATTGGGATCCTTGTGGGTGTGCTTCATGTGCTCCATTAGCGCTTCGCCGCCGAGGAAGAGTTTGTGGCAGACGGGACAGCTAGTAGCGTTGGGGCCGCCGAGAAGGGCGGCGTGTTGCTGGAACACAACACGCTGTTGCAACTCCTTTTTTGGCCAATGGACACGCGGACACCAGAGAGCCACCCCAGATACCACCCCAGAGTTGTGTACCAGAAGCGCAGGACAGGCGGGCACAGAACAGAACGATACCAGTGAGAGTTAAGGCACATTGTTGCCGCCGCCACCACGGACTACGCCTTGCACAGATTAGCTTTTTGCTGTTTCTTTAAATTGGACTCAGGACGTCTTAGGGATCAGGGATCACCAAGAACCTGTTTCCAACAACCACTCTAATAAGTCTACTATTTCCAGCTTGTAAGTTTCTGTACTCTTCGCACTTCTAATTGACTTATTAGAGGAATGGTTGCAAGTTTGCAATCAGTTTTTGCAAGCAGTTTTTGAAAACAAGGTTTTGAATCAGGAGAGATTTGGAAAATGGAAGGAGAGTTAAAGGAGAATGTCGGTTAGGGAAAAGATATGTCAAAGGGTAAAAGGGAGAGATGTTTGGGATTGGACCGAAGCAAAGCCCAAGTAGATGAATATGAAAGCTACGAGTCCGGAAGTCGATCGAAAAACGGCTCCTTCTTCGGGAGCGAAATAATTCATATAGTTGGCATTTGCTGTTTAATCCTTACTGTCACTGTTTCGATCGACCTCGCATGTCCTCGCGGATGATCGGGACGTGGGATGTGAGCATATGCAAAGCATAGATTCAATGATCGGCAGTAAATAATCTTAATTCTTATAAGACGAAATACGACGTCCTTTTTCATTATTATTTTTTTCAATTCTCTGATTCTTTATTAAAATTAATTTCACTGCTGCTGTGCATGTGCAGCAGATCTAGTCACCGGTGAAAGAACTTCTCGCGGTCATTGGCTATCATTCTTTTTATTGTTCCCTTGCTATCTCGTGTAATGTAAAGTCGACTTCGAAGGTCACGCGAAGGAAAAATATGGCGGGTAACCTTGCTCGAGGGACAAGGGAGCGGGTTTATTAAAATAGGTTCGAAAACCCAATAAAGAGTTGAGAAGAAGCGGTGAATAAAAAGAAGGGAAAGGCTAAAATCAGAAACGATGGCATTGACCCCAATGAAGTTTGGGGGTCTTGGTGCTCCCGTTTCTTTCATCCTTCGTAACTTCTCTTCTCGTCCCACCACCCGTCCTTCGGATTACTCCTTTTTTTTAAAACCCGTGAACGTTTCTTTTTCGCGAGTTCGTCAGCCTTCGTCTCTTTTTTTTCCCGGACCTAGGGCAACCGAGACCAAGTTGAGAAAGAGCTGCAGCATCGCATGCAAGTTATTCTCGGAGGGAGGCTGCTGCGGTCCGAAGGTTCGACGCCCCGACCTGGCCCAAGTGGAAAAAACCGGTTTCTTCCTGAGCTCTTCCTTTTTTACTGCATCCTCGCTTTTTGCACCGGGTAGCACCGGAGAACGCGCACAGATATCTCTCTCTCTCTCCCTCTGTCTCTCTTTTTCTACCTATCTTTCTTTCTACATGGCTTTCTTTCTTCCTCTATTCTCCAGGCTTATGTCTATCTTTCTCGTTTTCGCTCGAGGCGCAAGGGACGTTACCGCGTGGGCGAATACGCGAGAGCCTCTATGATTCTCCGTGACCAGATTCATCTCGCGTGTCCGCCGCACCGTTTTCCATTACCTATTACTTACTCCTAATTCCTAGTTTCTTTACCTCCCGCCGATACATCAAATCACGCTGAAATTATTTACGCCCGAGACTCAACGCCGCAGTCTGCCACCCGCCATTCTATATTTGTAATTCCTTACTTCCGGCTTCTCTCGACTGATTTAGATCACGCGGCATTAACAGGACTTGCCGTTGCCACTCATCGGTCACCATCCTTCCACTCTGATTCAGACTTCCCAGAACTCGTTCGAAATCTGATAAGATCATGAACCGTTAACCAATCCCTTTCTTTTATCTCGATCATGATCAGATGGTTTTGTTTTGCAAATTAGAAAATGGAGAAAGAGGTGTGTGTGAAAATTGTTACCCGATGAATTGTTGATTGGAAGGTTGATCAGATTCAACTTGTCTCTGAACTCGTCTGAATTCAGAGAATGGTCTGAATTCAGAGGATAGTCTGAATTCAGAGGATGGTTTGAATTTAGAGGTTTGAATTCAGAATTCTGGTTTGAGGACCAGATGGTCCGAAAAGGTAATGAGAAATGTGTGACTGAATCGTGATGACGATGGTGAGATGTTGCAAGGACTTTGATGCTCAGGAGCCTCGAGTTGCTCTGATTTGAAAGCGATTCGAGCAGAAAGTGACTTGTCCAGACTCTTCAATGTCTAAACCAGGTTTGGGCCAGGGAGTGGCGTAAAAAGGAAGTGGGTGTGAGCACACGCGTAGCGGTGCGTGACGTCGGACACGATGTAGCCATTTTGTGCTCGAGGAGAAGAAACCATCTTTGATCTTTCTTCTAGTAAGTAAGACTATACAAGTTACGTGTAGAAACAGAGTGAGATACGTTCAGCAACGGTATCCTCATGAGCAAGTGGTTCGAGTAGTTCTTAAGTATCCCTGGGGTCTTATTCAAAGATGATGTCGTATTTACAGCAAGTCGATGAAGCCAATGATGCTTCCAAGTAAAGCTTTCTCACAACCTCCTTGCAAATAAAACGTCAGCAGGGGGCCGTTAGAAAAAGTCTGCAACTATAAATTAGATCTTTATCTTATTTATCTTTATCATCTTGTCTCTTATTCTTTGAACAATTACACAAAACCATCTGTACAATAATCGTGCAATTGTATGTTTTAATTATGATCTTGAGGCTACTATTTTTTCCGACCTTGGGTAAGAAAGCAAAGACCTCATTTTTTTTACAAGTCACGAGATTCGTTTCATGCCGAAATTGCAGCGGAGATTGTTCTTTGAGATCCTCGCTCTGCACTTGCGAGTGAAGGTCCTTTGCGCAATTCTTTTCCTTTCCTGTTCTTTTCATGGTCTCATGTATAATTTTCGACTCTTATGTTTACGAAATGACTTTTCAATGTATTCGTGAATTATTATCCTTTACAATATTGAGATTATTGCTAAGCCACTTTTGTCAGTGAAATGGACTTTGCATGTTTCTGAGTTTTTTTTTTTTTTAATGAAATATAATTTCTTCTATTTGGAAACTCAGTTCCGTAGGTCTAAATTTAAAGCGAAGGTCTTGCTTGCAGTTCGTTGCTCTCTGCAGATTGCAAGACTCGCATGCAAATCTTTTATTTTTCTTTGCATCCACAATACATTATGCTTGCTCAGAGAGAGAGAAAAAAAAAACTTATTAGATACGCGGAATTATTTACATTTTACAGTCTAGCTTTTATGAATCTTTGCTCTTTTCTTTATTTCTGAAGAGAATTTCAAGATTTTTTTCCTCATGTTTAGTGTAAATTCTACGGACTCTGAAATTAAAGCGGGCCGAAGTCGAGGTCTTCTTTCAGTTAGTTGTGCACTTACTCTGGACCGAAGGTCTTGTGGCGTGCAATTCTTTTCTCCTTCCTTTTTCTTTTCCTTGGCTTTTTTGGTCTCGACGAGGCCGCGAGCCTCGTCGGCAGACAACCTTCGTACGATACTTTGGCTGCCTGAAAGATACTTGCCTGCCCCTCGTATCTCACCTTGCAGAGATTCTTTCTTTCCTTTGGTCTCGCTTTTACGATTGCCGAGAGGAAAATGAAACGTAAATACTTTCTCGCTAAGCTAGCTATACACTCTGCGGAAAATAAGAGTTCTTACTCATACAAATTTCCTCAGGATAATACGTATTCGACCGAGTAAAAAATAGTTCGTTCCATTTATCTATTTTCGCCCCAAGAAGGAAGTCAATGAAGCCAATTCGTGACGCGGCAAAAAGAGTAAAATAAAAAAAAAGTAAAATAAAAAATTGCCTGATTCTTTCCCGTGACCACGCGTGAAACGAAGCTGAGTCACAAAGCGAGAGGCAGAGGGAAATAAATGCATTTTAATTGCGCCGAAGAGCGATTGTTCCCGAACCTGATACACCGCATTCAATATACATTTATTCACTCTACCCGTATTCTTTCTCTCTTAAATTCAATCCGCCCCATGGAGCTGGTAATCCGCGAGTAACACGTGTCGAAACGAAGAGAAAAAAAAAGTAGTGAAAAAAGGAAATGCATATACATACGAGTACAAATAAAAAGGGAAAGGGTGATCGCGAGAGCCTCCTCGTGTTGTGCCAATACACGTTTCCCCTCAATTGTTGCCATACCAGAAAAGCGGGGGAGGGGCACAATAGAAAAATCCACCCCATCGAGATCGACAAACGAGAATGATTTCATTAGGACCCTCGTAGGTTGGTCCTTCCGAGGGGCGGAAAAAAAAAGAAACCTGAGGGTGGAGCCGAAAAAAAATGACTGGGAGATTTGCAGTAGGGGAGAAAAATTTCATGGGCCCGAGAGTGAGAGGAGGGTCAAAAATAGAAACTCTGCGAATGCGAATTCGCAGTGGCGATTTACGAACGTTCCGACCACGAAAGGCCGTCCCACTTTTCTATTTTAATGCCGCAAAAGAGACAAAGAGTGCGTCCTCCTGGAGATTCGCCAGGCGTCGATGTTTACCACGAATGGAGCCTTGCTTAATTGGAAAACGGTTTAGGGTAAAAAAGTTTGTTTATTAAAAAATTTTGAGTTTTCCCGGGGCGAATATATATTTCTGATTCATGCCTGAACTCTAGCTTTCTTGATTATTATTATTATTATCAAAACTTACATAAACCCTGGATTCAATTGCCAATATTTTGATAAAGACAAAGAGTTTATGTAGAATATGGATATCATTGTTTGAAAGGACTAGCATTCGGTTCTCAAGGGTATTGCGTGATCCAAAGATGTCTTTATTAAAATAATCGATAAGTTATAAACATCGTTTGCTTTTATTCTAGCTTTTACATAAACCCTTTCAGATAAAATCGCACGATTTCAACTTTATTCACAGTTGAAATAATTTGAAAACAATTCGATTTCTACAAAACAAAAGTAGTTTATTCTCGTATTCGGAGATCACGTGGTCCAGAACGTGTTTCACTCAAGTAAAAATAAATCTCAACAGCTAACGAGTTTTTACCGAAAGTGGCGCTCTGGAGCAATTAAGAAAACGTAGAGTGGAACGGGGTTGCGAAAGACAGTAAAGGGTTGTATCGTGTTGCACGGCATTCAACCCTTGTATCGCTAAACTACGGATAAATACGAAGTAAAAGTGGGTAAGAGAGTGAGGCAGAAGAGAGAGTGCAAAAAGAGATGGAGAAGGGAGAAAAAGAGATGGGAAGTGGTTGATCGACTATGCAGAGTGCTGTTCTGATCTATACTCTTATTATTTTGTAGACTCGTGTCCGAGTGTATTGTCTTTCCTGGCAAGATAATGTTTCATCGACACGCCAACCCCATCCCTCAGAAACTTTTATTAAAAAGAGAAATATAGAGCAAAAAGAGAATGCGACGAAAATTTAAGTTCTATATATTTAAGTTCACTGTTTAATTTGTGAAAAAAATTTAAAATCCATTAATTAGTGTAAGATGAACTTTTCTCTGGGGGATTTTTTGCCTGATGAAGGGTAAATGTCTGAGCTCATTTGTCTTTTTAAGGAATCGAGAAGGAAGGTTTCTGCAACCGAAATAGCGAAAACAATTTCAAGAAATCTGCTCCGTGAAAATTCGATTAGACTGGGCAAGATGGGCTTGCTTTCCATTTGTTTCATCATTTTATTTTCTCATCTCACAACGGGAGTGGGAGCAAGCGAGAGATAGTGGGTTGAAAAACGAGTCTGAGGAAGAAGGAGGATCAAGTCTCTGTTTCTCTCGCAGCGTTTTAATTACACCCTGGCCCGTACTTGTACAAGTGCAATGCGATATTTTATTTCTGCGGTAATCCGGCAGAGAGAATCAACTAGCAGAGTGTCGCAGTAAAGAAAATTCTGTGAAAATAGCTGGTCTAACGTTTCCCAACAATTTTCTCTACTCGCAAACCAATCTCTGTTTTAAAATCACGTCGCTGAAAGCAAAGCTTAATTAGCAGAATGTTTATACAGAGCAAAAGGAATTTTAAATTTATGCCAGAGAGAAAATTGTTCTCATTTATGCAGGAAATATGCAGGCGGAAATTTGGCATCCCTTTTGAAAAATTCTTTTTGTACTTTTTAATATTACCCTTGCGTTATTTCACTTTAATGGAAAGTTTTCAAGTTAATTTACTATTTTTAATAAAGGCTTTATTCTTTTTCGTTTAGAGTTTTCGTGTAGAGGACAGCGCGGACGTTTCTCGTTAGGAAGTCAGATTACGCAAGATTTATCGAGGCATTCTGGGGGTGAAAGGGACTCCTGAAAATTGAACGGGGTTTTAACCGCGGATTAGGTTTCAATTAGAGGATCCGGAGAAGCCAGGGCGTTAAAACGCGAAAGTGCGATATTTATTGCCACTAAGGTAGTTCAACGTGTTGCTGGATCAACGTCAGATTCTTGGGGGGTGAGAAAGTCTGGAAGGGTAAAGGAATTTTCGAAGATATACCAAAAAAATATATAATAGTTCCCATGCTATAAATTATGCGAAAATATTAATAAAAAACTTACTGAGATTCTTATTTTCTCTAAATATTTAATACTCAGATGTTTGATGTCTTAAATGTAAATCCAAAAACAATTAAAAAGAATATTGGACTTAACAATGGTCAACTGAATCCAGAGAGGCTGAATGTAAAAACATGTTATTAAAAATAATACCTGTAGTAAAAACCTTTAATAACAGAGTGGATATAAAATGTTACAAATGTATTACAAAGAGAAAATTGTGTAAGACGTCGGAAGGAAGGAATAAGTAAGGGGTTAGGTGAGAGAAAGAAAGGTTGTAAGAGATGAGAATTGAACCGGCGCTCGGCAGATGCCTTCCCACGTTTTTTCGCCAAGACATGTGCCCGACGCGCAAAGGGTTGAGAAATTCAGTTGGTCGGAGCAAAAAAGTACCCCACGACACGAAATTCCGATGCCTAGGCCTCGTCGAAGCTTGGCATCCTTGAGTCGTTGCACATATTGTTCGAAGGGGTGAATTTGATTAGAGGGTTAGCCGTCTTTTCCCGATTTTTTCTCAGCTTCTTCTTATTCTTAATCTCCGCCGCCACCTCCCCTTCTTTATTTTTACACCACGTGGCATCAGGACCAGTTTCATGAACAATGCCCTCGTAATGATCTGTGATACTCTCTCACCCCTAATTTCTTCCTCAAAATTAACCAACTTTAACTCAGGTCCCGGATTTTTTAATTTTCATACTGCAATAAAAAAAAATAATCAAAAATGAATAGTTTACTGCCGGGATTTAGTTGTTGCGATTTAGTAACTTTAGTAACTTTAGTAACTTTAGTGGAAAGCAGACCCAAACACCTTAAAGAAACCCAGCTTTCGATTATAAATGAGGTTCTACTCGAGTAGCGTAGTTGGCAAAATAAAGTGCGTAGCATTGGAGCACTTTGGTGATAATCTGCAGAGAGAGGGGTGTTGCTCGTCGCACGGCATTCGGGGTCAACGACACGAAGAAAGACGCTATCTGGAATTCGCTCAAGATTTTTAAGACTTCAAAGTCCGTGAGATATCGGTCGTATTGCTTCCTTGTTCTCGATGGGACAACCGAGCCGCGCGAAAGCTCGATCCCTGCTTTAATTGTGAGGTCTAAGCGAAAAGGGATGCTGGGACAACAACTTAAAAAAACAGCAAATTTAAAACATAAAATAAAATAAAACGTGAAAAGGAAGTTCAAAGAAGAAAATCTTCCCTTTCCTTCGATGCAAGCGTGACCCACCACCATGTGTGCATACTCTTAGTATGCAGATATTAATAAACGCTCTGATGTTGTTATTTTTAAGAATGATAGTTTTAATTGCCCATTGCGAGAATAGATAGATGAGACGTATTGCAAGCAAGATTACGTCAAAAGAGAAAATGATTGCTCTAGTCGAATAGGGATGGTAAAAGTACACCCGAGGAAAATAACACCTGAGTTTGCAGTAGATATATACACTTTTTCTTAACGAACTTTATCTTTCTATTTAGAAAAAGAAGGAATTCAAAACTGGGAAGTGTTTTATTCTTTCTGCTCTGAAAATTTGAATCAGGGAAATTTCATTGGTTTTTAAATGACTTGAAATTGTAAGAAGTAAATTAAAATGATAGTCAAGAGAAAATGTATTGATATCACAGGTGCTTTTTCCTTTGGTGTTCATTTTTAGCAAGCTTATTCGTCTGGGCGCTTTTCTATTTTTTTCGTTCAAGCTCGCTAGACGTTCTACTTCTCTTTCTTTACTGGAACCTGCTCTCGCGTCATAGAGGTGAAAAATGTTGTAACGATCGTGGACGTCGGATTTGGTACATACATGACTGACCTTCGACGTGTGAGTCCGGAGGCTGGACTCCGTGGCGAAGCCCTTTCCGCAAATGTTACAGTGGAACGGTCGGTTCTTCGCCCGTTCCACCTGCGCATCGTGGTTCCGCAAGTGCTGCTGGAGATTCGACAGCTGGATGAAGGCCCGCCCGCAATCGGGAAGGTGGCACTTGTAGGGCCGTTCACCTGCAATCAGAACACCTTTGATTAGAGCCGGCTAAGGTCTGTCATTACCCAAGTTTATGCGTCGAAAAAAGTTCCTCGAAAGGAACAAAAAAGCCCCAGTTAAGGAGCTTTTTTGCTTCCAAATAATAAGAAACGAAAATTGGTCCTCTAATTCTAATTCGTGAAAAGTGACTAGTTTTCAAACAAAGATTTCCACATCTTTATTCTCACTTCGTCACTTTCATTAATGTAGATTTAGAGTTATATGAAGTAGGATTCTTCATTCTTACAACTAAAATGATGGGAATTTCTGGGACAATGTTGAAAACGAATTCTATACTTTTCGGGAAAAAAATCAGGGGGTAAAACGGGGAATTTATGGAGGTAGAAAAATAATGGTTTTTTAAAAAAACTATAAAAGTATAGATAATGGGATAAATCAAATTGAAACACTCGTGCTAGGAGTTACAATTTTTGTAAATGCATTTTTATTCCAGAGGGCAAACTATAATAATTTTTGCAACCCACGAGAGTCGGAATGTTACTAATAATGCAGAATATTTAATTTAAAAAATTGAATAAAAGGTCTATTCACAAATTCTTTAACTAAAAATAAGTACATACAAGTACGCAGTGATGTTCTAAGTCCCATAACAGGAACATTACTAACCTGTATAGAAAAGAAGTAGTACATTCAAGAAATTAGCATTAAAATTCTTTACAGTCTTTCATAATACCAAACCATTTTCTGCAAATATTTTTTAAGCAATTTGAAACTGATCAAAGTATATTCAGTACCTCAGGCAATTTTTATTCATTAAACGAGAGACGCATGGATCTAATTAGCAATTATAAGGAATATTCGAAATCTTGACATTTTCTATTAAAGCAACATTTTAAACTGTATCTCTTCAACTTCTTATTTTTCTTCTCCTCTTTCTCGATTCCGACCCTTCACCTCTTCTCCCGCCGGCAATGCACTCGATTGTAATTTCCACAAGCGATTGGCTCAATTTAACTTTTATTAATATCGACATTCTTCCCTGAGCTTTTTACCCCGGGCACTCTACAATGCCGGACGATTCATCTTTTATTCAATCGCCGATTCATCCAAGAATTTCTCGAATGAGGGACAAGAGGGAGGATCTAGAGAAGGGGATATTTGTATCTTTTAATAAAAATAAGCCAGGCAAATTGAGCGATTTTCCTCAATCTTGGTATTTTTTTTTTTCTTGGGGAAAATCGACTCCCTCAATATTTTCACCCTCGTCCCGACCGGAACCAGACCGGTTCAAACCTGGGGAAAGAGAAAAAACGAAGGGCAGGAACTGTTATTAAAAATATCGACTCGTAGGTAAAACGAAGTCACGTAAGAAATGTTTTGCGTGGCTTACAATATAAAGTTCATTGTCTGCTTGCTGACAAGAGCCAAAAATGATCAATAATCCTGAAAACGTTGAATTCCAGTTACAAAATTTAACATCTTATCAAGATATCAAGCAGTTTCTCATTCTGTAAATGATATTTACGATTTTCTTCGCGCGGACTTCCGGCATAATGTTTTAAAAGAAACTGCGGCGAAAGTGAGTAAATTTCTTCAGAACAGGGTGGGTGAAGGATAAAAAGGAGAATGAGGAGAATAAGGAGAGTTGGTGCAACCCTTTCAGTCTCGTACACGGCACTTCCGGTAACGAGGCAGCGCACGCAGGGTGGATTACGGATGTATGTGGCTGCATGTAGCTATAATATAAGCGCGTGCAACATATATGTACACAACATATATATATATATATAAACGGCTGTGGAAGCGCGTACTGACTGCTGCGCTCCCGATAAATGTTTCAGGGTGCAATTAAGTACCAATAACAATAAGAAACCAGCCCCTCGGCCTCGGCAGTCGCATATTAATTCGATTTTAATTACATCAGGAAAAAAAAACATACGGCTTAGCAGTACACACCTGTGTTCTTTCTATCTGCCGATACACGTGGAACTGCGGATATTCTGCTTCTAAATAAATTATATTCTCTTCCTCATGCGCTGAAAGGTCTATGACATTACTTCGATTCGAGTCCATGTCCATACTTATAAATATATAGCGTACTACTTTAATATATTTTCATTTTATACCTTCTTTTAAAATTATCCCCGAGATAAGATCAATAATTCTTCATTGGAAAATTTATTTAAAATTCATGACATGCTCGTTTAAGGTATAAGTATACTTATACTAATAAAAGATAATGTATAGTTATCAATTCTCAGATTGAATTTTTAAAAATGGGAAAAGAGCACATGTGTTGAGGATTCACATGATAAGCATTTCTATACTCAATCACCTTCGACTTCTGGTCATGAATAAACGTTTCTAGTAGACAAGAGCAAATGCTAGTTTCCAGACTTATCGACGCCTTGCATAATATTCGAAGATTCAGTAACAGAGCCGGTCTTAGGGGGGGGGGGGCGAAATTGTGCGCCGCACAGGGGCGCCGAAGGCGCCTCGATTTTTAACACGATTTTTTATAGTTTTATAATACATCTATTTCTATAATACTTCTATTTTTATATCTAAATTTCGCACAGGGGCGCTACAGAAGCTAAGACCGGCCCTGTTAGTAATTATAAATTTTATATAGCTACTAGTTACTTAATTCAAATATTTTTAATGTATTGTACCTAAATTTTGTTGTAGGAGCAGAGGAAATTTTGGTGATTTCCTGACGTTTATTTTGTTAACCTGGTAGCAGTGGTTCATTGTTTGTGTTAACCAGTTCACTTCTCGCTGCAGGGGTGAGAGGGCGGGTCGCGATTGTCGTTAAGTATTTTACCGAATCATTTCGATTTAATTCAGGTTTTCTGATCGGTAGTAATGCGCCTTTCACGAAAATAGTGACCAATCAGTAATTCGGATGAAAAAAATCATGATAACGATCGAACGTAATTAGAATCGAGATCATTCGTCTTTTGTTTCTCTTGGCGATCATAGCATTGTTAGAAATCGGAGCAATTTGTTTGGCCAACAGGTAAAATGAACTTGTCGTTTATTCAACATTGTATTATTTTTTTGCCGTGTTTTTCGTTATAAATCCGCAGTAATTGCAAATTTCATAGAGCAACTTTTATTTGATTAGAAGATTTTTAAAGTTCTGTATAAAATTCGCTTGTAGAAACTTCTAGAAACCAAGGAAATTTTGCGTATTCCATAACTTTTTTTTTTTATTAACCTGGCAACAGTGGTTCATTGTTTGTGTTAACCAGTTCACTTCTCGCTGCAGGGGTGAGAGGGCGGGTCGCGATTGTTGTTAAGTATTTTACCGAATCAATTCGATTTAATTCAGATTTTCTGATCGGTAGTAATGCGCCTTTCACGAAAATAGTGACCAATCAGTAATTCGGATGAAAAAGATCACTTCTCGCTGCAGCGGTGAGAGGGAGGGTCGCGGTTGACGCGATTGTCGTTAAGTATTTTATCGGAGCAATTTGTCTGGCCAAAAGGTACAATGAACTTGTGATTGTTATCATATATTCGACATTATATTACTTTCCAATCGTGTTCGTCGTAGAAATTGTAAAAATCGTGAAATACTACGCCGATTTATCATAATATTAATCGTTTTTGCCGTCATTCAATATCGGAGTGTAGTCGCGAAATCGGAAGTTTTTTCGCGAGTGAATATTATGCAGTGTTAGTGTCCAGTGTTTATGGATTATCAAGAGAAGTTGGTGTAGGACCCTGGAATTCAAGGTAAATTTATTCATGTAATCTTGAATATCAGTTTTATGGCGAAAATCATAGCAAACAAAATCTCACTTGTTTTGGTCGTTTGACTGCCAAAAAATCTAACCTAAAAGTATCAGATACGTTAGCTGCACTTTCTGTCCTTTTTTCTACATCCGTTTTTTTGCACAAATTTTAACATAAATATGTTGCTTTTCTCCATTTTCACTAATTATATTTCTTTCAGGACTGGATGGTGGACAGAATGTAGCGAGCCACTGTATATGTATTTGGCTATTCTTTATAAGGAAGCTGAATGCAAGAGTGAGTAATTTACAGTTTATTTAAAATCACGTAGTGACGTCAATGAGTGCAAAATCATTTTGCACATTCCTAAATTGATTACAAAACATATCGAAGTCTTGAATCTTGAAGTATTCAATAACATTTTTCGTTTAGGAACTATTTTTCTTTGTCGCACTTAAACTTGAAGTTTATTATATTGGATTATATTTCTATACGAAGGGGTAATCACTAACGATTTTTGGTGTACATCTAATTCAGAATTCAGTTAAATTAATTTTATTAATTCAAATATTTTATCTCTGGGAGAATAAAAAAGTCTCATAAACTTCCATTCACTTATGAATGTATCTATTATCATAATTAATCGGTTAATATCTTGTAATTTATTAGATTAGTATGTTTTGTGAGAGTTTTAATCGTGATATTTAAAATTGTATTCCATCTTCTATCTCAGCACAATCTCCTTCCGCTTCCTCTTGCACTAACTACGAACATACCAAATGCTTTTACTAACAAACTAACATTTCCTATTTTTTCCTGTATAAGCTAATGAAGATTTAAAGATTTTTTCTAATTTTGATAAAGTTTTAGTATTTCCAGATAATTTTTCTTGGCCTGGGAATTTCGCGCCTTTAAGAAAATTTTACCTTATTAACATACCAAATATTCTTACTAACACAAACTAACATTTCCTATTTTTTCCTGTAAAAGCTAATGAAGATTTAAAGATTTTTTTTTTAATTTTGATAAAATTTTAATAATTCCAGATAATGTTTCTTAGCCTGGAAATTTTGCGCCTTTAAGAAAATTTTACCTTATTAACATACCAAATATTCTTACTAACACAAACTAACATTTCCTATTTTTTCCTGTCAAAGATAATGAAGATTTAAAGATTTTTTTTAATTTTGATAAAGTTTTAATATTTCCAGATAATGTTTCTTGGCCTGGGAATTTCGCGCCTTTATGAAAATTTTACCTTATTAACATACCAAATATTCTTACTAACACAAATTAACATTTCCTATTTTTTCCTGTATAAACAAAATAAAAGTTAAAGATTTTTTCTAAATATTTTTTTTTTGTAATTTTAGTAACACTTTATGATTCTCAGAAAATATTTCTTGGGCAGGGAATTTCGCGTTTTTAAGTAAATTTCTCATTATAAAGCTACAGTTCTACAATATTAATTGCGTTTTTGTATTATTATTTTGAATTTATTAGTAGTAAATTATCTTTGCTCAATTTTTAAATGCTATTTTTAATTCAAAAGTGAAACATTAACGGTTGATAATTCTAGTTCTGCAAATATAATTTTTTGTTGTAGGTGGGGGAATCCTATACGGAGTGGTTATTCGTTTACCGATATTATGTCCATTATCTGAATTCATGAATTTAGGTGTACATGTAAATGTCGTATTTTATTTTAACTTTTAGAAATTCGACTGGTCTTAATCGACGTAGTATATAGATCATTAATTTATTGATTATCATTAGCAGTCTTAAATGAAAATAAGACCATCTATTTCTATAATACTTCTATTTTTATATCAAAATTTCGAATAGGGGCGCCACAAATGCTAAGACCGGCTCTGTTCAGTAGTATGGCTGTAACGCAGGTGAAGCGGATAAAACATAAGACAAGTCATTCGAAATGAATGACAAGTCGACCGGAATTAGCAACGCTGTCACCTCACTATTAAGATAGTCTCACCTTGACCTTATCTATCGGGAACTTATTAAGGCTGCACTTTATCTATCACGACAAAACTTTGGACACACGGAGAGAAAGCTATGGTTGGGCCAACCATATATATTGAAAAATATGGGGCAACCATAGCATTTCTCTCCGTGCAACAATACATTTTCCACATCTTCTTAAGTATATTTTAATCTACTTCCTAAAGGTTTGAATTGAAAAATTATAGCCCAATAGTAACGACTTTAATAATTAAATTAAATGGATCAATAAATAGATGAGGCGGTTTTCCAAGAAATTAAAGCGATATTATAAGATCGATATCTCAAGAGGAGTTTCCCCTTTTAGTCGATACTTCTCTCCATTATACATTTTTCAAGCACTTTATTATAAAAATGAATCCGACTCTAAAGCATTCTATTTCTTCCCCTAGAGTTTCTCTATACTAGAGGGTCGCGTGCGGACTTCTTCTTCAGTGATGAATTTCGAGAAATTAAATAATTTCCCGGTACTGCGACTTCTAATGGTTTCCTTCTGATAATAATTGAAGCGACCGCGGGGCGAAAGAAGAATTATTAAATTTAAAATCTCGCGTGCCAACCGGAAGAACGAGGGAGGGAATAAGGTATAGAAAAAGGGTTGGAAAAAGTGAGATGGAAAGCTTGCTTGTCGAAGGGACGAGCAACCCTTGCTTTATTTGAAAAGGCAAGAATTACAAATCGTCAAGAAGTTTTTGATGAATCGTAGTAGTGGGCCCGAATCACACTTTTACCCCTACGCTTTCTTTCACCCTTGACTTGGCACGCGAGCACGAACAAATCTTTCGATTGAGGGACAATTAATATTGCGTGTTCAACTTTTCTTTCGCGAAAGAAATTATCGAGATATTGGCGCCTCTGTAATAAGAAAAGGAAATTAAACCAGCCCAAATATCCCCAGGGTTTGAAAAATAGTTAGAATTTGAATTTTTCGTGTCAGCATAAAAAAAAGGCACTCGTCGCTCGTCCACTCGTCAAAATCACCGCGAAAAAGTGGAAACCACGGAGCACACTCACCAGGGGCGAAATCACCGCCGCACGTGGTGGAGGGGTGTGTGGATTCTCTCTCGTGCGCGGGACGTCCTCCACGACCCCAGCATACCCTTCCACCCCCTCGAGTCGTCATCCACCCCCTTGGGCAGGCCGGCCTCTTCTCTCGTTCTCTTGCTCGCTCTCGACCACCCTCAAGCCCTTGCGGCCCACTACACGTCCACGCCAGAAAATTAATGTCCCCTGCAATCCATGTATAATGCATTCGCATTTCGTTCAACGAACAAATGAACGCACCGCTGTAAAATTTACGTGTCCCAACTCTCTGCCTCTCTCTCTCACTCACACAATCATACGGCACCCCTAACGGGCCTCTGCGTGTCTACGGCCCTGGACTCTGTCCACCTCTAACCCCCCCACCGATTCCAACAACCCCCAACCCCCTCGAGTTCGCCGTCATCGAAATTCCGGCTGAAAATCATTAAACTGCAACGCACTCACACATGTGTACCTTTCGACCATCCCTCTCGTCCTCTAATCCCCTCGCTCGATAAATATTTCCCTCCTGCTTCCTCTCTCGAAATTTAGTAGAGCCGTCTTTTTGGGACGAGGGGCGTGCGTTTGGGGTGTGTTAGTTTTGAACTCACGGAAAGACCAGAGAAGTGCAAAGTGAAAAATTCAAAACATATAGGGGATGATGATGATGTGGGGGACTTGGGTGAGAGGCGGGGGATAGAGAGGGTGCGTTCAGCTTCGATCGGGAAAATTTACTGCATCGCATGGGCGTTGTTTCGATAGAGAGGATTTAAACAGCGAGATTACGTCTCTGTTGTTTCCTACTGTTATTTATTGTCATTCGGTTTATGAGAAAAATGATTTAAAAACGATTTATGGCACGATTTTTCCGGATGATGATGAGTTTTTTTGTGAGAGAGTTAATGGATATTTGCGTTTGGTATTCAGTGATTTTTCGATTAAAAGTACAAATGTTAAAAGTACTCAATTAAACGATGGATCATGCGCTAAGAGAGGTGTCACGTCTCATGAGTCTCTTTATTACTTTTAATTAAAAGTAATAAATGATAAATAAATACCAGATGATATCTATTATTATTTGATCAGAGTTATTATTGATCCCTAAATCTAAAAAGCCTCTCGAGAATAATCTGACTCTATCTTCAAAAATGTAACTCCAATTAAAATTATTTTCCCAGCGAAAATAGGAAATCGGAGGTTTGTTCATGGGCATTATCTGAATGAAAGGAAAAATACAAATGAAACTCCTGACCGATCACGAGCGTCTTTAGAATGAAAAAATCTCTTTCGTAGGTCTGTAAATTTATTCTTCCACTTCCGTATACATCACAGGCTTTATTCTAGATATAGGTCACCGCAAGACTTTGTGTGGCGTTTGTTTGACGTCCATGATTGGTTAAAGAATCGTTAAGGATGAGGAATCGCGATCGACAGTCTTGATAACGCCATAGTAAACGATGGGATGCGTTTTCGTGCGACTAGATCGATAATGCCAACCTTCAAAGCTGTCATTGGACTCCATTGTAAAGACCGATTGTGTTCAGTAATGCACCCTTTCCTTTTATGAAATTCTGTCCTTCCTTAATTGTATATCATCGATCACAAGATTCTTGCACTCACTCACTTCAACGACATCCATAAATTTTCATCAAGATTTTTAAATAAAAATAAATTATTAAAGGAGAAATTCTTACGCAGGAAGAACTGATAAAATCTTAATAAAAAATTCACGAGATTCATAAAGTTAAAGATTGTCACCATAAATTATTCAAAGTTCTGGAAGTCGGAAATGAAGAGTAGTAAAGTGAAATTAGTAGCTTCATGTTGAACGAAATTATCAGCGGGTCACACGTGTCTGGAAGACCGACCGATCTTTTTAACAGACAATTATTTCATAATTAGTCCTTGAAACGAAATATTTTGACAACTGTATTAGAATTCTTTATGAAAAGTTTTAAAAAAAAGGTTAAAAAAGATTTAAAAAAGGTTTATGAAATATTTGAAAAGTTTTGACGTATCCTAAAATCGATGACAAGTCAAGCGAAGTTCTTTGACTGCCCCCGAAAAACATAATTTCGGAAAACTTCAAAAGCTGATTCATTATTCCCACAAAGCTAACTTGAACTATTTGATCTGACATCCCCACAAAGGTTTTGTGAAATCTGCTTACGTTAGCAGACAAATCATTGCTCGGTGATGATCCTAGCATAGCAAAATAAGGGTTCCTTGTATTACTCTGGAGTACCTGGACCCCCGGGACTTTAAACAACGTCGGGTACAGATGTTTGCACACGGTTGTAGAAAAAAATGGAAAGGGGTTGAGGATCATTCTCGATGAACCTGGCGAAGACGAGTCAGGGGATATGGAGTCGAGAGGCAAGGGAGAATTTCTTTTTCGAAACCAGTTTGACTTCTGAGATTCGAGTCTCGATTGTTGGGCGAGCGAAAAGTTCACGGTTACATAAGGTTCTTAAGGCTGATTCAGCGCTAAGCGGCCAGATAAAACGGGAAAGAATTGGAAGCCGAGCTCCTTTCGACCGAGCTCCTTTCGTTTCAAACTGCTTTATCTCTTTCGCAAAAATTGGATGGGAAACAGAATTGTGTTTATTTCATCGATTTCTATTGTGAATGAAATTTATTCTGGATTCGTGTTGAAATTTATAAACATTGGAAAGGCCTAGCCCATGTTGAAGATATGAATAACATTTCAGATATCAAGAGGGTGAAATTGAGATATAATATAAAGTTGTCCGAGGAGTGCATAATTATTCAAAATGCATGTCAACAAGATAATGTGGGGAGGCATTAGGAGAAGATTTAGATAGGGATCCTGAGGGATTTAATGCTGATTGGATCTGGATGTCATCGCGTGAAAGAACTCGTGCAACAAAACTCTCGTAAAGCTGGCGGCATATTTTATGAGGGAGATAAAAAGTGCGATTCACGTTGATGCATAAATAGGTGTTTTCAACGGTGCGACGTACTACTGCTGTACCTAAATGTGCACTTAGGCGCCATATAGACTAGCAGTATAGTGCATTGCGCTAGTGTACGTTACGAAGCATAGCATCCCTTTCCCGAGCGATGCAGCGAAGCGTTTCACGCATGCATGGAAATCATTAAAATAAAATGGCCGATAACAAATGACTGTTGCAAAGAGGGGAACCCTACACGGTCGGCCATCTTGGTTCACGTGACCGTCATCCGGGCAACCACGGGCACGCCACGCCCCTTTAATGATTTCTACCCCCTGGCGAACGTACGTACGTGCGAAATTTCGCGAATGTGTTGGTGGATTCGCATACGTGGGGTACAGTCATCATCAGTAGTCACGAAATTCGACCCAGCCTTGGTACAGCCTCTTTCATACACCCTGCGCTATAACGCAACGTTATTTCATCCCCTTTCGTAACACTTAATGACTTAAAGAAAGGGTAAAAGAGGTGAAAATTGTTTTTTTTTTAAAAAGCGATTTTTGTTTTTAATGGAGATTTTTGTTCTTAATCGTGATTTTTTGTCCCTCAAATCATCACAGATTTTTTTCGGGTCTGGCTCTGTATTTTAAACTCTAATCTTGAAGGGTAAACAATTTCTCAAATAATTTTAAAAATGTTTAAAGTATTTTTAGTTCCTTTAAGATCTCAAGGTCTTAAAATCTACTACACGTTCTGAAACCCATGAGAAGTTAACCCCTCGTATCCTAAGCTATCCAATTTTGCATTTTAATTGACCCAATGAATAATGGATTAGAAATGCTACTATTTCATACAACGATTAAAACGAAAATTAGAAAATTCAAAAGTAACTGCACTCAAGATGAAAGAAGACGCATGAAAGTCTCGTATCCACTCTCATTAATTCCTCCTTCACGTTATCTTTAAACTGCATATAACTAAATGCGAGAAAGTTGCTACACTTGAATTCTTTTTATTAGATCACCTATTTTTCTGAAAATTGATTAGATTATTAAACTAAGATAACAATATGTACTAATTAAACAGTTTCAACTAATTAGAGCGATTCGAAAAAAAAGGATGAAATATAAATCAAAAGTTAGAATGTAAAGCTATTCTAGAAAAGTAATTTCTTAAAGTATGAACTTCCGGTTTGAAGAGAAAGGTGTTCGGTTGGATAAAGCATGCGCGGGTGGAACATTATTCGGGCATATGGTATTCTCTTCTTATTCTTCCACCTGCTCTTACGAATGCTTTGCTATCTTTTGTTTTTTCCTTTTTTTCGATGCCTTCACCATTTTTTTCAACTGGCCCATCCGAGGGATCGTGGTCGCTGACCCGGAGGCTAGTAACCCTTTCTTACTTCCTGACCTTCCTTCCTTATGCAGGGCGATGAACCTTTTCATTTTTTATTATTCGTTGATGGATCGATCGCCCCAACCCTCATTCTCATACACCTCCCCCGCAATCATCCCCGGTGACCTGTTTGGTTTCGGGTAAAAAAACGATGACTGCCGGCGATACGTCTCGTTGGCCTGCCTTCTAAATTAAAAGCCACGGAGGGTCAATGTCCGGTCGTTGGGAAAAACAAGGGGATCTTGTAAATTAAGAAGTTTTACTCCCAGTTCCTGGTTTTACCATTAATCTTCCAGAGATCTTCATTTACCTATAGCGAAGAATTTTAAAACTTTATTTTTTACCCACCACATCTTCCCCATATTATTTATTGACCTCTTCCAAAAAGTCGCCTGCCTTTTCCTTCATCCTTTTATCCACAATAAAATGTAGAACGCTACTTGGCTTCTTAGTCAAGAGAAGACTACATTTTCCCCTCTTATCCCAACGCTCAAATTTAGAGATAGTCATTAGTCGGCGATTATGTAGCTAGTGAATGAAACGATGACAGACGGAAGACACGCGGCAGATTCGAAAAGGAGTGCCGTTAAGTCGTTGGATAGGCGTATAGTACTTTGATACCTCGATCATTTTTCTCGTTCTGGTCTCGACCGTAATTTATTCCCGATCCCTGATGAGTCCCATTGTACCGTTCAGCGCTTTGTCCTTGCCTTGTACGAGAGAAAGGGTTTCGAGGGTAGCCATGAATCTCGAAGATAAAAGGTTTGAGTGACTCTCTCGAAAAAGAAAAGGAAACAAAAAAAAAAACAAATCCCTCGAAAAGAATCTTGTCTTCTCTACTCTCAGAGGACATCCCTAAATGATAACGATCTTCGCAAATATCGTGTCGACAAGATTTCACCCTGTTATTTCCCTTTCCCCTTTTTTCGGTAACAACCCCTTGGTTACATCGTCGCGTCTCGGGAACGATTCACGCCACTTAAGCGGGCATTTTCTAGAATCTTTTTTTTATTTTCTGAACGACCACCAGACTCGGGTCATTAGGCAGTCGGCGGACTGAAGGTTGGGCAGATCCTATCAACTCGTCGAGAGGAAAAAGGGGTAAAAATTAATGTCTCAGAATGAATGTTCTTTCTCGAGCCAAAGCCAAAGGGTGGAGGAGGACTGACGTGTTTTTATGATTTTTCTTCGTGAGTCATTTACCCCTTTCCCTAGTGTGATTTTTTAACCAGGATGAAAATATCGATGCAAAAGTTTCAGGTGGTTTTAAGAACTTGAATCACTGAAATTAAGAGGCACTTGAGACCTTCTCTAGAGATTGTAAGGACTTGGAACAAAGTTCTCGATTCTCGAAAGAATCACTTTTGCATTTAGTAATTTTTTGAAGAAATCTAATTATATTTTCTGGGAGACATGCAGGAGTGAGATGGAAGATTTTATGTCGGTTAAAGAGGCTTTGTAAATAATTATTAGACTTGAAAGTGAAGATCGATGTTTTCAATGCTTGTTTCAATGTTATAATTACGAAACAATTGAATGAAGGTTACTGGTACAGAGGGTAGCGATGCTTCTTAGAATAAATTTAAACTGAAATTGAAAGGCAGACATGTTGGCATTTTAAACAAAGAAAAATCGAAGTTTCTTGGATTTAAATCATCCATGCGATGAACATTATTTTATCTTCTTATAGATATATTCATTGGTAAAGAGATTTGTTTATTATAATACGAGACAATGAATATCAATTTTATAAGTTCTTACGTAAGATTCTCTGAATCTGAATCCTACTTATTTATTAAATTATTCTTTAAAGAATATATGTAAAATGCAAGTTATTATGGTGTGATAAGGTTTCGAATTATGAAATGAGAGTTAAAATATTTGAATTTTAATGGAGAAGCTTGACAGGATATATAATGCAGCTTTGTTTTTAATAAAAACAAACGTTAGCCTAATCAAACTAACCAACTAACCTGTTAATTTAAGGTCAACTGGTTTCCTGATTGAGATCCAATTTCTAACTCTCTCCGTGTTAGCAAAGCAAACTTTTGGCCACTTCGTCATTCATATAAATAACATAAAAAATAGTGTCGAATAGCTTTAAATTGGATGTCATAAAAAACTGAAGATGAGTAACTATTTTCTGCGAGGATGACTAAAAATTAATTTACTCAAGTGTCTGGATGAGTAGTTGTGGAAGTGAGTGTGCAGATAAAAGGTGTAGAATAAAGTATGATAGTTTCTATTGCCAGAGGATCGTAAGACTGTCGAGAAATTCAATTTCTATGTAACCAAAGTGGTTTTCCTCTCACCTCCTCACACCTTTGGTTACGGTCAAGAAGTTAACAAACCATAATAATAATTAGTCAAGTTTAAGTGGTGAGGAACGAGCGACAGGTCCATAAAACTATCAAGCGTGCTGAAAAGGCCGGCTAAGGATTCCTCCGTGGTTTCAGCGCGTTAATGACGGCGTATAGGTACGACAGAAGGGAAAGATAGCTTCTCATTGCAGGAGTAACAAAGCCAGGATGATCATGAAGCTTGGCTCTCTGCCCCACATTCAAGACTAGACTTCTATAATTGGCATCCTTGCACAGAATTCAACCATATTTTCAAAAAACACTTTTCTCAAAAACTGCACTAATGGAATGAAACATGTAGTTAAATAAACTGAAAACCGTCACCTTTAAACGCAACAACGCCAGCTCTTAATTATGCAGTAGCTAATTTGAACATGTAATAAAAGAACAAATTTAAATTATAGCAATGAAAGTTCAGGCTCTCATTATGAAACTTTCTGTTTGCTTCTCAATTTTCTATGCTTTCTCTGCAGGGCTTTTCTAATAACCGTTCATTTTTCTAACGACTTAGGCACTGAAAGTTGTTCAAATTGTCTGCACACAGTCATGAGTCTATTTACATCATCATAAGTTAAGTTTCCAAGTGTCATTTTTATTAATTGGATTGGAACATTACGTGAAAGAAACTAATCATAAAACTTGCGTATTATAATTTATAATAATTATAATCTCATGATATTAAGGTTGTTTATTATTTAGAGTAAAAAATAAAAATCATCGTCGTGTGCAATTTTAAAAATACCAATCGGTGACATCTGAATAAGCGATTGCGGAAACTCTTGTGGCAGCAGCTGTCTTTTCCGAATAGCAGCGACCGCGACGTCGTGACTCGAGAAAAAATTGATTTCAGAGGGCTAATTGTGAGTTGGCAAGCAAACTCAAGCTCTTTAAACCGCGGGTCTCCCCGGCGGTGATTTACGCACGGCTTTTATCACCGTGGCGAAGCTCGGGCCGGTAGGTTAAGAATATTGAGCACGCCGGCCGTAAAATAAGATATAGATTTCCATCTAGTAACTTTCTACCAGGCGGGCCAACAGCCGCATGTGTGGGAGTGAAGTCAAGACGCCATACGCTCCATACGCCATACGGCGTATGGTGTAGGGTACTTACATACTATATAACTTTAGGAGAAGTTATATCTTACGTTACGCTCTACCTACGTGCCAACACACGTATAATACATGCAACTCACAACATGTCTCCTCTTAACACAAGTCTCAGATTTTCTATTCCACATATTTAAAAAAAAATAAAATAATAACTAAATAAATCATAAAAGAAGTGTGTACTTTTCTCGGTGGAAAAGAAGGAAAGCACCGCGGCGCTATGGGCGTTAAAATATGACGATAATTAACGTTACTTCAGCAAAGATTATGAGCGATTTGCAATACATATTGCACATGGTGCCGTGTTTTATTGCTACTTTAGTTAATATCTTTTCTGACACGAAGCACGCATTATATAAATTGAGCGAACGAGCTACTGTCCGCGTGATGCGATTCTATTCAGGGTGAAACTCAAGAGTCGACGTTCAGATTAATCAGCGAGGTAAAGCGGCATTTGATGCGTTAAATTATAGTTTACCTTCCAGAGTGGCAATCGATATCCATAAGACGTTCACACAACGTCGTCAATGCCCGCTAACAAGTTACAACGCTCTGCCAACTTGCTCTCTACATACACACGAATATATGCACAGAATTCAAGGCTTCCACGGACAGACATTCCGCAGACAGTGGCTGATGCTATCTTGGCGAAACGTACGCGAGGCGCCGAGAGTCCATATCATTTTTGCATCCATTAAGTAGGCGAGCTCTATAACGGACCCGATTTTCATATGTCAAGTTCAGTCGATCGGTGGGAAGACGTTGTACTCATTTTCACACGTTTATTAATAATAAATATCAGTAAAAAGAGAATTTGGTATTTTTATTCGACTTAAAGTGTAGTTAAGGGTTTTTTTTTTCAAGTTTTCCTTATGTCGGTTCCACACTGATAGCAGATGTGTTTCAGTATTAAGATTTCTTGCACTTGGTGTAGGATGATGTATTCTTAACCTACTGACCGGTTCCGAGGCCGATAAAAGGCGGACGTTGCCTTGTGGCTGATTTTCCGCCTGATATTCATGCAGAAGTATCTTCCGTGCGAGTGATTAGAAAGTTACTATAAGACGGCACTCTACATTTTAATCTAGCGAAAAAATAAGTGCAAGAAGCGATCAACGATTTAATCCGAGTGTTTCTATTTTTGCTGTAAGGAAAACGCAAACGTATTCTCTATTCAGTTTGAGAACACTCGAACCGTGCAGACATTAAATTAACGTTCGAGCGGCTTTTCTAATCCTTGATATAGGCTCAGAATAAATTTAACGGTCGCCTTTCGTAATCAGGGACTAATTACTTGAAGCGGCGTTATGATCGTCAGTTAATATAGGAACTCTAGCAAACGACTCTTTTTAATGGACCCATTCTTATTTTATAAAATAAGTCGATGACTTACTGCTTTTACCTATAATATGAACCTCTTTAAGCTTATATGCGATGGTCACGCACCTCTACTTTTCTTTTCCATTTCAACAATGTCTAATTGACTATTCTATTTGACTAATCAGGGGAAAGAGAATAAGTAATAATAAAATAAAAAATAACCCCTCACGAAGCTTATAATTCTAGATAGTCAATTGGATTGTTTAATATTATTTTAACCAGTTCATTGACATTCGGTTCTTTAATTATAGAATTATTATAGGTAGAAAATCGAGAAGACAAATGCAGTTTATATAATGTTCAGAAATAAACGTTATCAGTAACAAAACCAATATTTTAAATTTAAGCCAACGTTCATCAGTAATTTAGATCACATTCTAATATTTCAGCTTCATCTCTCTAGATCAACAATAGATTTGTATTTATCCAACAATTGAAGAAATGTTTACACCGAATATTCGAGAAATGGCGAGGAATTCTGATTAGTGAGCAGACAATTTACGAGACGGGCGATTTCGAATCGGTCTTGTGATTCTTTCTCGTGCACGTGAATGCAGATCTAAAAGCACGTGCGTGTCTATGTGTTCGTTACTTTATGGCGGCGCGCCTACCGAGTCACTTCCACCAGCGATAGGGATCAAGGAAACTGGGGCCAAAGCAAAGAAATTAAAAGCCAAAGATATCCGGGCCGTATAATACAGATTCCTTCAGGGATCGGCCGCGAGAAGAATAAAGAAAATGAAGTGAGATAGTTGAGAAAATCCGCGAAGGATTCTCTCAGCCTACTGGAAAAGTTACTCAGTGGTATGGGGGTTTTTCTCCCGCTCAAAAGCAATTCAAGTGCGCCCCAAAAAGGGTTGAAAGTAAGGCAGTGATGCGTCTGGCGCCTCCAGAGAAAGTGTATTTTTTTCCCATTTCATCAACTGTGCAGAAAATTCCTTTTTGCGAATGCGAATTATTTATTTTAATTATGCGAATAATTGATCTAAGAAGTTACTTAGAAGAGAGAAGAAGAATAAGGAAAAAATGTAAGCTTGATGAAGGCTTCGCGAATTAGTGATAGTGAGGAAATAGATCTCTCCTTGGTGACTATATATCTTCGTGCGAGTCATAGTTTCTGTTTATCTTTGTGTTCAATGAGATTCCCGGGCCGGAGAGATCTTTTCGTGGAATTGCTGACACTTTCTCATGCACTTCAATGCTTGCGAAAACGTATCCCGCCGTGCACATGTGAACTATAACTCTGTATCAGAAAACTCGAGATAAGATAAGAAAAAAAAAAGAATCATTCTCATGGCAACAATCTGAGGACGCATGGATTTGCAACGAGATCGTGGAAAATATGAACATGTCGCGAAAACGCAGTGATAATCGATGACTTCCGTAACTAACACTTTTTCATTACTTTTTATCAGTATCGTTCGATTTTGATAAAAATATGCGATTCTTATAAAATTAATATAAAAAGAGGTCTGAGAATTCTTATTACGCAATTGGAGAAAAATACTATAAATATTTTCTGCTTCTTTGTCTGAAATATTCAATATCTTACATAACTTTCAAATTAAAGAAGGGCTATTTAAGCCAACTGGAGCATAAAATCTCTTTGAAATCGAATCATATTAAATACAAAGAATTAATTTAATAGAAGAAAGAAATGACTTGGCAAGGTTAACCCTCGATTAAACTAGTGTTAATCAACGTCATCTCCAATCTCTCGTTACTTACAAAATTGAATAGCTAATTTGTCGGATGAACCATTTGGGACTAAGGTCGAAGAAGAGAGTCTAAAAAAAAAAGAACGAAGAAAGAAAAAAAGAAGCTCCTTTGTTATAAAGGGTGGTATGAGGCAAGACGAAAAAAGTGTAGGCGTATCATGGTCCAGTCACCCCACTCGATGTACCAATTGCTCCTATGGCCCTATTCAAATTAACCCTTATGGAAAAAATGAGAACGGTTGGGGAAAATTAGAATAGACCTTCCTTCATTCCCTGATTACCCACGCACATGCGGCATGACTAGGTTAATTTCTCTTTGCCATACGGCGTTATTGTTAATCAATTTTTTTAATGCGAGCCTCCATCTCCCTCATTTGCCTACTTATATTTATTCATATGTCAGCCAGGTCATAAATAGGTCAATCAATTTCGTGTACCTTTTTTTTTTACTGAAAACGAATCTAATTTTAATTAGGAAAAAGTGTGCTTCTCATTAGGAAAGGGTTGGCTATAGAATATCCTTATATTCTGTATCGATTATGAAAATATTTAAATACAATGAAAATATTTAAAATTTATTCATACTAACATCCTTTGGATATTAATCAAAAATTGTGATTGACGAGTACAACTTTCAGTTTGGCTTAGTTGAGAAGGTATTACAAAGATAAGCAGATCGCTGGCCAAGGTTTGCTCAGCTCATCTCTTCCGTCCTCATTTTTTTTTTCTTTTTCTCTTTTCTCGACAAGAGGATGAAAATGTCACGAAGTACGCCGCCGCGCCGGTTTCTACTTTGTTTAATCTTTAATTCCGCGCCATTTACGATAAAAGTCGCAAAAAGAACGAGGAGGCAAAGAGGCCTCCGGGACGGACAAGGTAGTCGTTAGCATTTTGCTTTGATTTTTCTCGAGACGTCTGAGCGTTCCGTCGCATGAATTCTTAACCGGTCGAAATTAGCGAATTAAAAGAGGAGTGGGAAAGCAAGAAACTTAGGGCGAGTGGTGGAAATCGGGTCGAATCTAGAGGCGGAAAAACGCCCCTAGATTTAAGTGGGCGGATGTCCACTTCCGGTCAATCTGGGAATGCAAATTCAACTTTTAAATTGCCTCCAGAAAAGTTCGACCCAATTTTATTATGCACCAACTTGGCAAACTTAATTTGAGTCGAATCGAATATTTTGTAAGAAATATCAAACCGTTATTTAATTTTTATGAAGTAGTTCCAAATTGAGAAAGATATGGGAGTTTTTCCGAATTTTTAATGGCGTAGTTGGTAATAAATACGAATATGAAGTGAAGGCGGAAAAGGGGTTGTAATGTGGATGTTCTCACCCCTCTCTTAATTTTTATTCATGCTCCGACAAAACAGCAATTTTTCTCAGTATTAAGTGGGCTTTAAAATTGTCCGGTCAATTTGGCGGCGAGGACGTGACGCTTTTTTCAAGCGGCCGAGTCAGAGCGAAAGGGGTAGGTAATAATAACGGCCAGAGGGAGAGAGAGATGGGCCAAAAGCCAGATAAAAGGGGAAAAGAGAAGGAAACAGAGATTGTTGGGTCAAGGGTGGTTTCTCGATTTTTTTATGCGAGTAAACCAACTGCAATGAACTACTATCCCGAAGAGAAATCTCTGCGAAAAACACAGAATATTTTTTCTGGGGAAATGAGACAAGGGGTTGTTCTAATTATTCATGGAAAAGTCGCATAGACATTGACTATGAAATTATTTTGTAGAAATTCTTGTCGAAGAGTGGTGAAAATGTCAGTTAATAAAATTCTTACAAAATTAACCAGATTTTACTTAAAATGATAAGGAATGAAGGTTTTCAAAGAGAATTTTAAAAGATGCATAAGAGTCGAAAAGGAAATATATTATTCCTTTTCTCGTTTTGGATTTGCTGCGATTTCTTAAGTAATGGAATATTTTATATCGCAAATATCAAGAAAATTTATTTTATGTAAGATTTTTGAACAAATTAACTACCGCCTAAAAAAAACGAGTTTTTTTCGTATAAAACCTGGCAACACTATAGGGTTAACGGATCCTAATTTGTTTTGGCATAGTTGTTGTCCCCAGTTGCGCATACACCTCCCAATTTGAAAATTTCGATTCTGTCAAACGTGAAACTGTCCGTTTAGGAAAACGGATTAAAGCGCGGTGACGGTGGTCCGACCTATCATTAGATTTGGGTCTCGAAATTGAATTTTGCGTTCGAATGGATAATCTTTGGGAGCCCCTGGTAGCCCCTGCCTCCGACATTGGCTTAGGCGTCAAAACGCACACAAACACATGTACAATTGTACATGCGCACTTTCTCTCTCATTCTCTCTCATTCTCTCTCCCTCTTTCGCAATTTGGTGTGCGTGCAATTGACGAGGTGGCGCACTAAATTTGCTGCCATTATTGAGCGATCTGCATTCAAAAAAATCGGGCGCTTTTTCGGTTTTCGTCCCTAGTGGGGCAGGCAGCATGGCGATTGGTCCTCTCTGGTCAACCAGAGTAAATGCTTCTCGCGTGGTAAAGGGGTAGGGGGTTAACTACCCAAACGTATTTGTCTAGCGGCCGCTATTGACCGGCTATCGATATCGTTGCATACTCCTGCCTATTATATATTCCCCAAGCGTTCGCACAAATTTCGATTAATGAATTATATATACGAGCTCTAAAATATTATTATATAATGTACGCAGCCGTACATCGACCGGGCCGAACACCGAACTGCGACGGAGTTACTAAATCTTCCGATGTTCAAAATGTGCTTTCCTTCACCATCCTCAAAATTTAGATTTTATTTAAAATTTGAACGTGAAACGCTCAATCTAAAATTTAGAACCAATTTCGCGGCAGTTTACGATCACGTGAATTGATTTTCAAAATCAATAGTTCTGTACAAGGTCATAAAATATCAATTTTCATATTTACTCTTACGGTCAAGCACTTGTTTTGAATATTCATGACTCTGATATGAATATTGAGATATATTTTATTCATCATGCAAAGTAAATTATTTTAACAGAGAAATTTAATGGATTTTTACTTTATTTTTTTTAATAATATATAAATTGAGCTTGCAGAACATAACGCATTAATTGAATTTCAATTGAGGGGAGAAAATGATAATTTTACAAAAGAGTAAAAAATTTTCATCTTGAAAATGGAATCGACACTCAGAACTTTTTTCTATTAGTAAAAAAATGTTTGAACTCATGTTCTCTGTTTTTAGAAGACAATGCGTTAAAAATTGACCTCTCTGATGTAACACAAAGGGTTGAATTTCCAGCTTTATATGTATGGGATATTAAAACAGGCTTGAAGTTTTACGAATTGTGTTTGAGCATCGGTCGTTTGATAGGCGGGGGTTATTAATGTAAGGGGTGGTCGAGCAGTAGTTATTCAACCGCGGAGTGGTTGGGGCTAAAATCAATGCGAGCCCTTCTTTTATCGCGAGTTGGTGCAAGCCGCGGAAAGAAGATGCGCCGACGTTTTACGTACACATATACATACATTATACATACATACGAGAACGAAACTTTATAAAATGTAAAAAGACGGCTAGCACGTGAACGCCGGTTCGATCGAACTGGAACGAGTCCAGAACTCGAGACCTTCAAGGACGAATGCGCATTATTTTCACCCAAGAAACCTGTGTACCCTAAACTTAAACTCGATACACGAACATCCTATAATTTATCCTTGAAAAATTACACGATTTTGCATCTTATTTTCAAATATTAACACGACATTCTCAAAATAAATTTGACCTACTATTTCCCCAACCCCAATTCATCAAGAGAAAAAGAAAAAATTTTAGTTTTTCAGCTGAAATAGTTTAGAATATTTTTTACAAATTGACATTATAAATCAATTAGTAATCCAGCAAGTTTTGTAGTCTTGGCATGTTCAACGAGTCGTAAACGACAAACTTTTTATCTCTCAATTACATTCTGTTTTTCTTCGTCTGTTTGTTGAACATAAAAAGTCTCAGTGAACGGAAAATCAGAATGTGGGTCAGTCGCTATCAATCTTCGATGGTCAGAAAGTCCATGGGTCATTGTACAAATGCACTATTATAAATTATAAATGTATCGTTTTCCTCTATCATTCGTAAAGAAACTTTCAAATTATATAAAACAGTTGAAATAAGAATTGCATTAAATGAAAACGAATAAAAGTCAATTAAAACTAAACATCAGTAGAGGTTTTAAAAGAGTTTTCTCTCGAGACAAGGAATTAAATATCTCGAATTCCATTAAAGTATTTATTTCTTTTTTTTTCATTCTCGAGGATAGGCAAAGTAAATGTTCATTTGGGTGTAGGAGATTTTTCTAAGGGTCCGATCTCTCTGTCCGAGAGAGCACTGACCATTTAGAGGGTAATAGCTTCCGAATGACTACATTCGTCCTTTAATGAAATTCTTTCTGAGATCCCCTGACGCCCTTTATCGGCTCTCTCTAACTACAAAAAAATTCTTATCGCGATAAGATCCACTAATAAAGAATCCTCAGAGTGGCACCGATCACTTCCGTCCACTGTTTTGTTGCAGAATTATCAGTTTCCCTGACATTAACCTAAGAAAACGTAATCTACTGCTGAAGATCTGTACCGCACAATTCACGACCAGAAGGCTATTTACCATTTATGGTGATTCCGATTAAGAATAGAATGGAAAAAGATATCGTTAAATGTACCGTACTTTGTGGCTAGATTCATATCACTTTTGTGAAGTTTAATGATATTTAAGGGGGTAAATTCGATGTACACATTTCCACTATTTTAAATTCGGTCCTTTCTCAAGGGAAATTTATCAAAGAGTAGAAATCCTGCGACTTGATAAAGTGAAAAACAAATGAATTATTCAATTATACAAAAGATATCTGATTTGCGTTGCTGCTACCCTTTTAAACTTCTTCCATTCATTTATGTTTCTTATTCTGCTTTAATATGTTAGGCTAAAAATTAAATAAGGTACGAATCGAATAATAAAGATGATAGACTCACCCGTATGGAGCCTGGTGTGTTGTTGCACATGGCTAAGTTGTTTGAACCTTCGATCACAGTAGCTGCATTTGTAGGGCTTCTCGCCGGTATGGACCCTGATGTGTTGAACGAGCTGATGATTGCTGGAGAATGATTTGAGGCATTGTTGACATTGATGAGGTTTGACTTCGTTTCCGGTGATCATTCCACCAGGTCCGACGCCTACACCGACGCCCAGGCCTGCCAATCCTCCGGGGATACCACCACCGGGACGCCCCGTCAAAGCTCCTGCACCAAGTTCTCTCGCGTGCATCATCGGGACAGTCTTGTTCATGAAGATCTGCGAGAAGAACTGCCGGGGTTAGTTGGTATGCTGAACTTTTTTCAAATAAGGGAGGGGTGGCAATTTTCAGGCCTCTTTCGATTACAAGGTCAGAGAATTGCCGGCAAAACTACTGACTACTAAATACTCAATACTCAGTCATCTAGATTCTAGAACGATCCTCGATTTTTCAGGTTTTATTAACTCAAGTGTCAGAAGACGTGAGACCTCCCACCCAAAGTTGATATTTGTGATATTTGGATATTTGTAATCATATTTGTGGAACCCACAAATATTGGTGTAAATATTTTTTTAAATAAGAGACGAATCTTATTTTGTAGATAGGTCCTGATCCACTCAACAAGTGATAAAGACACAATATCACTTTATCAGTGGAAGCAAATCTTTACTCTGCAGCGTTACCTTGCAGATTAGCACTTTATTGGATAAAGAAAACCACTGAATCACACGATTGAAAAGACAAGTACATTTTTGAGACCTATGATATAAAGTTGCTTTTCCTCAATCAATTGGAAAAATAGCAATTAGCAAAGAATAATATTCTCCTTAAGAAGAATATTCTCCTTAAAAAAACTGATCTCAGACTATAAAAACACAGATTTCACACCACGATAACTGAATATAACGCCCTAATATTCTAAGTACAAAAAGAAATAAATCCCTAGATTTTTCGAATACCTACAACCGATCATCGCAGCTAATTCTAATCTCTAAACTTCCCTCCTGAGCCCGAGGTGGAGGGCGAGAGACTGGGGCTTAGGGACGATCTTGAAGAAAGAAGGGCTCCCTTTCGGCTTTTTTCGAGAACAGGTGTTTGCAGTTATAAGACTATCTCGATGTGGGTGTGGGTGTGGGTGAATGGACGGAAGGGTTAACGTTTAAAACGTTACAGTCTCAGATAAAAGTCCTGGGTATTTGGAAGGAGTCACCGGCAGGAAATGAAGAAAGTGCGCCCAAGGAAGGTCTCGGAATTAAAAAAAGAAGAGCGAGAGACTCCAGAGGAGGGTGGGACAGGAGGATTTTATTAAAATATGTTAAAACTGTAATTAAAATCGAAAAATCTCGTGAGAAGTTTTAAGAATCTTAGCTTCCCTTCTACGAGCTGAGAAAAAAAAGATAGAATAAGGGATGGAATGATAAAGAAAGAGAAGAATGAAATAAAGAGAAAGGGAGAGAGAGGTGAGGGAATTGAAATTGTCACAGAGGGTTCTCAAGTTTCTCCACTGGAATTCACCACCAACCCTTTGCTTCCTTTCTTTCTCACTCTCACAAGATTTATTCTTTCAGAGATGAGAGAGGGTTAGAAGGTGATCGACACTGGGCATTTCTGATTCTTAATTCCCGTGAGAGAGAAAACCTGCTCTCCGATTTTCTTCGCGGATTCCTTTTTACTTCTCTTACCTTCCACTCTCACGAGCTTTCAATCTTTCCTTATTATGCCAAGGAATCGGGATTAAATGAAAATTCTTCAAAGAAAATTAAAAGTGAAAAAGTTATAATAAAGAGATTACTCTCGCTGCAACTTTTATTTCAGAATTCTTCTTCTGGTAAGATTGTTTGACAGAAAATTGCATCCAGCTATGCTCGTCAAGAAATGCGTGTTATCCTCAATTAAAATTTTATTTAAGTGTTGTAGCTTTAAAAGTAGTCGGGAATGATTAACTTGTAAAGTATCTTCAGCTCCATTTCAAGACTGCGCTCCCCTTAGACTTTGGCACTTAGCGGTGGCCGTCAATATTTGTTTTTGGCAATTTTATTCTCGTTCTGCACCTTTAACCCCATCTTTCTGGCGGCTGGGTCGACAGACTTTCACGATGATTAACCGGAGTCGCGTTGGTGAGGGAGTTGAGGAAGTTGGGGTATGGTGACAAACGGTTTGACGCGCAAATGCAAAGTTGCAAATTTTTAACGACACTACCAAAGTTCGTCTCTCCGAGATTTCCAACTCTATCTAAAAATTTCCAAATTCCCAACAGAAAATAAAAGAAACGCCTAAAATCTCCCTGAAATACTTCTAAAATCCGCTCCTTAAAAAAATTGGCCCCAGAAGGGGTTTAGCTTGTTCATTAATCAATCTTTTATCTCCGAGCAGACGGAAAATTGCGTCGTGCAGCGTCTCGACGCCCAAGTGGCTACGTAGAATCTTTTTTTTTATGATTTATCGCCTGACCGCGAATAATGAGAAAAAATATGGCGAGAAGAAACCAACTTCTTGTTGGCTTAATGTCCTTAATAATGGCAAAATATATCAAAGAAGTGCGAGTGTATATAAACCCCTTCTGGAATCGAATTCGAAGTAGCTGTCTTGCTCGAGGCGAATTATTGTCCCGTTTTCGCCCTTTCGGCGCCACCTACAGCTAGAAGGGATCATTAGCATTTTTGGAGAAGCGGCACAACCCTTTTTTTTCGTGAGTTACGTTTACCGAGTGGCACACTCGAAGTAGGCTACTTTATGTACTTGGAATACAAAGCAAAGGTCTCACCTGCTGGCCATATGCCCTTTCCGTAGCCATGGTACAAACCGTACCTACACGCATCATGGCCACGCACACATTATGCATCATCCACCCACGCACTTGCCAACTCACACATTCAAATGTAGGAAAACGATTTTGTATTGGTTGACGAGGCTATCTGTGTGGATGGATTTGTCTGTGGATGGACGATGGTCTTGATCTCCTGATGTGCAAGAATCATGAGCAGATTCGCAGTACTATTCTCCTAAACCTACAGATTTAGTCTACCTAGTCTGTCTCAGGAACCTACCTATCTATCTAGACCTGGAATAAAGGAAATGTAGAGGTAGAGGAACTCCACTGTTTATTTGCCAGTCTTAATCCACCGGAATTGTTTTACCTTGATCAGCTACCAGTACCTTGCCGCTTCCGGTTTTCGGTCCGAACGAGTAACGTCCATTCAGCGACTCGCATCTGATCAGAAAACTTCGCATCTTCGACTCCTGCGATTGAAATCACTGAAATGCTACTCCATTAACCCCAACGCTGGGTTCGAATCTTTAAAAACAGACCCTGATGATTTATTGCCTGCAATCTCCACTTTCCGATTGGATGATTAGATTATTAATCAAGAAATTGCTTTTTCTACTCGAGAATAATTCAAGATCGCAGCTGAGATTGAATGTTTTATCTAGTAGTTATAATAAAACCATCGGTATATAACTGAAGATTTAGGAAACATGCCAGCGTCTTTATAATCGGAATAGAAGCTTGCTTTAAAAAAAAGCAGCACCTGCTAAGTTATTCTCAACGTCGGACAATTAATAGAATTTATCAAAATCTTTCGATCAAAGAAATGATTATATACTGAAAGTGCATAAAGTGGAACGTTAGGTGTTGTATTTATAAGTCAGACTAGCACAGCATTATTGTTAAGTATATAGAGACTATTAATACTAAATTCATATTTACTTCAGATAGGTATCTGAATTACTGTTCACCTCTTAAAATACGAACAGCGTCTCTATATGTAAACATGAGGTGCGAATACGGGTCGTAATATTTTAGTAGGATGTACATACAAGACGAGAAAGCGAGCACGTACTGCACACAGTTATCCTATAATTCAGTTATGTCTGTAGCAATCATTTCTGAATCTCTAACTAGACATTTCTGATGATTATATCGTTATCATTACCTCGACTAGATTTCTGGCATTTATTACAGCGATCATTGATCATAGTGTCTTAGTAAGTTCATCTTTCAATTTTACTACTTTTCCGTAAACTTGTCTTCTCCAATCATCGAAACATGAATATTTAAATTAGATTGATGTCTAATTGAGATTGAATCAGTGTTTAATACAGAAGTTACTTTAATACAGAAGAATTTCTGGTCTTGTGTTTCCTGACTCTTCTAGAGAGATATTTTATTCATAGAGTTCATTTTTGAAATCTGAAGTTTAAAGTTGTTTTGCTGGTTTGAGACTCGTGGATATCGTTTGTTTTAGAACGGTGTCATTTTTCTATTAGATTATGTAAAAACAACTCTCTCAGAAAGAACTCGAAAGGCCGAGGTGGTCGTCCTTCGATTTCTATTAGTAGAGGGGCAAGAATATCAGAGACCCGTTGCTATATGTTTGAAGTAATAATTGAAGGGCTTCGACAGGGTAGGGGGCGAGGTCGTATAATGACCGCAAATTCGACGGTTTTCAATGTTCCTACAGATTCCTATAATTATGTGGTTAAACAGTGTTTTTTCCCTCGCTTCCAATGTTTGGTCGGTTAATCATGGGTTGCACGCACTTCTCTCATAATCGTGAAATCGAAAACGAAAAGCGTAAGGCGAAGCGCCGACAGACACCTTTCTACTTTATTTGCTTTTTTAATCTCTCCTATTATATTCAAAGAGTTTCAGAGATTCGACTATTTTTCATTTGTTTTTTGCGGAAAATTTAAAATTGGAAATGTTGCTTTGACGTATGAAATAGAGGGTTAAGAATTTAATGTATTAGTTTTTCCAAGTCAAAAGATAAAAGATAAATGTTAGTTGTTTGAAATAATAATTGTTTTGTCAATAATAATTCAACCACAATTTTGTGTTTAAACAATGCAATCGTTACAATATTGCAGCCGTGTAAAATTAAGATAAGAGGTCTTTGTCAAGTTCAAGGATTTAGATAGTTAAAAGAGTTTTCTTCAGTAAATTGTTCAGATTTCCGTGTAATCCGTTAAACAATTAAATTAAGAGCATTTATAGAAAACTTTATTTCAGAAGTAGATGGATAATCCCAATAATTTATTTGCATTTTTGATCAGCCAATTCTATCTCACTAGTCAAATTTCGAATATTTGTCAAGCAGTGATCCATTACTAATGAAATAGAATTACAAATCACATATTACTTCTTCATTCGAATAACAAATTACAATTAAGTTATGTCGCTTGTGTATTGTAGTTTGAATTACAAATTACAAACGCATTATTTGAATTACTAAAATACCTTCATCCTGAAAATGCTTTTCACAATTAGTTTGTTTTAATATTAGAAATTCTATTAGAAATTATTCTTAACTCATTTTTTTTCAGAAAATAAAGTACAATTTCTGAAAATCCTTATCAATTCATTTACCAGTGGATTTAGCGCACAGGGTCTGAAGCGAAAAAAAGTACTTGACCACGACACGATCGGGTGGATCAAGATTGGAATGCAAATCCCGTCAGCGCAGCGAAATTGGGAACCGATACGAGCGGAAGCGAAAGGATGTCACCGGAGGGTCTCGAAGGGAGGATCCTGGGTCGTTGGACATCGACAATAATTACCTGGGGCGGCAAGTGGTGATGAGGATGCTGATACGGTGGCGGTACGTACGGTGGGTGACCAGGATGACCGTGTGGGTGCGTTCGGGGGTGGTTTTGGTGTTGGGCTTGCGGAGGGGGTTGGGGCGGAGGCGGTGACCAAGACCCGTGGTTTTGACCCTGGCTTTCACTCGTGCTATACATCTTCGTAAAATTATTCCAAATATCCACTTGCAAGGCTCTCCAAACCCCCAGTTATCTTCCACAAATCTCAATCATCATTTTCACAAATTTATACCATCACTTTTCTTCCTAAATTTTTTTTACCGTATTTAAATGTCTTTCAAATTGCAAAAATATTAATTAATCTGATTTAAAAACATCTAAACTCGAATTCTAAAAAACGTTCTCAACCGAATCATCTTGAAGCTCTCGCGTTTTTCTTAGATGACAAAAATAGGGTAACCGTTGCATAAGTGAGCGTTGCACTGAACAAAGTCCTCGTTCCAAAAATAATCGCTTCTCATCGAGGGTGAAAATAAAAGAAAGTACCCGAAATCCCGATTACCCTTCCTTTCTGTAAAAATTTCAAAAGCGGAAGTCGGGGATTGAAAGTTTTTTTAAACTCTACTTCTTTCGTTTCCTATATCTTCTTTTTTATCTTTCTCTTGTTATCCTTCTGTCTTTATCGCTCCTCTCTTTCTTTTTGCATTCCTCTCTCTATCTCTCTCTCTCGCTGGCTCAAACTTCCTCACTTCACTCTTTCATATCTGGCTTATCTCGAGAAGTCAAAAATCGACGGTTTTTAGGAAAAATCTTTGCACTACTATTGAAGGCGCGCGCGACTTTTAACGCGGACGCAGCGCCGTGCGCCAACGAGTGGCGTCGCGAACTAATAGAGGGGGACGATTTCTTGCGTGGCGAACAGCGAAGAAAAAAACGTGAAAAGCCGCGAGCGCCTGATAAGCCATTTGGAAAAATTGACAGGCGAGATATCGATTGAAATAACATGATTCCGACGGCTCGACCAATCGTAAGAGTGGTCAAAGTGGACGCAACCAATCCCTTCGTATCTCTTTTTCCCTCTTTTTCCCTCTTTATCCACCTTCTCATTCTCCTTCTTCTTTGCTATCTCCTCCACCCCTTTCGAAAATAGCTCTGCTAATCAGGAAGTGAGATTTCTGCTCGAAATTTCAATTTCTAATATCTGACCTAGATTTTATTTTATTTTATTCAAAATTAAGTAACTTGTTTTATTTATCAAGCACTCAAACACTTTTATTCTTTGTTATTATGAATCAAGGAGTATATAGAAAAGTGACTCAGAATCCCTCACAGTACAAAGTGTACAGAAATTTTCATCCCGAATAGGAGAAAAAAATATGAAAATTTATCGACACAAAAGATTTTATGTTCGTTTTTATCATCTACGTATTGGTATATTTAATTGGTAAAATTATTAATTTATAAGAAAAGAGAGAAGAGTAGGTTTATTGCGATTGCGTAACAGGGTTTAAAAAAAGCAAGAGAAGAGAGTTGGGAGGCGAAAAAAATGGCGAGTGGAGGTTCTAAAAAAATAAAAATGGGGCGGAGTCTCCGGGGAAGACGGTTTTCTGTCCAACATGGCTGCTTTATCACTGACGTCAAGATAAGTAGACATAAACTCACACATACGCCTTTATTGGCGACCCACAGTGCGTGTTGAGTTATTCGTCTCAGTAACTTCTTCAAAACTTCATCTCTCTTCGAGATTTTACACCTTTTTCATTCTTTTCTCTCCTTTATTTTTTTTTAATAACCAGATGGCACGACGTCTCTTATAAGTTTTCCAATATCGTCTACTGCCCCTAACATTCTTACCGCCGAGAACTTTTCAATCCGATTACTCACGCCAAGGAAAATCATGATCCCTTTTTGCTTTTGTAGAAAAAGTACAGAAATGGAGATTGTGATTATGATTCGTGGAGTATATTTTATTAAAGTGGATGTGAATTTACGTGAATTAATGTCATGCAGTAAAATAAAATAGTTGATTAATATGATTAGTCTGTACTAAAAGAATTTAAGGTGCAAAAATAATTTACCATAATTAAAAAAAAATATTAATTCTTTCAACTCTCATTAAAAATAATCACGCGAAGATTTTGAAAGACAGGCATGCCGAAATAAAAAAAAAAATTATAAAATGATTTAAAAATCATGAAACTTGTGTTAATTTCTTCCTATTAATCAAATAGTGAGTTAATTAACATACCATAGATGACCGGAAGCGGCGAGCCGATTCGCAAATCCCCAACTGACCCAGTTAGTCTCTCGCAGGAAATCGACTTCCCCAAGGAGAGGAAAAACCGGCAAACTTTTAAGGAAATTGCAGAAAAAACGGCGTCCGATAAAACGAGTGCATGGTAACTGAACAGAGTACTGGGATAAAGGTTGGTGCAGGTTATGTACGAAAGTAGTAAGCGTTGATCTTGAGAGTCGAGCCCTTGGTTGGGGCAAGAACCGATATAAATAAAGTTGCAAATAAACGAAATCATGGCGAGGAGAGGAGGCGGGAGGGGGTGGCAGAGAAAAGAGCGCGAGATAGGGAGAAAAAGAAGACGCGAAAGGAAAAGAAGCTGTGGAAGAAGAAGGCAAAGAAGGAGAAAAAGAAGAAAAAGAAGAAAAAGAAGAAAAAGAGAAACAAGAAGAAAAAGAAGTTGCTAGTGAAGGCCGAGACGCGCATTCTCGCGGCCACCCCTCCTCGAAATTACTGACCACGGGCAACAACGAGCGTGCGCTCTTTTCTCTTTCTTTTTAATTCCCTTTTCATAATTCTTTATTTCCCTCTCCTTCCTTCCATCTGTCCTCTTCTCCTCATCCACCAATATTTATTTCCCTATTCTTTAATCTCCCTATTTCTCATTTTCCATCCCTTCCTTTAAATCTTCTGCCCTCCCATAAATTCCACATTTTTCTCCTCTCATCCTTATTTATCTTTCTTCTCTCTCATCATTTCTTACTCTTTATTCTCGAGTAGAGACTCTTTATTCTCGAATGTAACAGCACAATAAAAATGACCGTAGCCGAGAGGGTCTGAGGGGTCAGAGGAAGGCACTAAGCTAAAAAGAAGAGGAAGAAGAAGTGCAAGTTAACGAAGGAGAGAAAGAAGAAGGCGAAGGCGGCGGTCCGGGAAAATAAGCGAATAACGAAAGAAGCAAATAAGAGTGGCTGTATGCCTCCTTCTTCTTCTTAAGATGGGGGAGGATGAGAAGAAGGGGGGAGGGGGCACTAGAGGTTGGAAGGCAATGAGCAAGTACGTGCGGGACGGAGGAGGGTATGACTTGAAAGAGAGAAAATAAAAGTCCAGCAGGCCTTGGCTGCTGCAGTTATCCCGCCGCGTTGCCAAGTCTCATTTGTTTATCATGTTTCGCGATGAAGAGTAGGCCTCTCGCGTTCAAAGACTAGTTTTTTTATAACAGAACTCTAATCGCTGTTATTCAACTCATTCTAATCATTACATCATCCCATTCCAACCCTATGCTCAAACTTCCTTGCGGATTTTGTTTCACAGAAGTTGATTATAGGAAATGCGGAAGAAATCAGGAAGATGGAAAAAATCAAGAACATTGACAAAATCAAGAAGATGGAACAGTTAATAAACAATTGATGTTGGAGGAAATATTGATACAGTCTGAATAGTAAATAAAAATAGTTGAGAAATAGGCTGAGGAGAGTATTGACAGTCGAGTTAGTAGTAATGCCCGTAAAGAGTCAGACAGATTTCTTAGCGACCCTGTGACTCGAATTTACGAATTTAAAAAAATTTGACCGAAAATTAAGGAAGTAGTAGAGTGGTGGGAGGTAAAAAACGAGTTCGATTTCGCCTCTGTTCACAAATATACTTTCTGCATGGTGTATGCACCGAGGTTTCGCCTTTCGTCTCGCGGACTCGTTTCTGAGTCATCTTACGTGCGTTTGAGTTAGCGTTTACTCTCATCGTCGATGCATGTGTTTATATAAATACGTACACGTCGCAATGCCTCACACACACTGCGTCTAGATGCAAGTACAAGCCTCAATGTATGAATGCAAGTTTCCCCCTCCTCCCATCTTTTTATCTCTCTTTATCCGTTTTTCTCCCTTTGAGTGCCTTCCTTTTTACATTCTTATTTCTTGCTCCGCTCGAAAACTGTGTGAAGTATTTATAGTTGAAATTCAACTTTTCTCGGGAATTTTAATTAAAATTGAAGTTACTTTTTCTTTAGATTATTTCTTTATTGTTTTGATATAGCATGTAGGTAAATTTTTTTATTAGGCGTTAACCGAATTTATTCAAGAAGGGAGAAATTGAGAATTCTGGCATATGTTGTGACATTTGCTGAACAAAAGAGCAGATAAATTAGGAAGAGAGTGAGAGGCATAATCTAGCATTTCGTCAGGAGAATTGTTTTATTAATGCAAAATACTTGGCAAATGGAAACACTCTTGTTTACGTATTTAGTTATTTGCGTAGAAACTCACAGGTACGTAACTTGGACGAGTGTCACTTTATAATACTACATCTTCAAAGCATTTGTGTAACATTCGTATATATTATCTGTGTAAATACAACCGTGCAAATATAGAGTATTCTGCGATCGCTGATCAAGAATTTATTTTTCTCGATAGCCACAGAGTCGTAGAAAGTGTGTCCAGGGCCCTGCTCTGTTTTATTTTTCATCAAAATATCTTTCTCAATTATTTACAAAGACAAAGATTAGTAGTTGAAATAATTAAAAAGAAACAATAATACAATTGTCTTTTTTTTTCTGAGAGTGTTAAAAAGAGCGTTTCACAGAGCCTCTGATTTCAACTCTTCTCAGATTTCTGTCTACTGTTCAGTCACTGTGAGGCAATTTTTTCTCAGGCTAAGAAACATAAAGGTCCAACTCAAAGTTCAACTTTTACAATAATTAAATAAATTTAATTCATGCAATGATGGTTCCCCCTATATTTATCAGACAAATTTATAGTTTCTTTTTTCTCGAATGGGAATTTAAAAAGAGAGCATTTAATTTCATAAAGAACTGCATATGTTACAAAATTTCAAAGACTTTTTCTCAAGGTAATGATCCTTACAGGATATTCTTTAATTTTAATTAAAATGCTCCTCCTCCTACCAATAATGACAAAATTACATTCATCCGTTGAACATTAGTTCAATGGATAACAATTAAGTGTCCCTTGCAGTCTGTAATTCCTTCAGTTTTTTCTTCCAGGAATGAAAGAAGCGAATGAATGATACTTTTTTTCTGCGGTGGTGCATAGGGTATAGAGTTATTATAAGGGGATGGCAGGAAGTATCTACCGTCAGTAGGTTACTATTATTTTCCGGACCACAGGACTCCCAGGAAATAAAGTTAAATAATAGTAAATAATTTTGCATCTTTCGATGTTAATTGTATACCTTTTAAAGCTTTTTTTCTCTGCCTCAGATATTGAATAAAAATGTGTTCTGCACATTATAAAATAAAATTGAGTTATGTCTGATAAAACGATTTTTTCAAAAAATTTAAAAGCGATGATCATAAAAAAAGAGATGAAGAGCGCATGCAAGGGGCATAAAGCAAATACATACAGTGAAAATTACTTTCTTGGCATAAAGGTCCAGTCATTAAGGGTCAATAGCGTTGAGATGCTAATGATCGATACGGAAGTTCCTTGTGCTAGCAGTAATTTATAGTCTGCCTCATGAAAGTAAACGGGTGGCAATTATTGTATTTACATCGTGAGAAAAGCAACGCGTATACACCAAGTACTCGCGTGTACACGTACTTCTAATAGCAATAATCTGTGTAGGATTACGACCGCCCCTATATTTAAATTTCTGGATAGTAAAATACATCGCTAGTTTAATTACGGTTGTAAAGAAACTGTTAACGTGTTTCTACAGACAAAGTCTTAAACACCCTCCACTATTTTCAAAAATCATCTTTTTTAAATGAATTATTCAATTTTTCACATAAATATAAATACAAGACGAGGCCCCTGATTCTGTACAATCGATTTAAATAGATTTAAATTGATAAATGCTACAAGAAGTGGAGAACAAGTGTTTAAGAGATTGAAATGTGGAAAAAGGTGGTTTGAGAGAAGACAGGAGACAACGTTGGTGGTAGGCATAAAAAATTTAGTATGCCCGTGTAACGCATAATAAGAGGGCCGCCTTGTGGCAGTAACCTTGCACTCGCGTCACGGCATTTTTTATCATATCAAACGTATGGTAAGAGCCGGCAAACAACCGGCATGCCGAAGACTTTGTGGAGTGCAATCGCAATCGCGAGCTGCTTCATCTCATGCAGACGCAGGTCTAGCAAGGTAAGACAATATGAACGGGTTTGTCGGTGGTCAGTCCACCAGTACAGTCCCTGACAAATTACTCACAACACGCTCGTTTTACCTTCGTCTTCCTACTATCAATTATTATTACTCACGAGAAACGAGTCACACTTGACGCGACGTCAACCTCCTTTCACACCTTCCAAAACAAACATGTCAAGCATCCTCACCTTCATTCCCATTTCCTTTTTCCCTTTTACTTCTTTCCTTTTACTTCTTTCCTTTTACTTCTTTCCTTTTATTTCTTCCCTTTTCCTCTTGCCATCTTTTTACTAGGTGAAAGAAAAATGTATTACTCTCTTATGTACTTTATTTTTATTTATTCTTAATTTATCGTTTTTTTTTTCTTACTCTGCTCGAGCACGGATTTCTTTCACGCTCTCCTTATCTTTGAAAATTTATGCCCAGGCACGCTATGGGATTTTTTTTTTTGGACCCAGGAATTTCCCTGCCAATTGTTATCGCGAGCATCACACAAGAAAAGAATTAGCTATTAATATTCACAGGTCGATGCACGAAGCTGTCGTGCATCTCATGCAGTTTAATTTCAGTTTCAGTCTATCTTGTATTCGTTTTCCATGTGCATCTGAGATGATCTTCGGAATGCGGAGAAACGCAGATGTAATTTTGTAGTCAACTCGTTAAAACTGACTTTACATTTACAGCGTGAGAAGATTAAAGTACTGCAAAAATACGATCGCAGACACTCTCGAGAGTTTTTTCAAAAAACTGCAGCCATTTGAGAGGCATTTTAATCCCGAAGTATGCTTAAAATCTGTACATTTATTTCAAGAATTCTTCTTCGGTATCAAAGGCACAGATTATAAACATTCTTTCAGAAAGAAACTGGAGATGCCGAAAAAAAGAAATTGAAGATACAGTTTCTTAAAGAGGGGCTTTTCTTCTTCAGTTTCAGTTATCAGAAAATTCAATTTCTAATGAATCTCCTTTCAAGTACTTCAAAGACTTCGGTGTGCCCTTGACCAAGTGCTAGAAACCTCGAACTCCACTCAGGGATTGTCGTAATAATCAAAGGACAGGAAATCGTAAATCGATATGGATTTTGCAAAGAAAATATTCTGAAATATTATTTGTAATACTATATATTCTTCAAATAGTTTAATACTGATATCCACGACTCCCTGATATTATTTTCGACCCCTTTTCCACACGAAGATCATCTCCTTACGACGATTTTAATAAATAAATTTTCCAGCATTTATTTTCATCGTCAAGGCTCTCCCTGCGTTCAATGCCCCATTAAAAAAACATTGCAAGTGAGTTCGAAGCGAACGACCCCAATCTAATCAGCATGCATAATTCCCACGTCATAAACTCATCCTTCTCGCGGTTTAACCCTTCAGTCGATTTTTAATACGCGAATCCCAAGAATAAATCGAGCTGCGAGAGCGACGATATAAAAAGAAGGCCGCCGGGCCGGCGCGGGCCGACCTGATAATCTTTAATTTATTTTAATGACGTAGAAGCGTGACTCGTGCCTCGACGAAGCATCGAGGGAATGCCGCTGCGTTGTCGGAGGTCAGGTTCACCAGCCGCGATGCGCTAGGCGCGGGAGCGAAGGAGAATGGCCAAGAAAAGAGGGGAGAGAAGGGAAAGAAAGGGAAAGAAGAATGACATCGAGTCCATGATAAAATTCGATCCACCGATAACTTGACTTGTCAAGCTATTATAAAAAAACTATTATTCTATTATAATAATGCATCCCTCCAATGCTAGAAGAGAGTTAATATATAAATTATACCTTAATTTCTAATACAAATTCTTTAAATATGTAGGTTTTTGAGAGTGAAGGTAACTTAAAAGCTGATAAATTACACTTCAATTGAGTACAACAGCCTCCCATCCGAGTAGAACCGAGCCAAGCATTGCTTAACGTCTTTGATCGTCTGGGAAGCCTCAAACAATTTCTTCTATTTTGTGCTAACAAAAATTATTTTAAAAATCCTGTGTATAATTTCAACTATTCTTTAATTGCGCTAGAAAATAACTTTCACATGTTACTAATTACGGATCTATAGCCTTCAGAGCTTACAATCATACAATCTTTAAACAATGCGATAAATCGCAAAAATGCAATTTCTATACTCCTATCTGCTGGTTAAATTAACATTTTTCTGTATAATTTATTAAACATCTCAAGTTTTTCTACTATTAATGCAACTTTTTTCGCAATCTAAATAAAAATAAAATAAACAAACTTTTTTTCTAAGAACTCGTGGAGTGATTGCGTTCGGAATGTATGGAAGTCTCTCCGGGTGCAATAAGACGGCGAAAAGTGGTGAAACTGAGTAAAGAGCGCATTCTTTATCAGAGAGTCGGGAAAAGGCGAAAAAAAAAAACAAAAGCGATCGCGGTTCTCGATTAGCCGAGTCTCAGAACTCTGGGCCCTTTCGAAGTCGAGCGTCACGGTCGCAGCCTCACCAAGAAGCGCTGGATGCTGCCCGCTGCATCTTGCATATACGTATGTTTTATGTCAGCGTACATTCTGCATTTGCGCCGTTGCCACGTCTTCTCGCTCTCCACCACTCTCTCAATCTCTTTCTTTCTCTATTTTTAAACTTTTTTTTCTCCCCCTTTTCCGCCCTCTCCCCTTTTTTCTTACTCTTTACATTCATCCCCCACACCGCACAACCCCGCCAACCTACCGACACTCTTGACGTTTCTCAAACCTGCGCCACGTCTCGGAAAGAGTCATTGAACTCGAAAAAAAGAGGCGCGAGTGCGAGAATAAAGAAAAAAAAAAGCACCGAGCTCGTTGTCGCATATTCAGTATCCGCGCAATGCACTTTAGCATTCGATAAGTGGAGCGAATCGAAAACGTATAAAAAAAAGTTACCTTTGGTAGCGAAGGTGATATGCAGAATGGATTTGTTTACTTTGTTTTGTTTCGCTTCAGGCTGATCGCTTTAGTTAGTCGTGGATTACCGAGCGAAAATTAAATTTTTTTTTTATTGGAGAAGGAAGTGTGAAAAAGTGGCCTCCGAGCGTGAAAGTATTTTATTACACGTAGAACGGGTTTTTTTTTTTTTTGATAATAGATTCCATATATTTTTATGGTGTCGGATTCGTTTTGCAAAGTTATAATAAACTTTGTTTCCAGTTTTTTTTAGATCAGCGTAAAAATCGCTGACTTGAAAAAAAATCTAAAAATCTGATTCGAATTGATGCCAATTATCACATTAATAATCATAATTTACCTGATGTAATTTAGATATTATATAAATTAATTTTGAAATAAAATAATATGTAAGTGGGGAATAGATTTACGAATCGAGAAGTTGCACAGCTGGAGAACGACTTTGTAAATCTGGTAGTTAATTTAGATTTGCAAAACTTGAATTGCATGAATCAAGCTAATTTATTTGCTTTAATTGAATGAAATTTTTTACGTTTTGCATTCCATCAGCGGACGTGAGAACGAGATACTCGGAGTGAATCCGCAGTAGGTTGGAGTAGGTCGTGGCACTCTGAGGTTTATCTTCGCGTGACAAAGTTTCTTTGCTTACTCTGTAAAGCATTTAATTGTATTCCAATCAACTCTGTATTTTTCTCTTTTTATCGCGCAATTGGCTTATAATCAATAATTTGTTATTGTTTCTCGCGAGGAAAAAAATTATCAAACTAAAAAAAAATGAGAGGATCCTTGACACAGTTTTAATAAAAGAAATCAGAGCTAAAATGTACAATAAACCATCAATTAAGTTGAAACTTGAATATTTTTCAATTGAATTTTTCTACGTTAATTTTGCAGATGATTTCATTTGATAGAACTCTCAAACTTTTATTTTCTTTTCTATTACTGTAAATTTAGGATTGAATGTCAGAAAATTATGGGGAAAGCACTTGTCACGAGGAAATCGATAAAAAAGATTCTTGATTTCGAATCAATGTGGTATCATTTGCGCTCGAAGGAGCGCGTCGTCCTCGTTCCGGAATGCGCGGCGCGGAACGCGATCCTTCAGAAGGACGAGTGTAAGATCGACCTCAGTGTTACGTCAAAGTCCAATCACAGGTTTATCAAAATAAAAACTCGTATTTATCATTCCACAAAAGTGTCATGTCTACAGATAATCAATTTTTCATTCAGGAAAAAAATTAATTCGTACTCAGGTGTGGAAAAAGCGAATTTAAGGAATCGCAATTCAATTATAATGTGTGGAGAATGACCTCTAAATACAATAGAACCGAATTAGATCCAATGTTTCCGTTTATAGTTTCAATATAGGCATCAAGAATAGCATCTAGGCTAAAATTATCTGATGAAACTTCGTGGCGCTTGACATTCCGCTCATATAGTAACTAATCACCCTTTCACTACTAATATCTCGTCCAACTTCTTTTCAAACAAATTTCTCCATAAAATAGGACACTCTTTTTATTTTTATTTAGTATTAATAATATATATTAATTATAAATATCAGTGGTGACATTTATTTTTTCCTGAACCAGAAACTAGATCAATCTTTTAATATTGAGACCGATTTTATCATTTTTAATGTCATAAATTGCGCAGGAATCATTACTTCATGTTTTAGAAACGAGATTCACATGCAAATTGATTTATAAAAATTTATCACTTTTATCGAGCAAGAAAACGGTTCAGTGTTGTAAAATTATAAATCATTCATTAAATAGTAATGATTATCATTAATTCTTTATTATCTTACTTAAAAATTCGTTAATAATTAAGACTTTCTCAACATTTTTTCAAATCAAACCTTCACTCACAGTTTCTTTAATTAATTCCGAAATGATTCCGCTTCACTCACATTTTGTTTTATAGTCGATCTCAACTCAGATTTCCTATCTCCACACTTGTTTCACCTTCACACAATTTTTTCAAAACCAATCCCAAATTGTTTTTTAAAAAATCCAATACGCAATCGGGACAATTAAAAGGGACCTATCATTCGAAAAAATCGATTTCCACTTTTTTGTCCATTCTGACAGAAAAAAGTACGCTCTTTTCAATTAAACAAACTATAAAAAAACTTGTTTTCGGACGATAGGTCCTTTTTAACTGTCCTGGTCACATATATCTTCAAATGCTCCATGATCCTCATTCACCCTCCCTATTTAACTTCCCTCGAATCAAAACAAACTGACAAGCACGCCACTTACACGCCAAGAGAGACAGCACGTGGTTATTCGCCACCGAAAAATCTTCACTCAAAATAATCCAAAACTTTCACTTGAGACACGAATGAAAAATATCTGAAGTGCCCCTTACCTCCGTGGAATTCAGGTAGTTCGTGGTTCTAGTGGATCACAGTTTTTCGGTGGTAGGAGTTAGGTAAAAAGATCACAAAATATGGCACACTGTTCCTCGAGTTCATCGTTCTTCACTCTCGGGTTCTTCGGTGGTCCGGGGTGTTGGTGGGGCTCTTACAAAAAGGGGAAAAGAGGGGAGATACAGGGGGTTGTTCGGTGGGGGCGTAGGATGAACTCGGTGTTGTCTCCGTCACAGCTTCAGCTGACACACGAAGGAGACGAGAGATGGAACGAGACCAGAGAGGACTTATAGTTCCTCTGAGAAAAAAATGAGACCACCGAGACTACTCTCGCTGCACTGGCCGTCTCTCAACGGGAGAAGAGCGGCACCGGGCGGTGAGCTTGGCCGGAACTAGGCGATTCGCGGCGCGAACCGGGTGCCGCTCATCGGGGCCCTCTTCCCTCCGGAAGAAGGTGACGTTCTCTCGCGACACGCGGGATCGACGCACGCGACACGCGGAACTCGAGACGGCGGCGGGAACTCCAGGAGGACGATTTTTCCTCATCGGCAGACGTCCCGTGATTCTTGTCCTCCGCCTCCTTCTCCTTGCTTCCTTTCCTTCCTCCTCCTGGCCGAATATCAGGGGCGCCGGAGGTGGGAGAGCCAACTGGAAAAACTCGAGAGGCACGTCGTCGATTGGCCGCCAAGAGCGATCGCGTGCGTCCAAACGCGTCCGCGCACGCTCTGTTTTTTCTTCCCTATTTCTTTTCTCCCCTTTTCCCGATTTCTTTTCTTACTTCTTTCTCGAGTTGTATTTTTTTCCCGTTTGTTATCGGTCCCATCCTCCTCCCGGACAAATTACGCTCGGTTGAGAAAAATCGGCACGTGTTATCAAGCCGTGCGTGCGCACCTTCCCTGGTTAAAGAGTCTTTGAGTATAAAATGCTGGAGCGCCGCCGGAGCCAGCCGGAGCCGGGAGAATTGGCCGCAGTAGACTACGCGCCCTCGTCCTCGACTGTGATTGGTCCCCGGAGTGGGGAGGGTGACTGGCGCGAAGGTCCGAAGGTAGAGTGCTGCTAGAGCCAACAGAGCGGATCTGGGCTGTGATCCCCGGTCCCCACTCTTAATGCAGTTCATTATGGTCCCAGGATACCCAGGAGAAGGTCGAGGCTACGACACCCACGTCGTCGAGGTTCATCTCGGCCTTAGACCTCTCAGTGTCTTGGACCTCTCTCTGAGTCGGTTCGTAAGTCCCACTCTTGAGACTCTCTGAGTCGGTATAGCTTCCGAGAAACCTCGGGCCTGAGATCAGGGAACTCCGCGGGCCGATGGCCGACCTCTAAATTTGGGGTAGGTCCGGGCCTTGGGGAGGGGAGGATGGAGTGGGGCCAGTTGGAGATGAGAAGGGGCCGGACTGAGAAGCTGGAAGGGATGCGTATGGAGAGAGGAGAGAAGTGGGGATGTGGAAGAGAGATGGAGAGTCTGTCTGAACCTTCTAGGTTGTGGGACCTCTCTTTTCCACTGGTCCCCCTTTTTCTTGCCACTCTTTCTCTCTTTCCCTGCCGATTCGCTCGCTTCTTGCCGCTCAAGATTTCCCCCACTGGGCTAAACCAAACCAGTCAGGATATTCACCCACGCGTGCACGAGATCGAGACGACAAGCGTGATGCCAATACTTGCAGTCGCTGGCTCGTGCTACGGCCACTTGTATGCGAACGCGGTTCATTCTAGGATGGCGAGACTCTATTCCCAGTTCCCACAGATCTAGTTCTGATCGTTATCCATTTTAAGGATTATAGTGAACGTTTCTATGGGGATTAAAATTTTTTAAATCATTCTATTAATTGTAAAGCAAATAACACTCAAGATAAACTAGTTCATTTAGATTCAGATTGGTATCCTGCCAATGTTCCAATTTGAAAATAAGTTTTAAGAGTAGCCGAATTTGATCATTTAAAATATTCGGATGAGTTCCAAATGGATTCCTTCCAATTATCGGGATCATGGATTTCTTGTATAAAATAATGTCTTGCTACAAACGTAAGCATCATACATTTCTGAATACGACTTTTTTTAAATAACACCAACCAAATAACCTTCCTCCTATTTATTATCTGCATTAATTAACCCACATGTTAATCAATCCCCTCGGTCATAACGAATATCTCACCCAGCTTTTATTTCCATCACCCTATCTCGACACCAATTTTTTTCCTCCAGACAAAGAACACAGAAGGGTGTAAAAAGTAGAATGACAGCATTTATTTTTTTACCAACGGCATTGGCTGCATTTGCACTGCACACACATCTCGTGACCCAGATTCCGAAACGCCGCTATTTTTTCTCCGACTCGACTTTTTTATCTTCCTACTATCTCTCTCTCTCTTACTGACTTGTTCATCCTTCTCCCTAGTGCCTCTCACCCCCTCTCAACCAAAGTCCTCACCACAAACTAGCATCGTGGCCCTCTCGATTCTCCCGAGTTTCTCGTACCTCAGCACCTACTTTTCTCTCCTTCGTTTGCTCTCTTTCTTTCTCATCCCCTCCCAATTTGCCTCCCCCTTCCATAAAACCACGGGACTCTCTCCATCGCACACCGTTCCTGACCTACGACTACGTTTCGTGAGGTCCCGACTCGCGAATTTCAACCTAAAGAACTCCTCACAAGAAGGTGCGGATTCGCAAGAAGCAAACACATTGCACAAAAGTGGGGATTCCCCTCATAACTCTTTCCTTTTCTTACACATTCCCCTCTTTCTTCCTCTTTCACTCACTTCTTTACTCTTTCTCTTTCACTGCCTCTTGTCACGAAAGGAGGGAGAGAGGTAACAGGAAGAAGGAGGCGGCTTGTAAGAAGGGGGTGGGGCGAGGGGGAACCACCGGCAATATACACACAACTCAGAACCGCGGCAAAACTCTCGCAGTTTTGCTCTTCGATTTTGCAAACTTATATTTAGAAGGGCAACGATCTTTTGCCGGTTCTCTCTCTTTCTCTTTCTCTTCTCTTACTCCTTGATGCTACTGCCCGAAGAGGAGAGTCGAGACGGACACGAGTTTTCTTCGAGACGATGTTCCTTCTTCTTTTTATTTTATTTTATTGAAAAAAAACCGAGAAAAAAATTCAAAAAGACCCTTTAAAAATCTGAAACTTGTACACCGATTTGAAATTTTGAGTAGCTTTCGAATCAAATCAAAATCATCTTCAAGATCTTGAATCTTCCCTTGAATTTTTAGTTTATCTAGAAACATTGTACACCTTCCCTTTTTTTTTATTAAAATTACACAATATTTAAATATGTATCATTCAATCTATCTTTTATTCCAAAAGGGTTTGCTTTTTGCCGAATCCGAAAAAAAATGATTTGAATATTCTGATTCAAGTGCATGAAAAAATTTTCAACGTCCCCTTCGGAGTCGATAAACATAATTTTTATCTCCACGTCATAATAAAAATTTTAACACTCTGATCGTCAGAACACTATCGTCTGTGTTTCAAGTTTCGAAACTCGAGAATAGCAACATCCCTTCCGTCAACGTGTATATACGTATACAGCGGGTCGTCGAACCCTTCTCCGTTGTATTTCGTTATTCAACGTTTTGATAAATCGCTCGCCACGCTATCGATATTTAGAATTATGCTGATGGTTTTTAGGGTAAGAATGGTGCATCGTGACGTCCGGTTACGCGATTTGGCCTGCAAACGTATAATCTTATCGGACTGAGAGACGCGGGGATTTGAGTGGACGCGCCGGGACGACGATCTCTCTGGCACTGCGAGTGCGTGAGAGTCAATGAACGATAAAAAAAAACACAACCACACATTGCATTGATGTAATTAACATTTTTTCTTTGGTCAACAACATGATAAAAGAAGCTAAATATTATTTTCCCTGCATTCTATTACGAACAATTGCATAGCATCCACAACTAGAATTCAAAATTTTTCCCTGTTAAACCAGACTTCAGATTTTTCAAATTTCAAATTCAAAAAAATAATTCAGACTTCAGATTTGAAGTCTGAATTATTTTTTCCCCTAGATTTTCTTGAAATCTTTAAAGTTTTATTTCCAAGTAACTTTCAGTCATCCTTTCCAGTTATATACGAAGAAAAAGTACCAAAGTAATGGTACTAAGAGTAAAATATGCTTATTTTTGACAAATATAATTAATTATAATTAAACGTGTTCATGTTTTGTTTGAAAAAAGAATAAACAACGTCGACGTAGTGCGTTATGCGAATCGTTGCAGAATGTGTGGGCGCGTGTGCATGCTCGCAGTTCTTCCTGGGGTAGGTCACGGCAAAACCGCGTGTTAGTGAGAAAGACGAAAAGGGGGAGTGAGGGGGGTGGAGGGGGGTGGAGGGGGTGGTAGAAAGAGTGAGGAGAGAAAGAAAAAAGAAAGGATCTAAAGAAGGAATGAGAGAGACAGGACGATACTCCGTTTTCTACGTGGCGGCACGACGATTACTTCGTAACGCGTTTCTTCTTTCTCTTTCTTTCCCTTTGCCTGTCTGCATTCCCTCTGACTGGTCATATATATCTTTTTATCTGTCTCTCTATCTTTCGCGTAGGCGCGATTCGCGCGATTCTTCCAGCACTTTTCCCATCCATTATAATACACTTTTTCAGCTGTCAGTTTGGTACCGAAACCATTTTGTTCCCATGACGAAATTTCAATTATTTAATGACGTGTTATGCGTTTAGTTTTTCTTTATTTAATGAAAAATGTCATTCAGATGTGAAATTTGAGGATTTTCTGCAAGAAATTTAAATTTTTCTTCTAATGTAGGAAAAATTATGAGTTTTGGAACAAATACGATCAGCTGTTTCTAATGTTATCGGCCATTTTCCAGATCACGAGACTATATCCGCCAATAAGTTTAATAAAACAATTTCGGAAATATAGTAATTATAATTTCGTAATGGAATTGAACCGATTCTTGTACAGATATTATATTGACAAAGCTCCATTTACTGTCATTAATTATTTAAAGCTAAATAGCAATAATTGGGACCAAATGGGAGTAAGTGAATACTCACCAATGGGAATTGCATTATAAATAAAACGGGTTGTTTCAATTAAAGTGCTAGATTGATATGAAATTAATTTTCCCGATAATGAAAAATGTAATTTTTCTCTTTCTGAAAATTGTGGATACTTCTCAAGTTTAAGATTCACTTTACAGTTCTCGATTTACTGAAACTCTTTCAAACTGCGATTAAATCAATTTCAAAGAAAAGTGGTAAATCTCAGTTGTATTATTATATCCGATCATGCGATTTGAAAATCATAGAAAATTACTGAAAACGCAAGAAACTCCTTTAAAGACAAAGGGGGTTGATGGTGACGTAAAAGAGGGGGAGGGGGAGTTTCAAGGGGCTTTGTGGGATGGAAATGGGGCTTAAGACGTTATAATTTTGTTTGAGGCATAACGGCCACAAGGCACGAAACCGTATCTTTGACTGGAAACAGAAGCCCCTCTAGGACATGGGTCAGGGGGAGGGGGTGAGTTCGATGAAACAAAAGCACGACGCGCCAAGACCGTTATTTGAATCGTCGAGGTATGATCCTTACAGTTCCAAAAAAAGAATACTAAAGGGGGTTCGCCTCACGTGAGAAATAATGGACGAAATCTCTTTCGGTGCCAATTATCTTTTTTTTATGAATGAATTTTGCATTGTTTTATTTGATCCCGGGTGATAATGAAAAAATTAAGCTGTATTGTTTACATTTTTTCTTCGTTTCATTTAGAAAGTGTATTCTACTTTCGAATGGGTAAAAGGCAAGCTAATTGTGTTAATAAATCCAATGATGGGAAGTAAAAGGTTACAAGTAAAAAAATTGAGTGGAAAAGTAGGTGAAATTTTATATTTATAATTTTATCAATATTGTAATTACGGATTCATTTCAAAATTTAACTGCACTCGACAATTTTTAATGTAAATATGGATATTTTATGGATATTAAGATTGAGTATGAATAAAAATTGAGGCTAGATTGTAAAATGTTAAAATGGTTCTAATCTCAGTGAAGATCTCTTGTCCTCGAACATGCTTCTAAACTCTGCTTTAATTCTAGGCTGGTATCCTATGTAATTACAGTTACACAACCAGTATTAAAGGGGTCATGACCGCGAATATTGAAACAGGATTAAAGGACTTAGAGGTTTATCGCTATCTAGAATTACAGATATTACTACAAAAATTTTAATTTCCGCACGTTTGTTAACTGAAATTTATATCTTACATTTTTTTTTTATGGAAACAAGTTCTGTTAAGGAAGTACTCTGGGAGTAATTTCTCTTAAGAATATAAAATTGTCACAAATTGACTTAGAAATTTTGTTCAGAGTGACAAGGACAACTTCTCGAGTAAAAAATTAGGGGTTGAGAAATGCAACGTGAGAAAAGGAGTGTGGTCGAGAATTTACTTTGAACAGGGTTGAGACAATAGCAACGCCTACCGATTTGCATCCCTCGGGAAAAAGGTTTTGAAACAAAAGAAACTTTCGCCCGGAGGTCTCACTTTTTTTTCCTCATTTCCTGCTCGACTTACAGTGACATAGGAACTGGTTCTGGTTTTCAAGCAGCTGTCAACGATTGCAAGTTAGAAACCAAAAATTAATGATTCTATAACCGATTTAATTCAAATAGAAGAATTAAAAATAAGTGTGTTTGTGTTATAATTTATCAGCTGTTTGTGTCATTTTTGCGGCATTTAAGATCATGTAACATTCTGAAGAGATTTCTCTAAAGGTGACAACTCTTAAAATAAATACTTGAATACTTATACTTATTCACAAATATTTCAATTTTGTTTTTAATCAAAACACGTATGAAAAAACAGCTTTTTAATCTCACTTTCGAATGCCACTGCATTCATTGAATTCTCGGCTCATAAAATGCTGACACGAAGTTTTTAAACACACCAGCGAGTGTAAAAGAGCGAGGGAGATCGTCTCTTTTACAAAAAATTCATTTGAATCCAAGCATCGAAAGGGTTCCGAGCGAGGCGCCGAAATAATTGGATTTTAATTTACGCTCTCGGGAAAAAACAAAAAAACACCCCTCTCGGGCAAGTTGGTTTTGGAATTAGGCATGAGAACTCGTCGCGAATAGGGCGACGAGTATTTGGATAACAGGACTTTTTTCTCCCATTCCCACGTCCGTTGACGATGAGCTTTTGAATATCTCAGCAGATCGAGTGTCTATTCAGAATATTCAGAATTGTTTTTCCATCTACTATAAAATTATTTTTCTCGTACTCGACACGTCAAGTTGGATCCTTTCGGTTGATGAATTGGGTGGGACAGGCGATGAGGGTGTCAACCATTTTCTATTGATTTTGAAACAGATTTCGATTGGCACGCTTCTAAGGGCGGGACTCTATCTTAAAAAATTGCTCGCTTGGAACGAGGGTGCGAAATTGTCTTCCGCTTCGTGAGACTGATTGTATGGACATATTCATCAGAATTTAAAATGGAAGCTCTTCTTTCTATGGTTATTTCTACCCCCACAAAAGTTATGTTTTCACAATAATTCTTTCATCTCAGAAAAGCAATATTTCAATAAAAATTCAATAAAACACTTTGGCTTGTATCAGCATCTCAAAACTTGAAGAAGCGAAAGAATACGAAAACTCCAGGCAGGAAGAACGGAAGCGAATGTTTTAATTAAATCTTCAGGAAACGTGGAAACTTTGCCATCACCGTGCGGCGTTTTTGCGATTTTCCAAAAGTTTTCCTACTGCCTGCTCTGTGGCTTTTAAGAATGGGGCGTTGAAGAGAGAAAGAACAAGTCCGAGAGGAAGAAAAACGGACTTAACTTTACGTTCCCGTGTCGTGCTGCTCTCCTCCCCCAAACCCCTATTCTTCTTACAACGGGACAAGCGAAAAATAAAAGGGGCCACAAGAAAAAAAAAAGAATGCGGCTACTTAACGAAACAAATTGTTGCTTACCGAGAATTGAAAAGTTTTCTACTTTGCCTTCCACATCATTCCTTTTTTAGCTCCCACCCCTTTTTCCCCAACCCTCATCACTTCAACCGCAATGTAACACAATTGAGCGCTCGTTAGTGACGCTTTCTTTCCGAAACTCTTCTTCTCGCTCTTGCAGATTCAAGAGGCCTTTTGATTGGTCGAATGGAATTCATTCCTTCCAGCTTCCACATTCGAGTGCATTGAGGGGGAATTTTTTTTGGTGTATGCTAAATTATTTGTAATTTGTAATCGAGGATCGTTTGTTTAATCAACACTAATTATATCTAAAAGTTTACGTAATTTCCTTCAGTTTCAACCTCTTCGATAAAAATATTGCAATCTTATTTTCGAGTAAAAAATTTGAGGCCATTGTCACCGGATTGCATTTTTTGTAGGAATTCGAAGAGATTGAAGTTTTATTCATTCGCTAAAAGAATTTTTGAAGTAATTCATGCTCTGCTTATAAATATCTCTTTGATCTCAGCGATCATGGAATGTTTAATGATGAGAGTATACAAGCCGATCGAAATCGAAATGTCGAGGAAAAATCGACATCGGCGTGTTCGCTTGTTTTCTTAGTCTGTAAACGACAAAAGTAACACGAAACACGACGTGTAAAGCACGTTGCAGACATGCCGGGATGCAAGAAGGATTGGGATTGTGCGTGTCTTGCAATTATGAGAACCTAACGTAACGAGGAGAAAAAAAAAGTAAAACTTAGCGTGCGACATGAAAACATCGAGCAAACCAAAATTGATTAATCGTCAGGGAAACGGGTTGTAAAATTAAACTGTCGATCTGAATATTTCGATCGATAATTTCACATGAAATTTCAGCCTAAATTCATCAACAAAGTACTTTCAATAACATAAATCTTTCAATAACATAAATGTCAAAGTACAGAAAAACTTGTTTGCCTTAATCCAAAACTGTTAATTCTGCATAAATTAAATAGCAGATTATAAAACAGAACCAGTTGTTGGATCAGGACAAAATCCATGTTAAATGTAACTTAATTATTCTAATCTAAAGAATCAAGACTAATGAATCGGGCAAAAAAATATGGTACAAGAATCGAAACGATTGCTGGTGAATGGTCGACGTGCAGGAGAAAAATAATAATAAAATGATGAGAACAACAACAACAACGACAAAGGATGCAATCGTGAAAGAAAGCGATGGTTAAGGGTCGCATATTTTTAAAACGGGCTGAGTGTTCAACTCACTCGTTGCAGGGTGGACCAGCATTCCTGGAGGGCGCGTTCGCTGATGTTGCTCATTTCTCCTCCACCAGAACCTATGAGCCCAGCTCGAGACTATCGGGCAAGACAGGAGACTCGCATTAGTCGGGATCTCTGTCTTTGATCTTACAGCCATCGTTCATGTTCGAAAAGCTCGAGTGAAGCATTCGAACACGCGAATATTTCAGAATAAACATATCCAGTTAAAAATTTCACGAGATATTGAGCTTCAGAGATTCAGAGTCAAATTGAAGGAAAAGAAATTAATTGCTCTATTAATTGTTGCTCAGTTAAGTATACTGAGTGGCGCTGATATTCTCTCATCAGTAATTAATTAATAGTCAACGATCCACGGAAATTTAAATCTCATGTTTGAACATCAGCGCCACTGGAAAAATTGTATTAATTGTCACTGGGGAAAATGTGCGCAGGGAAAAATTAATGATAATAAAACTGAAATTAAAACTCCTGAATGAGCACTTGACCCCTTACCCCTTCTTTTTATAGCTATTTATTTCCATGTTGACGAAATTTGGTCCTGATTGTGTGAAATTGTGAGAGGGATGCTGTGAAGGGAAAAAATCCCTGAGAGTTGATTTGGGGCTAAAAAGTGGGAATTCTTGGCAAAGTCCCGGTGCTCCCATGACTTTATAGGACATGCGTGACCATCATGCGAAGAAACGGTGTCGATTCGATATTTTCTCGGTAACATCTTCTCGGCTGTGCCGTATGACGTATGCGTGCAGTATTATCTGTGTTGTGCAGGTCAAGAACCCCGGGAGACGTATCTGCATCCCTGGTGGTTTGTGTGCGTGCGCCTCGTTTACATAGGTGGCACGCATATCCATATGTATGTGTGTGTGATGCAGTAAGTCAACGTACTGGAGTGTGCATGAACCGTGGTCAGCGTATCTCGGTACAGTCGCGGGTTGGAACAATTGACAAAATTGTACGTGGAATGCGACTCGATGGTCGACCCAATCTCCCACAATTCCGCACAATCAGCCCCTAAACTCCTGATTTCGGACTCTTTTTAGATAAACTTTTGATGAAAGATTCGACCTTGATCGCAAATTTCATCCCAAAGAAGATATTCTGAATCGTATTTTTTGTTATCTGCAGATAAACTATTCCAATGATCTAATTTAGCCAACATGAAAACTGGTGAAGCCTTCATTTTCATTTGATTTTACATTTAAATTTACATTTACATTTTAATCTTACTTGTAAAACTTTACTGCAGAAGCAAAAATTGTTTTACCTTAAGAGAAACTTTGTACCAAAAAGAAGGACTAAAACTTTTTTGTAGCGTACTCTTTTAGAAGTATATAAATTAAATAGTGATTCTTTTGCAAGAAACTAAAATTGTTACAAATAGCTGTCGGCTAATAATAAAATTATAAATTTAGATTTTATATGCGGGACCTTCCATGGTAGTAGACAACCCGACACGCAGACTGCAATTGTTTTCTTTCCAGAACTTATTCGCTCTCTTTAAAAAGAAAATAGGAAAAAAAATTGTTTTAGAAATCCGACGTGAATAATCTTTATAAAAGTATAAAGTGTAAGAACGTAAGAAAACAAAGAGTTTTGTAAGATAAGATAACAAATGAAACCGCAAGACGTAACGAAGAAAATCTTTCTTTTGTCGTTATATCAATTATGAAAAAAAAAACGCCTCAAGCAAAAACATTATATAAACTGACCAAAAGTTTCTATGCAAAGAGTAAATGGTTTTATATATAATGTTTTCTCGATGGTCCACATTTCTAAGAATAAATGGGACTAGTTGTAAAAAAAACAGAACTAAAAATGCGCACTGATGATGGGATTAACTGTTAAAGAAATTACCTCTGAACTCATTTGCTAACAGATTATCAAAATGAAATTATTCTTCTCTCAGGAACGAGGGTTCTACGTTCATTATAGTTAAATAATCCATTAAAATCTATCTCACATGCTTTATGAAATTTTAAGACATCGGAAAATGATTCAGACTGCCAAGTATATCATCACAATTAATCATATGCACTCACCTGCAGTTCATTCATGAGTTTCTCTGAAAGGGTGACATCATGGGAATCTTGGCTTCCAGCACCAGGACTCAGCAAAGATATCTGGGAGTTTGGCTGTTGATTCCCCGAAACATTCATTCCACTCAGAGCGCCGTTCTGACCGATGGAATTGGCCATATTCAGCGCCTGCAGCTGCATATTTTGACTAAGATTCTGAACCTGCTGCTGAAGATTCTGCTGACGGTTCTGGTGCAGATTTTGTGACAGATTCTGTGAAAGATTCTGCGCCTGCTGCTGCAGCGTCTGATGGTTCAAACTTTGACTAAGGTTCTGACTAAGATTCTGCGCCTGTTGTTGTGACAAATTTTGCGCCTGATTCTGCATATTTTGCTGGAGGCTCTGACTCTGACTCAGATTCTGAGGCTGATTCAACAACTGCTGCTGCTGCTGGGGCGATAGACTCGGCGTGAGACTTTGAGCAAGATTATGCTGCAGCGTTTGGCCAAGACTCTGCTGCATGTTCTGCGTGAGGGCCTGGGTCAGTGCTTGGCCCAAATTTTGATCAATTGCCTGGACGGTGAGTGAGGGACTCGATGCCTGAGATATAGTCTGCTGGGCTTGAGCCTGGGCCTGTGCCTGCGCAAGATTGTGCAGACTTTGTGCCATGCTCGAGCTGATCGAGTTTTGATGATCAGCTTGAGGTGAAGGTGTTGTCGGTGTTGGGGAAGACTGATGTTGAGCTCCCTGGGAGCTTTGTTGACTCATCATCAAGGAGTGCTGCTGCTGTTGTTGTTGCATCTGCGAACTGGCATTCTGACTTAAGCTCGTGCTGTTCGTCTGCTGTCCTTGAGACGCAGTCGCCTGAGTCTGTTGTGACTGCTGCTGTGCTTGTTGCTGCTGGTGTTGCTGTTGTTGAGCCTGCTGTTGCTGAGGTGTTGGAGTCTGCTGTCCAAGAGGACTGTGCAGGGGTGTCTGCTGCTGATTATGCTGATTCTGCTGTGTTGAATTCTGAATGGGACTGTGCTGCAGCCCTGGTGAATGTTGAGGTGGTCCTCTCTGAGCTTGTTGCCAGTAATCGGACATTTTGAAGACATGCTGTCGCAAGGCATGTAGGTTTGCCGCCGCGGCGGATACCGCTGAGGCCTGCACCTCCATCGGTTCCGGTTCCGGATCGAGGTCCGGTTCTGGGGAGCTGCAAGGGTCTTCGTCTTCCTCCTCTTCTTCTCTTTCGGTGATGTCCTCCTCCTCGTCGAATTTGTTGGGCCTTGTTGGATCTGGCTCTGATCCTGTTCTGCCGTTTCCTCCGCCACCGCCACCGCCACCGCCACCACCAGCACCACCGCCTCCTCCCCCTCCTCCTCCAGCACCTATCCCACCCCCCGAATCGCCAGAGTGATGATGATTGACCGGGTGATGTTGGAGATGATGTTGATGATGCTGATGATGGGGGTGAAGAGGCCTCGCCTCCGGATTTTGGTTCTGGTGCTGCGGCTGCTGATTTTGTTGCTGCTGCTGATGATGGTGATGGTGTGGTTGCACCAGGCCAAAGTCCGGTTGGGCTTGCGTCTGGGCGCGCAGGTCTAGGGCCGCCGTCGCGTCCGAAATCTTGAGGCCTTCGCGCGAAGCCCGGGCTACCCCCTTCCGGCGCAGCTTGCCCGATTTTTCGCACGCCTTTCGGTAAGCAGCTCGACGACGGGCACACTTCCGCGCTTGCCGCCGTCACTCGCCTCGAGCTGATCACTCAGATTTCGATCTTTCGTCGACCTACGACGACGTGATAGGCAACGTCAGTTTCTCGCCACGTGCTGCTTCTTTCTGCAACTAATCGAGACCTTCTGGTTCATCAAACTTTTTCTTCTCAACTCTCGATGTCACTCACGTCGAAACTCTCTTCCAATTCTTCTTCTTCTTTTTCTGACTGGTGTGATGTGTGTAGATCAATATATACAAATCGTCTTTGTGTCAATGTGTCAAATATTGTCTGTAGTGTCTCAATTTGAATGCGCGCGATCGAAAGTTATCTCGTCGAGAGAATATCCTATTTCTTCTTCTATCTACTTAAACTCTATCGTACACTTAAGTTCAGGTTAAAATTCAGGATTGCCCAGCCCGGACGGTGTGAACGAGACGAAGGTTCACGGACACGACTCGGTTGGAGGTCGAAGATGCTTTTGAGCTGAAAAATCTCACTGTGGATGACACTGCTCGTCCCGTGTTGCCCTGAGTATAGCCCCGTTTGGTGTGTGTAATGTATGTGTGTGTGATGAGCGGACGTTGTAAGACCGCGGAGTAAGATCTTGGTATCTTCAGCGGGACGAGAGTACTCCTTCTGGATTTTCCTCTCTTCTTCTTCCTTCCTTCTTTGTCCTTTTCGTCCGTTGACGACTCCCTCTCGAAAAAAATGCGACTCTAGTTTAATCTTGAAAAGATTGATCGATTATCGATTACCGCGTCGTACCGATCGTCGATGGTATTAGTAGTTGCTGCTTATTATCGTTTAGAGTAGGTTTAATTAATATTGCACTTAGGTACACTCGTTTTTTGAACACACTGAAATATATATGTATGCGGCGCGGGTTCTCGAACCGTTTTCACTCGGTCTCTTCCTTCTTCTTCTTGGTCTTCCGCTTTCTTCTCGTGTTCTTACTCATCCACTTCCTTTTCTTCTTTTTCTTCTTCTTCTTCCTCTTCTTCCACTTCTTACTCTCTGAGTATTATTATCCAGATTTCATTTCACTTTAACCCGCTTCTAGCCGTTCTGCTTCCTAAATTCTTCCGCTTTTCTACTCTCCTATTTTTCCTCTCTTGTCTTATTCTGCTTCTTCCACTTTGTCCAGTCTTCCTCTCCTGCGCGGGAATTTCTCGCTGTAACGCGTCTCCCGCTCGAAGCTGAAATCACAAAACAGAAACTCGTTCAAGATTATCTCAGGCTTCAGCCATGTTTCGTGTCAAGGTACACGAATTGTCTCGCTTCGCGATTTAATCCTTCTCTCTTGACACGAACCACTACAAACGATAGTTTTTTAGACTAAACTTAAAAAAATATCAAATGGGGAGAGCTGTCAAAAAATTTCTTCAAATTTATCTTGGGACTCGAAACACTTGTCGAATTTCCTTCAAGCAGGACACTAGTTTTAAAAAAAAAGTTTATATTCCTTGATCTCTGCACTTTTATTTTCTAAACTACTGGTGATCTTCGAAATTAAAATCTCTTCCTTCGGTCACTGTCACCACTTGAAGAAAATTCGGATAGAATACAGGAAAGCAAAAATGGGAACAATTTCTCATCTTGAAATCTCGCACACTTTTTTTCTAAGTTTGTCTTTTGTGTGGGTATCAACCGACAAAGATACTGAATATAGATTTTCCGAGGTCATCTTTGCAATCAAGAACTTTTGTCACAAAAGTATAAACTGCCATCCAATTCACTTCCACGGCCTAGTTTCACTCTTTATTCTCGTAGGATGCATTATGATAAGAAACGGAAGAAACACAAAGGATGATTGTTCTTTTTAGTATTGGTGATAGAGAAAAAGCGAGCTCGTGAAAAGTTGTCAAGCACGTTATTTCCTTTAGAGATTCCCGACTTTGAATTGAATTGAAATTCTGCCAAGCACATTTTCACCTTTTAGGAAATATTCTAAGTTAAGCGACAATTTCGTTAATCGTAAGAATTTTAAGAAGGTCTTTAAGATTTTAAGAAGGCTGAAATTGATCATCGGAGTGAAGTGGAACTTATCACTCAACAAAGAATTAATCACTCGAAAGGGACTTAATCACTGAAGACGCAATTTAGCAATCAGAAACTAAAACTGATCATTCCAAAGAAATTTACTTTTAAAATGTAAACACAAGTTTTTCACTCAAAAACAAACGACCTAATTGAATTCCCGTTAGAAGACGACGAAAATGCAATTAAAGGATCTCTTTCACTTTTCACTTGTCACTGTCAAATTGACTCCATAGAAAACTTTCCAGTCGCTCGTTTATCATTTTTAAATATTAATGCCACTTCACTCGTGTTATTCTTTCCTGTGTATCCGCACGTTTTTTTCATGTCATAGATGTTTTATGACTATGGTAATTTAGCGCGACGAGGGTAGGTAGAACGACAAACGTCTCTTACCGTCGCAACGCGGGAGTTTCGATGCGCGTCACGAGGGAGGAAATAGGAAAAAGACAATGAGAAAAACGCATTGAGGTAACAGTAAAAGGGAACGGCTGTCGTTCGTCGTAAAAGTAAACTACCATCTCTAGTGTCATTTCCTTCAGAAATCATCTAAGATAAAAATTTGAAATTAAGTAAAATAGAAAAGTCCAAAAGTCTTCTTAGACCAATTAGAAAAATATTTGAGTTAATTTAAAGTTAAGAAAAAGTTATATTTTCTTAAAGTTAAAGAAACTGTATCACAAGTCGACTGATGCTGATAAAATCTAGATTTCCTAAAAAACCTAAATTTAAGAAAACCGTCTTCCGTGATATTTATGACTGTTGAAGATTGTCAAAAAGTGTTTCAAGCTTAATTAACGGCTCATATTTATAGTCGGAGTTGCAATGATCAGTCTAGGGGTTGCTATAGACTTGACCTTCAGTGGTGAAGTCTACTGCCCAAGATCCTAAATATACATACTTGGACTATAAATAGGAGCCATAGACTTGGTAGCAATCATGATAAAGCCGTTCTTGATATTGAACTGACAAGTCTGTTTATATCATTAGCTATATACTCGATTGACATTTCCAGATTGACAGAAGACCTATAAGATGCAAGATTGTCGTCTTCAACAAAGTCGGAATAATCCACAGATTTTCAAAAGATTTGTCACCACCACTTCCACTAGCACGGGTATAGTACCTTTCCAAATAAAGAAGGAATTCCACATTTTTCAAGAAACTTTCGCAAAGGTACTTGATCTCTGCGTTGATAAGAATCGAGTGGTCTCCGATCTGGAGGAAAGCCGGTTAGGTGACGTACGGGGCATGTCAGTTGTTCTGGATTGGAGGGGGCTAGGGACCAGTCAAAGGAGGGGACAAGCGCATCAAAATAAATAGCATGATGAAAAAACTGAAGACAGGTCAACTCTCGATTTTATCACTCTTTGACTTCAACTGTCTTGGAGTTTCACTATTTCCGACATCCATTGATTCAGATTTTCTTATTAAGTCTTATTAAGTCTTGCAATCTTAGCAAGAACAACTCTTATCAATGGTACCAGGTAGACAGTATGTCTCAAGGCCAGATCTCAGATCTCAGACAGTCAAAGTCCAAAATGTAAGAAAGTCTCTTACTGAAAATGTGGAAAATCCAGATGCTGGGATTGACTAGTAGAACTTAAGATCGGTAACGCGGCAAACTGTTTATCGCGATGGCACGTAAGAGTATCAGAAGGGTAAGTCTCGTATCACTTCCTCGAGACTCAAGACACTCTCTCTAAAGACAACGCGAACTACGACGACGACGGTCTCGAAGAGAAAAAGCTTCTTTTCCTCTTCCGCGTTCGAGTCCTTGACGGAGAAGGAACCGAACTGACTCGGGTTCGCGGCTCGCGAGAAATGCTAAGTCCTTCTCCGTGGCCCGGTGGTGGCGCGCGTCTCAGACCGCGTGCGTCTGACTAAAAGCCACCCCCCGTGCCTTAAAGAACGCTTCGGGTAGGGGCGTTGTCTTAGGTGGTGCGCGGTCGCGAAAATTCTGACCCGAGAAATTGAAGTTGATCACGATTTTCCGGCTTGGACTCGAGACGATTTGCGGCCCTGCCGGGCCCGAGCCCGGGGCCTTTACTCCAGGACGACCCTCGATTCCTCCGTAAAGGTCCTCCGCCGAAAATTCGCCTCCACGAGGACGAAAAACTGAAGTCAGCGGCGGACAGGAGTTTTCATGCCACCCCTCTTTTCCTTTACTCCCACTATTCCTTCGACGCGCACCCCCCGCGAGGGTAGGGGCCGACTGCCTACCAGAACACGTAGTCAGGGGAACGTCTAAGGGGTGAGAAAGAGTGGGGCGAATCGAGTCGCTGAAGGAGGGTTGTAAGAACCGGACTCTCTTTTTTTCCTCTCTTCTCCTTTTGCCACCAACCTTTCCCCCTGCTTTTCCTCTAGCACCCTCTTCACGAGCCTAACTCTTCACACACCCCCACGCTCCATCAGCTCCTGGACCGCTCCTTTCCACTTTAGCGCGCTCTTTGAATATTTGTAAACACTTTCTTATCTCAACACCAAACTTGCCTTCTTCCACACTGTCTGCCTATCTTTTCCACTCTGTATATTATTTTTATATCTTATTTCTGGCTAAAGTTCCACTTACGTGCGTTCGACACGAATCGGTAAGATCGACTAGCCGAAAAAATTGTAGGGGTTACTAGGCAGTTGCATAAGGGGGTGTGCAGTAAAAAGAAGTGGGGATCCTCCACTATTTAAAAATGGACCCCGTGTGGCAACACATGCGTGACTAACCAGTTCGATGGGGGCGAACTTCGCCCCCAATCTGATTCTTCCTCATGTGGATTCCTGCTCCTTGGCACTTGGGGAACTATCACGAGAAGACAAAAGGTGATCCGAGTCCGCGGTTACCGAACTGATGTTAACAAGACGAGAAGGTCGTAGCATCGACCTCGAAGAGGACGTCGACTTCGTATAACACGTCCGAGACACGATGGTCATTTTGCTGCCGCAGGAGGGAAGAGATGACCAGAGAGGGATGAAGCGGGGTGGTATACATTCTATATAGATGGTCCACCCTAACTCTATATGTAGATGGACATACTCTCGTCTTACGCATCCTCGCCCTCGTTCAAACCGGGCAGAGAGACTTTCTAACCCCTCGTCTCACCCCTCAACTCTTGTTCTACCCCTCACTCTTCGTACAACCCCTGACGTCCATCTAATGTGATGACCCCTCCGGCGCTGACGGCAAGGCGTCCATCCCTCCTTGCACCCTCAACGTCTTTCCCCTCCATCTAATTCTCCACTCCACGCGCCACTCGAAGCTTTCTCTCTCACTTCCACCCTTTCACCCTCTAATCTCTCTCGCTCCTTTTGCATCCGGCCGCCCACCCTGCGTCTCCTCCCTTTCCCGTCATTTCTCTCCCTTTCTCAACAGATCCAAGGCTCTATCTCCCTTAGTTCCGATCCCCACCACTCCCGCCACAACACCCCCACGCGCACTCATCTATCGCTCTTTTCACCCTCTCGTCCTTTTTTCCACGTGTCCGCCACGTGTGTGAGCCGAGCAGGGTGGGGGCGACCGTTTTTTTCTACTATTGTCCTTATACTTGTGCGCCGCACCTAACACCCCTTCTCCGAGTGAGTTGGCTATTCTCTCAGTGTGGAAGACTCGTGGAAAGAAAAAAGTTAATACTCCACCGACCCAACCTACCATTGTCCAACGCGCAGGGAGGGTGGATCACGGCGTGAAAAAAATTAGCCAATGGAAGGGTGGAAAAAAATTGTAGGTCGACCCTAGTCCGTCGTAGGTGTGGTGATAGGATAGACAATCCTGCGCTGAAGATGGAAAAATTACTCATCCTTGAATCGACTTCTTTTTGGCGGAGCTTTCACTTCCAATTTAGATGTCTTGTTCAAAATTCTCTGCAAATCTTATTATAGAAAGAAGATACAACTCTTCTTTGTTTATTTCCTTATCAGACCTAGATTGGTCAACTACTCTTGCGTCAGATTATAAATAATTCTGGAATCAGTCAGGAAGTACAAATCGGAAAATTTGGAAGGCATCCTGTGAATGATCGTTGGAGCAAAGGGGAAACTTCCGGTCCACGCAAGCAGGCTGCTCTGAAGCGAAGAAATTCGCGATAGGCCCTGGTTGAAAGGTGATTGTGCGGAGGGGGATTAAATAAGTATGTAGGAAGTATTGGGCAATCGAGGCCACTTTAAATTACAAATGAACGGGCGAGTATTACGGAGTAGGTACCTAACACGCGTCCGGGAAAAACAGGTGAGAATCGAGAGGGTCCGTGAAGTAAGTATATGTACATAAGAGGAGGTGGGTGGCTTGACTTCAGATCCCAATCCCGATCTCGATTTCCCCCCGATGCCGATCGGCAGCTGGACTGCAAGACTTTAACCGACTCCTTGCAGGATGTACATACGCGGGGTACTTGCGTGAAACTCCTGCATTTTGTGCAACCTGCATATGCACCCGCACTGTGAACAGGTACCTTGTAAACCAGTTGCAAAGTCACAGGTTCGGTTGAATCGAACAGACCGGCAGATCCACTTGCAGATAAGCGGTGCCTTTGCGTAGGAAGACATTTGTCTTGAGGGGCGATCGCGGGTGGAAGTCCTCTTCCCCATAAAAAGGAAAAACAGAGAAAAAAATACAAAAGAGCGAAAAAAAACTTAAGATCTCTTGGAATCTTAAGTTTTTTCAAGATTCCTTGATTCGAAGAATTCCAAGCTAAATCGAACACTTTATACCCAATTGGGAATTTCTTTGAAAAATTTTATTAAGCTTTGAATCATTTTTCCCCTATGCTAGGGAATATGTAAGTCGTGAGTGAGCGTTCTTGTGAAGTCGCCTGATGCTTCAACCCTTTCCAAGGACTACCACCCCGAGGCGAGGTGACGCCTAGTGGAAGAATCAGGAAGCGTGCAGTCCTACGAGGGAGTTTCAGGGTTTTTGTCCGTGCTAAGTCACTTTCGGAAAATTTATCTCTGAGTTTAAGTTTTTTGATCTTTCAATTGCAGAAATTTAATTGCAGAAGGCTAATTAAGGGGAGAATTGTAAAAAATGGAATTAAGAATGGAAAGGGTGTAACTCTTGTTGAAGGTGTTATTAAATATCCATTATCCGGGGAATCAGTGATAAAATCACAAGATCACATCATCAGATCACTTAGTAAATTTGTCACGTGCCTAGGTGGAGATCGATGAGCGGGATTTGGAAAGACCTCGCTTGGATCGTGGAAGCGTCCGGATTAAGAATTCTAACGGGAGGTAGAGTTAGTAGGATGAAATGAGCGGCACGTCCGGCGCATTACGCAATGAAAGAAACAAATGAAGCTTAATAGAAAAACTGCCCGCGCTAGAAAAACCGTCCATCGTGCACTTAGTACAGCTGCGCCAGAAAGTGCTTCCCTCCGACGCGACATGAAGGCTACATTAGCGACAGACAACTCGTTTTTCACTTGCCATGTCAATTTCGTTTTACTATATACCACTTCCTATCAATCGAATCCAGTCCAGGGATCGTTGTTGCGACCTTCAATCATTAAACCTGTCTTGACAACTGCAATGTCATCGACCGACGTGACTAATTGTCACGTGGAAATAAACAGAAAAGCGAGAGCCATGTACAAAACTTGTTAATATTTCAGGATGATTTCATTGTATGTCTCGCCGCTAATTATTCACAATACTGATACTTCACTTTTGTATCCTATACCATGTTGGATATCTTTTTCGCAAGTTAAAATATTTTTTTCGCTTTATATAAAATGCCAACACTGAAGATGAATCAAACTGGCAAACTGATGAGAAGGAATTTAATTGGCGACTGTGGACTAGTTTTATGAGTTTGAAGATTATATTCTTTTGTTTGTCGACTTGTGAAGAATGGGAGAAATGAAAGTCGGAAAGGTTCTAGTGGTCCAACGACGATCTCGCGAGTTGAGAACGCCAAAGTCGACCCTGAGCACGTCGCTCACATTTTTCCCGACTGTACTATCACGTCAACGTAGTTGTGTCAATAGGAGCCAATCTAAGTACATATGCACACAGATGCACTGCAGACATTGGCGTGATGCAATCGTGCCGCGTGTTGGCTGCTTCGAATACCTCTTTTCCCCGCGTGGACAAAGCGAACAACTATGACATTAAAGGGATGACCACAATACAAGAAAGAAATCTTGATTAAAAAAACACGGCACCTTAGAAAGGATTTTGAGAGTGAAGGTACCAAGAATTGAGGAAACGGTGATTCAATTATCTGCACATCCTTAATTTAAATTATCTTTCTGAAAAGTTAGACTTATCGCTGGAAGAATTGCTCGCTCGAATTGGGTATATCAAGCGCCATTTTTCTTGACATACATAGACGAAGATAAGATAAGAAACTTTCGACGTATCCAGGATCAAGGTAATTCAGATAAGGTTTTGTGCCAACCATTCAGAATGCGACAAACTCGATGGAGTTCGAGAAAAATATTGTGCTTCATGTTAGCTTTTCTTTGAATAGTGTGTAGAAAAATGTGTGATGCCTGCTGATAAGTTCTTTATTCAGATAATTTATGGAAAATGTTTTTCTACTCGCAGAAATAGACCGAGTTGAAGCTTTTGTGCAATCGACCTCGTAATTGTAAAATTAATTGCAGATATTCTTGATATTTCGAATTTTCTCAACTCTCGTATAGAATTCGAATAATAGATTTAGAATTTTGTGAAATTGAATTGAATTTTGAGATGATATAGTCTAATGCTGCACTGATGCAATATTCCTTCGGCAATAGATTTTATCTAATGGCATTCGAGATACCAGCACACACTTGTTTCGTAAATCATGGGAATGCATAGGGGGTAGATTCAGCCACACCATACAGGGTAGCTTCGATCTCGGTAGTTTGGTGGTTCGTTTCTGCTCCCCTTATGCTTCGGTCATCGACCTTCCCTACTCTTGTATAAAATGAAATGCACTCTGCTCACGAGGACCAAAGAATTTATAATAAAGTGAACTCTTTTAACTCTACAGAATTATTAATCAGTGTATGTCCATCCCGTTTTGCTATTCGTGTTAGGTTTTATCTAACAAGTTATCCTGCAAAGTTCATTACTGTTCCAATAAAAGAGAGACTATACATTAAATTCTATCTCTACAGATAGAATGGAATGTGGAATTTATCATGGAATGTGTTAGATGATTTTCCATAACAGTAGATATTGAAGATAAAAATAATTAATATTGCTTGAAACAGTAAAGTAAACTATTGGCTCCAACCGTCCAATCCAGCAATCGGTTGAATTCAATCTCTGATCAACGAGAAGGAATAATTTATCAGAGCGTCATGTTTGCTGTATAAATTTACAGGGTTCAAAGTCCGATTGGCTTAAATAATCAAGAGTAAATAATAATTTTTTTTCTCGCTGGGGGTTCAGTATCCACAAAAGCCCTCCTTCCACTTTGGTCTGCAGCCGGCAGGATCGGCACATAAATCGAAGCTGGTGGACGTTGTCGGCGGAAGTTTCGTTAATTTTTTCGGCCCTGGAAATTTTCTCGAAAATCATTGACGCCCGGGTCATTGACGCCTGCACACAAGCTCAGCAGACGGGTTTGAGTGCACATTCTGCGTTGGTTCCTCGTTCATTGTGTGAGTTTCGTAGAGCGGTGGCGTCGGTGGAGGCTTCCCATTGGCCTTCCATTGGCTGGTCCGGGGATGGCTCGCTGCAGTCATCGATTCAGGCAGTCATTGGCTGACTCGGGCAAGCCGCCATTTTGAATGACTCCGGGATCAATACGCGGGGTGCGGAAAAAAATACCTGTCCCACCCTCTTACAGCTCCCGCCACCATCTACCCTCCATAGCATTCAATGCCCGGTAAATTCTCCCAACGTGAGACCAACCACCAACATGCTGCGCCATGATACCACCGGGGGTTACTCGTGTGCGTCCAAGTCATCGAAAAAATTCTCATACCAATCGCGCTGTTGTCGCTTGCACTCTGCAACCCCGTACGAAGCCCCCTAACCCATCCTACCAACACCATCATGCATCTTGCACGCATGCACATCCGCTGAAGAATTCCCGGTTCGTTCGCTCGTTTGCTAGCCACCCTGGATCCGGGAAATAGGAATTTCGAAATTGATGTCTACCCCTACCTTCACCCCTTGCAGCGCCTTTTTATCTCTCGCGCCCTTGATGCACCGATGCTGGGGTCCTGCGACGCAATCAACCCCCGGAGATCAAATCATCCTAGACTTCATGAAGCCCAAGGGGAAGGAATCAATTATTTCCAAAAAAAGGTTTCACTCCTTTTTTACATTTTTAAATCTCCTTTTTTATATTTTTAAAAAGAGGATGAAAAAATTGAGGGAAGAGTATTTTTAAACAGGGGGTGGAAGAAGTAATTTTGGAAGTCATTTTGAGCTTGTGTGCAGGCGTCGAAGTTGTTTTAGAAGAAGTCCAAAGGGAACTTCAGAGTAAAGCTCAAGGAATGAGCTAACTGGGATGAGAATAAAATACCTATTTTTGGATAGAGGAACTCTTTGTAGAGTTGGTAGATTAATATGATTGACACGAGTTTGTTCTAGCTCGTTAAAACTGGATGGCGCTCTTTGGGATTAATTTATAGAGCAAGTTATGAGTCATCTGGAAGAATGGACTATTATTTATACCAACAACTTTCGCGTCCAGGTACTCCATTTATTTATACTGGTTCCACGATTTCGTTTCTTACCGCTCTTTCCGCGAGGCTATCCCGAGCAGAAGAAGATGGTTTTCTATTTTCACGATTCTCTGAAAGACTGTTCCGGCAACTGTCCACAACGAATGTACGTTAATTTATAAGGAAGAGTGTTTAACAGTTGGGATTTTAGATTGATTCAATCTGGTATGCAACTACCACTGCGATAAACTTCAAGTTCAAGAGAATTCTATATATATTTATATAAATTACGAGTAAAATTTTCTTCAAAAAATATCTAAAAGAAGAAATTTGATAAAATAATTCTAGCTGAGAATCAACTGCAATTTGTAAAACCGAATGTTTAATTTTCAAGAGATGTGCATCTAAAATCCATGAATGGGTGGGGCCTGCATTGAAGTAACAATCGAATTTGTTTTCTTAATTGAAAAATTCCAGCTTGGGAGATAAAACTAATAAAATATAAATTTTTGTTGAATTTTTTTAAGGGCTTCTAAGTAAAATTGAATCTTCAAGTCTGATGATTCTCCGAGCGCAATGGCGAGATTGCAAGAAGGCGTCGGTCGGCAGCGCCCAGTTTGGGGAAGCTCAACTTTACTGATTGGAACAAATTTGTCAAAAGCGCTTCAAACTGGATGCAACTGATAAAAATAAATTCACTACTTTGTATATAAAAGCGAATTAAGAAAAATGAAAAGATAAAAATCATGAATGGGGAATAAAAAGCATGCTGCGTGATGAAAGAGTACTTACGTTTGGAACTGAATTAATTGAAACAAGGACATAAGGCTTTCTTGGTAGCAACGACTTTTTAGATCACATTTTAGTTATTAAGAATTTTATCGTTTTCTTCATTTTCTCGCTTTTTAAAGTTTAGCTTTAAAATCTAAAGTTTTCAAAACTTGTTAAAAATATACTTTAGTCATATCTTTACAATTTATTTCGTAAACGTCTAAAGTGTTTCCTCTTTCTCCTTTCGTTCCTTAATTCTCTCGTTTCTTTGTTTCTCGACGATTTTAGGTATATCTAAGGCAATGCTTCTTTGAAATTTTGTTACTTGTTTTTTTTTCTTCGCTTTTTTTGTATTTTTCTAATATTTTCTTTTTCTTTGGTTTTATCTTAAATTCCTCTTCTTCCTGGTAAATTTCGAAATGAGATGTGTGTCCGAAAGTGAGTAGTCGATACAAGATAAAGTCTTCGGTAAATCAACTGTAGCTGTTCAGACTTTGTTTCACAGACAAAAAACCGGTGTATGTTTTACAAACGATGAAATTAATTTTTCAATGAAATAACTATGACAACACATAACAACACAGTGCGACGCGTCTGAAACAGAAGAATCCACGTCAGTCTCAATCCGCCGCGGACCTTCATAATGAATCATTCACAGATTGACCATGATAATCCGCTAAAGATTTCAACCCCCGTGAATCGAATTTCAAAAAGCGCGATATCGATGACGAAAATGGAATCGAGAATTCGGATGAATCTATCAATCTGCCTCCCCCAAAGAGCTCTTCCAGATTCGCCAAGGAAGGATCAAAAGATTCAAACCTCCCGCTCGAAAAAGGAAAAACCCTCTAAGAAGGGGCCACGTGACACGAGGAACGAATAGGCGTCTTTGCCGGGTACCCAACCTTCTCCACCAACCCCCTTTTCAACCCTTCCTTCACCCTTCTTCTCCTCTTCTTCCCCTTCTGGAGCCGCGCGTTTGCTCCTTGCGTCGTGGTAAGACGCGCCGGGTTGGTCCTCCACTCCCAGCAGCTTTCCCGACTTTTCTCTCCACGTGCTTCCCGCCAGTTCCTTCGGAATCGTCGCCGTGACCTGTTTCTTTCCCTTAGACACTTGAAGACTCCAAGGGCGCCACTGGACCACATCCGGCTCGAGGGATTTCCCGAGAACCCGGCAAAGACCAAAAATCGTATCCCCGTGACACAGACACTCCTTATTCTCGAATTCCTACTCTGAGGAAGTCCGCACTTTCGTCAACTTTACACCCCCGACTCCCCCTGATTAATTGAAATAAATTTAAGGCCCGTTTTTCGAATTCTTAACCGGATTAACCGTGGATTTTCGTAACCTTTGATAGAGGCATTGCGAGCATCCCCGTGTCTGAGTAGCAACTGCGCCGTGGCCCTGTACTGAGCACCCCCACCTCACCTCTCGCCTCCTCTCGCCTCACCTAAACCAAACCAAACCACCATTCCAACCCTCTCTCGGACGCGCTAGCCTGTCCGCCCCATCGCGGGGCTACCGCGTTGCGCGCCACCGCGCTGTTGCACCGGCCCTGCTTTCCAATTCTGGTGGATGTACCACTGGACTGTACACAATGGAGGACTGTACACTGCACAGGGTTGAAGATTGTACGATATATTGAGGGGGATAAATCACTGCATAGTGCAGAGAAAATTTTAGACTTTGTTTCACTGCAGAGTAGGCACTAGAGAGTAATGTATATCGTTGAGTGTGCTACATTGTAAACTACAGAGGAAAATTTGCATTGCAGGTGCACCACTCTAGATCTAGAGCATAGGGCAATGAAAATTGTAGATTTCATTTATATGCATACTAATTACATCAAGTAGCAGGACTCTGTGTCAAGGAATTCCTTTTTCGGTATTTTACTTTCATATCACCAACCCCTATCAACTTAGCAAGATTATAGATATAGCAGAAATTTTATTATTTAATGAAATGATGTTTCGCTACTTTTTTAGGGTATGGACAAAATTACTGGAGGCCTTTTTTTATTATTAAACTTTCCCGAAGCGATAGAAGTCGAAGACGCCCTTAATTTGTAGAATGAGACAAAAGCCAATGAGGGGATGTTCACCAGGGTGTGTCAAGAATGAGAGAGTATTAAGAAACCTTGGAAATCCCTACCATGGTTGGATTTAGAATGCGAAAAAAAAGAATGTTTACCATATCAATTTTTTTCTGAAAATTTCTACAACATGTGGAATAGTAGAGTTACATAATATTAAATAAATGTAATTTCAGTTTGCTTAAAAAGCAAACTAATATTGTCGAATTAAATTTTTTCTAAATCTAGCAATAACAGAGATATTTAGTGTTAATTCCCGAGTCGAAATTTTAGCGCTATATTTAAGCCCTGCATATATCCAAACAGTTTCTTGAAGTGGAAAATGATCTTCAAAAAAAAATCTAAGTAAATTGTATCTTAAAAGAGAAGTCCTAAAAGAGGGTTTAAATCAAGTCCTTTTAGCCCTGCTAGGTGGTAAAAATGGATTTATATGCCACCTAAAAGTCTAAAAAAAGGGCTAAAATTTTGACTTGGGAAACCTTTAACCCTTTGGTTCACCTTTTTCCCCATGGTTTTACATTTTTTTAACTACTTTTTTAACAAGTACCGAGTTTTTTGTTTTTCCTAAGTCTCTAGGATATAAATGAATGTGAAAAAAATGTGATCCGTCATTAATTGTTAATTATAAAAATAATTTATATAAACAAATAGTCCAAATTGGTGCTTTTTCACGGAGAAATTCATTTTCCACTAATCTATCTTGTAGTTTGGAACGGCAATTTTTTTTTGTATTGAGTACAGCTTAAAGTACTTTTCAAAATTTTTTCAGAATTTTCTGCAATGTTATATAAATCATAAACTCTATTTCTTTGCTTAAAAAACTCTAAAATGCAGTATTTCTCATACTAAACCCAATATAACAATTGTATATTTTTCAACCCTGTTCTTGAGGTGTTTATTTTCATCTCTGAATCTGAATCTAAATTCAAAATATTCAATTTCGAAAAATCCAAGATGTTTAATCCGTTTTTTTAATTTTTATCCCCCAGAAAACGAATTTAAAGAATTATTGAATGAAGAAAAATATATGACTGAAAGGGTTAAGTACGATGCGGGAGTGCAAGGTGTCACCGGATTGGGTTAAATTTTAAAAGAAATGTTCTTCTCTTTAAAAGGAACAAGAATTTCCAAGATGCTGCTGGTTTTTTAATTCTTTATCATTAATAATACAGCCTAATGTCGACTGACGGTGAAAGATGTGGGCCCCTTAGAGGCAAAAGGATATTCCCCATTCGTGACTACCATTGTCCAAGAAATAGAATTCGTAAAAGGAAAAGGAGAGAGTGTGGATACTGTGAGTCGTTTGCATCAAAGCGGATCGTTCGTTACGGGTCGGTCGAAGCGAAAGGCCCATTTGAAGAAGTAACGATCGATTGCAAGTGTCGGACGTCGGTGGAGTGCAAACGAAAGGGTTCAGGAAAGATATCGCGATCCCTTCGTGCCACCTGTACAGACCGCATGCGATCTGTACCATCCTAATAAGATCCCAGCAGGGCATCCTGGTGAAAGGCTCGCGCCAAGGAATGCCGCTGGAGAATTTCCGCAGGCGAAGCACGCGTTGTGCTTGCGTAGGTGTGCTGGAGTAAATGTGTGAAGGGGATGGTTTCCAGCCCCGAAGCGTGATGTAGCAGGCTGTGGTCAGTGACGGGATTCGAAATACGATGGTGGTTGTGCTCGGTACTCAACCTCTCTCTCACTAGGTCTCACTCTCTCTATCAAGACTTCACTCTCTCTCTGTCTCTCTCTCTAACAACCAGGTTGTACAGAGGGTACAGTCCCCACAGAGGAAAGCGACGAAATCGCTTCTGCTGTAGGTGAAGGCTGAACATGTAGCATATAAAGTACGTTGTTGTACAATGTGCTTAAAAAATCCTTTAAAAATCCTAGAAAAATAGTCTTGTCAAATTATTTACAACATCATCATCATAATTGTATTCTAGATCCATCATCAAAAAAACTGCAAACCCTAAACATCTGAAGAATATTTAACCGAGCCCTAGGCATTCTTAAACCCCCATTTATTCTCTTGGGTTCCTTAAAATGAAGCCACTGATCTCTGATCAAGTTGATAGAAGGGCGGGACTTTGAACCCGACTAGTAGATTACAGATCAAGGACGCTATTTCCAAATCTGCATCAAAGACCCCGCAAAAAAAAAAAACTTTTCAAGTTCCACTAAATAGATAAATTTCTACCTCGGTCTATTCTAAATATAATCCGAAACCTGAATTTTGTTTCTAGCGAACAATATAGACCGCAGATTTCCCTTAATTATCCAACGGTTCTCACTTAGCTGAGCGCATAGAAACACCAAAGATATTTACATTCTACGCTAAGTGTTGGGATGTCCTAGACAATTCTTTGGGTCCATTGTTTTCAGAGTTTTTGTCTACTTTCTAGCCGCGACGATTTACCCTTTGGAACGAGAGAAGGGTGATCGGGACAAAAAGAGAGGCCAAGCTGGAGGATCCACCGTTGGTGGACTGGTGGTGGTTCCTCGTAATTGTATCGATTGTCTTAGGGCGGCACTGCCCCGCCAGCCGACCGTTACGTTAGCCATGAATGGCAGTGCGTGCCTGCCCCTAGTCGGGGTGACCCTTTGTTGTTATTTCACTGATCGAAAAATAAAAATTTCTAACCGGATGAAAGTTTGACCTGGATTTTTTGCCTCCGCTCGCCGCAGAGAGGGGACAGACAATGCCCAAAAGATTTGCATATGCGAGAGGCGACCAGCCACTGAAGGCCACTTTCGTCTCTTCTCAGCTCGTCTGCCTCACAAACTCGGCAAGAAGAATAGCAAAAATTGGATTTCGTCGCCTTCCAAAGCGCTCCCCTTTATGAACACGTCCTTGCAACGTGAAAAGGAAAACCTGCATCTTCAAACGAGCCCTCACTATCTCCACCGACCCTCCTCTGATTCTCTAATAAAAATGAGACCCTTGACTGTGCATAGTAAAAACAATCGGGTCTGATTTTTTTTCAGATGCAGCTGCAACATTTCCAAATGATTTTTCCATTTCCATTTCCTGTGAGATAAAGGATTTTTAACGATTTGGCTTAAAGAATCTTGAAAGGAAAATGCAGCGAGGATCTCGAACATTTTCTGAGGGACATCGGAACTGTTGAAGGACACCCTCTTGGCTAGTCGCCTAATGATCAACGAAGAAGAGACTGGGGTTCACTGGGGGTAATTAGTAAAAACAAAGGACTTGAGAGAGGGGGTAGTTTCCAAACGAATCGTAAAATGGTCTCTGAGATAGAAAGACTCGAAGTGGAGAGAGGACAAGTAGCGGACGATAAAATCTAAATGAGAAAGTAATCCCTCGTTTTCCCGAAGGCATACGGATGCTTCTTCAGTTTCATCAAGCAGCGATCTTTGTTTTTCGCAGTAGGTCGTGGTGGCGCCTAAACTGGTGGCTGCGCCTAACCACCTAATGCCTCCACCGCGGTATGCCTAACCTAACCCAACCCAACCACCTATCCGAGACCCCAAGTATCGATTAATAGCAAGAAAATAACGGTCGTGACCGCGGATCTCCTGCCATTCCAAAGTTATTCCAAAAGTTTCAAGCATCCCTCTTCTTCGTTAATCAAATGAAAACAAAAATTCCCGGGTAGAAAGTTAAGTACTTTTTCCTTGCAATTTGAAGCCAATTTTCCTTCCAATTCATCCTAATTCCATTCGGTTGAGAATTTAAAAATAATGATGAGACGTGATACCTCCCACCTCAGGATCGAAATGATCATAATTAGATTTTCGATAGAGTTATTAATTTTAAAAAATAGATTGGCAAGAGTTAATGAGGGAAGAGATAACATCATCATTGAGGATTGCCAATTTTCGAAGACGTATGGTATTTGAACAAATTTAGTATTGTAGTTGCGTGCTGTAACAAATTATATCGTCTAAGAGTTTACAAGACCCTTAAAGACCAGATGTCCACTCTGGTGGGCATCTTTCGATTCTGGCTCAATACAACATATGGGTATCCCATCCTCTAAAGCCCAGCTGTCTCCTGAACGTGATCATTACACCATGATTAAGGTGGCTACTCTGATTTTTTGTATCGAACGATCGACCTCGTTTTTTTAACTTTAACTTAAGGTCGTATGTGCATTGTTCGAGAACGCTCCTTTGTCAAAATTTAAATTTCTTGTCCCAGTTTGCAACAATAAGAGCCCTTTGGAACCGATGCTTTTGAGGAAAGCAGCTACTATTATTTAGTAACCCTGATGGGTAATCCTACCGGAATATTGTCGTTGCAGGTTACCAATTGTTAAAACACGTGGTGAAGATTCCAGGTTTCTGGTTTTTTCGGATATTTCCAAGGATGAGCGGGAAGGGTAATTTCATAACAGGAAGTGTTTCGCAAATTTGCCTTGTTATCGCATCAATCGATTTTGGGGTTTGCTGACGGATGTGGGTTGGACTCTTAATGAGGTAGAAAGATTTTATTGGGAACAGCTTTTTTGGGTGATTTCAAGTTCTATAAATGACGAGTTCTAAAAATGTATAATGGCGGACAAAATCTAACGTTTATCAATGCCATTATTTTTTTATGAAGGTAATTGCAAAGAAGACGTGTATTTGAAAAGGTTACATAGAATCTGAGATATTAACTCTCAGAGGAGAAGATATAAAAGATAATGAAACGCAGTGTGCCAATTAGCAATGGAAAAACCATTTAAGAGCAGACTCAGGCTCGCAATATTTCACAGCGCCGTGCCAACAGTCCGCTAAGTTGGTGTCTTATCGCCACTCTCGTCGGCGACGCGTCCTATAATGAAATTTCCCGACGAAGAAAGTTTTAAAAGTGCAAAAGTGCGGGAGACAAAGGAGAAGGAAGCTTCTTGGAGAAGGAAAAAGAAGGGAAAAGGATAGGCAAAGAAAAGGCAAGATTTAGGAGGATAATAAATCCGGTAGTCGGCTCGACGTCCGCCCAAGGATCGTGGAAAGAATCGCTTGAGATTCTTGTAACTATGTTAAAGTTAAATTAGCCAAAAGATCCTAAAGTCCTTTCATTTTTCCTTCCTACATTTCGAGGAAACGTAAATTAAAACTCTAGCCAGATCGTATCTAATTAAATTCTTTTAAATTAAGCCATCCAACCACAACCATACAATTACTCATTCGAATCAGTTTTAAAAAAGTCTCCAAAGAGCCAATTTAATTTATAAATTCAATTTTTTTTGACGTGGATATGATAATTCGTAATTCAGCACGAATTAGTTTGGAGAACAAGACAGAAATGGAAATCGTTTCGAAGAAGTGTTGGGGATGGGAGGGGGCTTCGTTTTTAATTGAAAGCAGAGTCTGTAGATTTTTAATTAAGAAAATTCAAGATCGAGCAGTTCGTTCATCCACCGATCGAGAACTGGCTGGCGTGGCAACTCAGAGGCTCCTCAAACAGTTTTATAATTGATTTCATTTTCATTTATTTTAGCTCGCTTGCCCTTCTCTCTCCCTCTCCTCTCTTCTCGTCACCTACCCACTGCGAAGGAGCCGTTCTAACTCCACCTCTCGCCGCAATCAATTTAATGTTTTAATTAAGAGAATATCCGTGAAAAATTAGATTTTAATCGGATCCGCACCTTCACCCTCGATACGACCTTCTTCTTTGTCTTGGTCCTTTTGTCTTCATTTTCTATCGAATACCTTCTCTCTTTGTCGGACGATCATCAAATCGCGAGTCGAACGTGCGAACGTCACTTGGCGGAACGCTCGTTTTGATTCGACGTGCTCTCGATCCAAAAAATCCACCATTTTGAAGAAGCTATTCTAGAAACTTACGCAATCGCATCATCCGTTTGGCCAGCCCCGAACAGACTTCTGTTAACGTAGGCGCAGCATTATTTATTTTCTCTCATCCTTTAATTATTATTTGAATATAAGAAGAGTCAAAAAGGAACCATTATTTTATATCAAAAGAAGAAATAATCAGTAACTAACTTTTGTAGGTTTTCTGAAAAGATATAAGTACCAACTACCAGGAAAAAGTTTTTTTTGGTTCAAATTAAAAGCCTTTAAAAAGTTTTAAGTTGCGAACGCTTTTTTATCCTCTAAATCTTTTTTTTTTTTATTCTTGCAGAAATTGTAGATTATTCCTCGTCCAGAGGAATAATTTTGTCAATTCGTTTACGGCTTGCTTGCGATTTCTTGATTTCTTTTTAATAATGTCGGGATTAAAATATTTTTTTCGTATAAAAAGAAGTTGATTCCAATCGCAGATGCTATTCTCGAATCTTATGCAACGCAATGCATTTGGACGGAGAGCATATAGGGTATGCTAAGAGTGAAACCCGCACGCGCAAAAATGTTTGTTTTAACGCTCCTCCTGCTCGTTTGCCGCCACCAAGACGCCTAGCCTTGAATTATTTGGAATGTGAAAATTCTTAAAATTAGACTTTCCAATATGCGCTTCTGGCTTATTCGGATCCGGCCTCCGGAAAATCTGCGAACGCCTTTTAATAGTGAAATCTCGATCCTGAGGGGAAGGAAAGAAGTAACCAAGTCACGAAGCCAAAAAACAATCCGCCACAAATGTAAAACTTTTTTTCGAAGTTTTATATACTTCACAAGCTTTGTAAGACTCAAATAATGAATGTCAATATCGTTCATAATAAATCAAACATAAAAAATATATTTAGTTTACGAAGTCTAGACTTTAGTTTTGAATTGAAATTCTTAGAATTGGTTTCAAATCTTTGTTGCCAAAAACTATTAAAAACTCTTTTCAATATTTACATCCATTAAAAAATGAAATTAAAGCCCTACCAACTCCAAATAATAATAAGCGATCTTAAATCCTAATAACGAGCTGATCCAGCTCAGACGTTAGTACTCACAAATCAGCGTTAAAGTAACCCCGTAACGGCGTTAATGGAGGCCTAAAAAGTTGGGGTTTGCCTGCGGCAGGATATAAAATTTCAAAATCTCTTCCTCGACTTCACTTGTCCCCAGAGAGACAAGGAGGGAAAAATGAGAGAAATATATGCTTTCTTACTGGGCGAAAAAAGACAGAATTGAAGCAACAAGGGTAAAAGGAGGTGGAGAGACTCAAAGCCTGCTTCCAGCCTCCCACATTTTTCACCCTCCATTTTTTTACGCCATCTTTTGCCAGCCTTCCACCCTACTCTACTCGACATTTGTGACAGGGTTCTCTTCGATTGTTTAGATCAATAACGCCGATTGGGGCGGTCGTCCATTTTTCCCTTTATGCTGCCAGCAGCCTGTGCCGTCAAATTCTCTCGCCGGCTTGTTCCACGTTTGAAAATATATATATAAAAAAAGGAAACTCACGCGAGCTTGCAACAAAACGTTCCACCCAATTGGCGATTGTCGATCGAAAAACTACCCTCGAAAATATTGTGCTCTGCCGAGCGAAAATGACTCTGGAGACCTTACAAATACGTTTAAAAATATTTTCAAATATAGTCGCCTCTTCTATAAATCTGACTTTTTTTTAAATCAGTAATAATAAAATGGTTAAAATTGTAATTTTGTAATTAAATGTTTCTTAAATTGACGCGCAACATTGATGATAAAAGTAGTAAACCCGTGAAAGCTCTTTTTACGGAGTGATAAAAGAGTCAAACCGCAGAACTAACTTCCGGCAGACGGTTTCCGGTACTTCGATCGAACCTGTCGTTGTGATGAGGGGCATCGATGGGCGGAGAATGGCCTATAAAAGTTTATTTCTCGTGCCTCGTTCGCTTACGCATTGCCTGGTAGAAATACGTAATTACAGGTACTGTGCTAACAACTGAAAAAAGTGAATGAAAACGAGGTAATTGATGCTATTACTTAACAAGAAATCCTGCAATATGAACGCACCACTAATTTATTTGTGCCTCTACTCATTTAAAATACCGTAAGCGGATTTCACGGATTCAGTGATTTTATGAAAACTTTAACCACTACTTTCCAAAGTCCCATGGGCAAAATGAAATTTAATTATCAATCAGACTACCACTAATTATCTTTTTCAAGCTTTTTTTTTCGAAAATAAGAACATAACAATCTTCAACAATTTATCATTTATTTGATTTTGAATTAAATTCGTCGATTGAAATAATTGGAGTAAAAGGTAATACAAACAATTTAGCGCTGCAGCGAAACATTGCAGGCTTAATGAATAAATCAGATTAATTATCTGAATAATAATTTATGCGCTGAAATGCGTTTACGATAAATCGAATTAATTTCTTTTTCTCGGTGAAATACTGTGAAAAAAAAAATGTTGAATGTACTAGAAAAATTGGAAAATTTTATCATTTGAGAGTTACAAGGTTGTGGAATATCGTACATGTTCTGAAAAATGATTTGTCACTGGGGATTGAATCCAGAGACTTTAGTCTCACGCGCCAATTTGCTTACGCGTTACATCATCACTGTACGTGACAGATTAATCTTCGGAATTTATATGCGCGACGTCCATTCTACTATTTCGCGCCGAGTATTCAAATCCGATTCAGTATATGTCTCTCTAAATGTTGGATAGTACTCGTGTACACTGTTCGTGCTATGTCAAGAGTTTGGGGAGGGAGAAACTCAAAAAAACATTTCACAATGCACATCCAGGTGCTGAAATTCATATAAAATTTATAAAATGTATTAAACGCAGAAAATTCGAAAAACTCGTTCGTAGGTGAAATCAAAGCTTTATTTCAACTTTACTCGTGCAGAACAAATTGAATGGCAATATGTATCATCAATTTTCCTCGTCAAAAAAAAAAAAAAAAGATGTTTTAAATCACACGAGATGGAAGTATATTTCTGAAAAATACTGTATTATATTAATTAAATTTACTGCATTGTTATTGAAGTAAATATAGGATAATTTCGAGAGAAAATATTTTCTTTTTCTTTGAAGTTCAGTGAAACATGAAACCGACATTTATATTCAACCCCGTGAAAATTTTTCCACTCTTAAAAGATTCGCCCTTCGTTTTCCTCGCGATATTTGAAGTAATTATTTTTCTTGCCCCTCGAGTGATTCATCTCCCTCTTCCCCGCTCCTTATACCCATCGGTCTGATTCGGGGTGCGAGATTTTTAACGTCTCGTTGTTCCGAGAGATATCCTCTCCAACCCTTCTTTTCTCAACCTACTTCAACCCTTCCTTCTCTTCGCTCTTCAAGTCTTTCTACTTCTGACACAACCCCTTTAGTCTTTAAGGGGGTCGCAAAAAAATCAACCCTCTCGTCCTTCGACGTTCTCTTCGTAACAGGTCTCAAATAATTGGAAAAATTATTGTTTCTTATTTCCCAATGGAGCGAACAACAAGTTCAGTAAGAAAAATAAAAGAATTCAATTGAAATTTTCTTTCTTACAACCCAAATTCAAGGGTCTCACAGAGCTTTTAATTGTATTTGTCTATAATGAAGCGATATCACATTTTCAAATAATCACCATGCAAATAATTTTCTCTTGTACCAATAATGCAACCAGCACTCGAAACAATTAAATGCGTTACATTAATTCATATTCAATATATACACTAGAAAAAATAGTAACTGCGAAACTACCGAATTTTCAAATTCCAAAATCCAGCAGCGAATCAGAGCAATAGGAATTTATCATATTAAAATTTATCCCATTCCGAAATTGTACTGTTTTCGATCAAATTACGTTCGCAGTGGTGAAAAACATGCGCGCCTATTTATAATTATTTGAAAAGCCAGAAAAGCTGTTGCGTGCAAGCATTAAAGGGATGCTAGATGGAGAGAGAGAGAGGAACGAAGAAATTTTGCAGCCACTGGCCTATCGATCGCACGAAATGCATATCAAATGCCAAATCGAAATTCCGTGCGGAATTTGTTAACGAATCGCAATGTAATGTTCCTCTCAATAATTGAAAATTAAGTGACCAGACGCACGAAATAATTTCAATTTCAACGCCTACGATATAGATAAGTGCCTTATTTTATTAATCGACAAGAGTGTCCTTCCATGTCGACATTTATCAATTAAACATTCGCTACTGTCGATGACCCCTCACGGATCACCGGATTTGTGAAAATTAATCACGAAATTCACATCACTTCTCGAATATTACGAATTTTTGTTACACGTCGGTCATGTGGAAGAGGCGATTGAAATTCATTATATTTTTCATGGTTTTCGAACGGAGGTTGTTAATAAAACAGGAATTCCGCCAATCACTACAGAAAAAAATATTTACAATTATTTCAGGAGAGAAATCTGCTTCTAATGCAGAAAATGGATGAAAATTATAAATCATATTAACCAATCTGCCTTTTAAATTCAAAAGAGCCAAAATACCATCAATAACAGGTTAAACTAATTAAACTGATATAAACCTCTGCAATCATCAGAATAATTTGAATGAAAATGTAACAATAAAATTCCAAAATGAGGAATCTCTCGAAATGGACAAAATGCCTACCGTTGATGTGTTTGAAATCCATCTCGCGGCGCGCACATTTTTGATCCGAAAAAGAGACCACTCAAGCGTCAACTGGCTTTTACACACAGAGAAAAATGGATAGTCAAACTTGGAGTGTGAAAATTTAGATAGTCAGGTTGACCATCTAGATAGTACCAACTACTATCTATCATTTTTTCCTAATAGTCAGATTGACCATTATTTTATAGTCTGTTTGAATATTTCAGAATGTCAGGTTTACACTCTGAGATACTACGCGTCTGCGCGCCGCTACACTTATGGGTCACCACCACGGAGGTGGTCACCTCGGTGGTCACCGTGGTCACCACCGGTGACCTCGGTTTTTGGCCCGGCACTGGGCGTTTCTCACAAGCGGTGAGAATTTGGCTGGTTAGTATATAAGGACTATTTCGACCGATATACTCAGCGTGCGATATTCTGCGTTAGGGAATTGCGTTGTATGTAGTAGTGTTAAGTTAGGTTATAGAATTAGGTTTGTGTGCGTTAGATAAGTGAAGAATACGTTTCTCGTCTGTCTGTCTGCTTGGCAGTAAGCCATTCTTTTATTTTGCTTTAGAACATAACCTCTCATAGTTTTACACTCCAGGGTTGTAAAACTTACACTCTAGGATGGTCAAGCTGAACTACCATTTTTAACATTTCGCTGATATTAGGATTGACTATCTAGAGTGCTGTCCTATAGTTAAAACTCCAGTATAGTCAGTTTTACACTTCAGATAGTCAACCTGACTATCCATTTTTCTCCGTGCATACACTCGCGTTACGAACATGACCTTCTCGAATGAAATACTAAAGAGAAATTGACACTGAATTTTGACACTGTTGGATGGTAATTAAATTGTTCGAGACCGGAATTGCACCCGTTTAATGGAGATCGATGAGAGGTCACGTGACAGGTGCAATGAGGATAATTATCGCGATGAGAAACACTATAACGTTGGGATTTACCGTGGTCACTGCAAATTTTGTGCCTAGCATCTTAATGCGCCGCGCGTCCGTCGAAAACTGACCCGCAGCTGTCCCCGTCAAAAAAGGGGGAAGTTGCGAAACCGAGAAGGGTCAAAGGTAAGAAGAGGGGTTAGAGAAGGTGGCGACGGGGAGAGAGTCTGTCCGAATTCTTTTGATTTTTTTTTGCAATTTTTTATCGTAATTTTCATCCCGTCCCTTCTCGCTGGATCCGCAATTCAGGTAGGACACTGGGGGGTATACATGCATGATTAGGGGATGCATATATGACGAGGGGCCTTTTGAGATAGTCGGAAGGGACATCTTATGGAAATCAATCCTCCCTGCGTTATTCCTGCGAAATGCAACAGTCTGGCTCTCAAAGGGGATGTGTTTGTATTTCTGCATATTTTTCCCGTCGATGCTTTATTTCTTAAGTATCAGTGCACTGATATACTGTACCTCATCTCACTTCTACACCTGCACTTTGCATTCATTTTCAACTGAAAGAAGATGTATTGTGGACGCACTTTTGTTATTATACTGAGAGGAAATATGATATGATATTCTCCTGGACCTGCAGATGAGAAATTAGCTTCAACTTTATAAGCTATAACTTTTGTGCTTAAACTTAAAATTATTGTACAATTTCTTTAGATCTAGACATTATCTTATTCAGTATTTATTCGATGTGAATAAGAAGTCTCTAAATGCTAAAAATAGAGAAGTTGCGTAGTATTTAAATGAGAATTGAAATAAGATAGAATATAGTCAAAGGCATGTCGATCCAAACGCAAGATTTGAATTTGCATGCGTAACTTTTTCATCATTGCATCGGGACTTCAATGACTTATTCAGCGAAAGTGATATGTCAGTGATCTACTGATATGGGTGAGGATTTCTACAGGTAATTCGTAAACCGTGGACACAAGAGATGCGATGGCGCGACTCTGACGGGAAATATCGCTCTATCGCAGCTGCTTGTGCTGTTTGCTGATATACAACTTAGAGTGAAATACAACTGACAATAATTTTGCACTATTGAACATCGTTCTTTGCGCATGACATTCGCTAATCTCCTAGAGGTCTTTTTTCTAGATACCGGCCGACAATTCTTGATTCTATTTGGGAACTTAATAGTTACTTCTCAAAAGTAGAGCATTATTCATAATTTCAAAATAATTATTTATCAAATAAAAAAAGGAGTTTCTCGTTTTCTTCACGAGTCTTAATGTTTCAGGCAGATAAAAAATACATAAAAATGATCGGAAAGCATGAAAGAAAATAATAAGTTATGATCATGAAGTTATTATTTTTGTGTGTAATTTCCTGGCACTTATCCGTCGGGAAAATTGAATATATAAACAAGAAGAGCGTCGTTAAGAGAAAGTGAAGGAAAAGATCAAAAGGAGGAAGACGATGAAGCAGACGATAAGAGTCGATATAGATAATTGCCAACCGGTGTCCGATATTACTGGCGCGTGGTGCGTGTTATAACAGGATTATGCACGTACATATGTGAGAGAGAACATATAGAAAGAGAAACAGAAACTGGAAACTAGAGCATGTATTTAGGTTCATAGAATGAAACCCCGTGAACCAAAAATCCAGAAGTTACACAAAATTAAGTGCTTAATAAAAAAGTACAAAAATATTATATTAATTTTTCTCATCTGTTGGGAATATTCTAAATCAGGTATCAATTTGGCCAGAAACTTTTAATCGGGAGATTTATTCAGATATTTACTTTTATTTTATTCATTTTGTATCCTATAATTTTACATTATTTACAAATGTATCATTTAATAAAATCGTTAAAGAGTTATTGAAAATATTTGAAATGTTAAAGAGAGAATTTTTGAACAATTTTTTATTTATTAATAAGCTTAATGCAGGAGAAAGATAAAAAAAAGAGTGATAGAGAAAAGAACTGCACTGTAGGCGTTCGTCGAGCAATTTTCCATTATTCTTCCGCTGCAGTTTTAGCGGCAAAAGCGACACTCGTCAGGACTCTGCAAGCAAGGAATATTAATACTTGTTAAATGCGCAAGAGAAGCCGTCTAGAAAAATACCAATCGAGAAATTTTCACCAAAAATAATTAAAATGAAATGCTTGATGCTAATAAGTATAATTCGCAATTTAATCAAAATGAGAGTAATCAAATATTGAATTTACTCTATGCAATGGTAGTGTAATTTTGAAATTAGAGTACGTACACAGATTTGAATTGTAATCAGGAAAATGGTTTGAACCAGATTCTTTGTTACCCACTTAATTATCTATGTTGTTGAACAAAGCAGTCTGACTCAACAAGACGTGACTACTTAATTCATTCACATTATTCTACACGAAGATTCTTTCTGTATCTATTTTTTATTTTATTTAAGGAGGTCTTTCCAAGATTTTTAGAAAAAAAAATATTGAAAATTATTCTCTCGCGAATGGTATTTTTGCCAGTATTAAAATAGCAAGAAAATTAAGAAGCAGAGTTTAGTCTCCATCTAAGCTATAATAAATCTAGCATCAGCAATTAGTGTATCAATAAAAAATATGAATAGTACAAGGATCCTAATGAATCCTCACCTTCCTCAATCCGAAAAATCCTTCTCGTCAACAATCTCCAGTCCTCTTCATGATCAAGAGTAAAAAATGAACCTCTCAACACTCACTGACTAACTTTTCCGTCGGAAGAATCTCTCGGGAAAATCTTAACTCTTCAAGGAAATCATGCATCCAGCAGCACCGAAAAAATCCTCTAATTTAAGAAATCGGTTTCGGAAATTGGAGTCGCGAGCTGGGGAGGAAAAAAGGCGAGCTCTTCCAGGGGCGTAGCAAGGGGGTGGGGGGCGCCAGCACCTCTTGGTGGCTCGATCTGCAACTGTAGTCCTCATCGAACTTTCTTCCTCCTTTCTTCTTTTCCTTGATTTTTCACTTCCCCTCTTTTCTTCTTCTCTTATTTTTCCCTTCTTTTTTATTACCTCTCTCTCACTCCTCCCCTCCTTGGCCTTTTACACACGATATCGTCATTCAACACTTCCCCCTCCCGAGCTGATCAACCCCCTTTTCCCACCAAATCCACTCGCACGTGCACTTGAAAATTCGCGCGAATTTTCACTGCTACAAATTAAATAAAAATTATTTAGAATAATAGATTTTATTTAGAATATCACTTGTTTTGCTCGATCACTCACGTATTTTATTTATTTGTCTGTCTTTATTTATTTTTTTCCCTTCTTCTGTCTTGTACCTTTTCACACTCTTTCTTTATATTCTTTCCTTCTGATTTTAGCCTTTTTTTCTTTCCGACCTTTTTCCTTCCTTCAATTAATTTCCTTGCCTCTCTGCTCTTTCTTCGAGGTATCTTCCTCGGGTTTTATCGAGGTATGGAATCGACACTGGGACGCGGATGAGAGAAAAAGGGAGAAAAGGTAAAAGACGGGTTGACACGCGACGACGAGATTGATGGAGAACGCGGTATTTTTTCGTACGCAGGAGGCGCGCGCGCGCGAGCGCTAGGCGTTCGATATTTATGCGATTTATTGCGGCGCGACTTAGAAATGCATCTAATGCGGTGCACGCCGCATAGAATGCATGCATGCACCTTTGGCGGGGAGGGCAAATTCGCTGGCTGCTATGAGGCCGATAGGGCGCATGCGCGGGCGAGTGTATAATGTTTGAGCTCTTGGCTCTTGCTACGTCACTCATTGGTGTGGAGATGCCGGTCCAGCGTGCGGGAGAGTGCAACTGAGAGGGAGGTTAAGAAAGAGAGAAGTGCACTGAGGGGGAGGGGAAAGAGAGAACGAGTTACGATGCTGTATTCTGTATTGCTGTATGGTGTATGCTCTCTCTGCCACGCTGTTTTATGCCTAGAGACGCAAACTCGCATTTGCGAGCAACATCCTCTCCCGAGTATGGAAATATTTCTCAAGAAATTTTCTCGGTGCTTAAAATCTCCCTTGGGATGCAAATTTGGGGGAGAAATGATTCGGGGTGCCTTTCGAAGTCAGTTTTCCTCATTTCTGATGAGGATTTGAGAGAAGGGTGCAGTGAGAGGAAAAGAAGAAGGAAGGAAAGGGAAATCAATTATTTTATGGTAATGATTATAGAAAAGTAGATGATTGTGTTAATAATTCTATTGCTCTGTAGCATATATATGTGCTTGATACTTAATATTACCAAGCCTTCACTTAAAATTCCCTCCAAGGCTTTATAGGATAGTTATAATTTAGATTGATGGATGGATCATCAATATAAATACACTAATTTTACAATGAAATTGATCCTTCACGCTGAGCCTGTGAATCTCTTTAAATGAGACTTGATGAATGAATTTCCATACTGATTATGAGTCATTAATCATTTTAACGTTAATGTGATCCTTAAAAAATATTATTTCTCTATCTTTCATCATACTCCTTTTTATTTTGAATTTCTTATATTTAAATCATTGTATTCAGTAACAAAGTATCATCGTACTTTAATAGCTATAATTATGAAAATAAAATGAGTCTTTTCGTGATCTGAGGAAAAGCTGTGACGATGTGCAATTAAAGTAATTAGATTATTATTGGATTCCGTTATTATGTTACTTTGTGTCATGTACGACTAGTTATAGGTGATTATATTACGTTGTTTATTACGTACAATTGTTACGTACAATTACCATTCAACGATTATGAATGTATTTACTGTTACTTCACGCTGAGTCGAAGACTTACGATTGCACAATCACTGTATAAACGAATAGTAAATAATAATGAACAAAGGGGTTCTGTAATAATCCTAAATACAATATCAATAGATTTGTCAACAAGTTAAAAAAATATAAGTCTGAGTTTCGAACACATTTCATTTCAAGTATGTAATTAAAATTGAAAAGCTTTGATTCATTGCAATGAGTACTCTCATTTCTTGATTTAAAATAATATTTTCTGAGAAAATCTCAAGACTAAGAATTCGTGCCCTGCGAACTGTGCAGACTTTCATGCAAAGTCCGATCTCATCCTAGACCTCGCGAGTTCTCTTTCCCTCGCGATGCCACGAGTGCACTTGTGAGGGGGTGGAAGGGGGGAGGGAAGACTATGGAGGAAAAGAGGGGCGCCATGCTGTCCCCCGCTGTGTACGACTCCGGGATTTTTTAACGCCCAATGAAAGTTACTCAGATATTCTATTTTAATCTTTAGGCTGAGTCGAAGTTTCCCCCACCTTTCTCATAGTTTAGCCTCCTCCCCCAAATTTCCAATCCTCCCGCTTTACTTGCCATCTAAAATATTTCTCTATCTTTCTTTCTTTCTGCTTTTCTTTGTTCCTTTTCATTTGCTTTAGTTTCTCATCATTCTGTATTTATTTGCTATATATTTTCTCGGTGGAGAGGAATGGACCAGAAATTTTTTTTAATCTTGATAATCGCTGCCTCGAAGTTCGCAGTTTCATACGTTTGAGTATAACAGTAAGCAAGTCGCGGTTTATATACGTGAGGCTTATGTGGATTCAAGTCGATGGATTTACATAGGCTCCTTGGCCGGTTCGTGTAATACGAACCTACGTACTCGCTTTGTACTTTTCCTCGCTTCGTCCACGTCTCGATCTTTTTATGTCATTGCGAACAATTTATTTCGATTGCCCAGACATTAGTCATTGTCTCTGGCATGAGGTGGAATGAAAAACAGAGTATGCATTCGGGGGATTGAGAGGGAAGATGAAAGTTAGGGTCAGTGTTGGGGAGCAACGAGGTACATGTAACTGAGTTACTAAAAAAGTTATTGCTGGAGTAACTTTTGTGGTATAAGAGCAAAAGCAGACCTCAGAGTATATCGACTTTCTCTACGTTGCATTTCCTTCTTTTTGGAATGACAATACTTGTGACTTCTAAATACTAGAGCACTTGTTGAAATAGTATATGATATTATTTTTAATAATCAATTATGGCGACCGAGGTACGAATATTGTGATAATGATTGCTGACTTTAGTCATCAAATAACTTGATAATGTTTGGTAACGTATCCCAATGTTTGAGAAATAATGCAGCATCATAGGAATTTTAATTATTACGAACAGAATATAATTGCGCATTTAATCTATACTAATTTGCATAAAATCGCATTGGAAATGAATCACTGTATAATTAACAAATTCCTCTGGAATCATTTTCAAAAATAATATAAAAAGATAATTCAATTATATGAGAGAAATTAATTCACAACAAAAATTGGTCTATATTCTAATATTGAATTTTGGATTTGGAAAACAAAAACTGTATTTGTAGTACTTCAGCACTTTATAACAATATAAAAATGATTTGTGATGGAAAAACTTGCACATAACGATAAGTTTATATTCTAAATTGCATGTTGTTTTTACTTTATAGTTTTCTGTCCATAAAATTAAAGTATACAGGTAGTTCAGCTTTTACAGCTTATTATCTCCATTCTTAAGAAGATTTATTAGACTAGAAATAGATTTTTTAAACAAGAGATATTTTGAGTCCATAAATATAAAACCAAACAATTTTTTCAAATGTCGAATTGCATTCTAAAACATCTCATTCGTCAAATATACACATTAAAAAACCTCAATATCCTCCGCGAATAAAATACTTTTATCACCGTCATTACGGATATTTAACGTACCGAAAGTGGTTTCAAAGCATCGAAATAAATGATATAATCTCGCAGCGAACGATCTGAAAAAAGCGATGCAAGCGAGGCATTAAAAGATCACAGCAGAGGGAGGATATAAAATCCTAAAAGCTGAGTACAGGCGCCCATGGGATGAGCCAACGGGATCGTATAAACGTGGATAGTTTGCTGGTCGGTCCCGCGATGCCTTTTTCTTTTTTTCCCCTCCACCTACGCGGCCGTTATTCGCAGAGGTAGTACACGCTTTCCCGCTCTTGTTTTTCTCTATTTTCCGGTTTTTCCGGGAGGGCCGGCGTCCGTTACCGTCCGGCCGTGTCGGTGAGCGCAACAAGTAGCTGATTATAAAAATCACTCGGCGGTCCCGAGGGCGTAAAAGAGTAAAAAAAAATTCGCACGTTCGTGAAAGCCAGGGCAACGCGAAAAAAAAGGAGAGAGAAAGGTATACATGTGCGAGTGTGAAAGAGATCGAACGTGGGAGGAAGAGAGAGATGCGAGTCTATACATATATTTACATATACATACTACCTCCCCCACCCCCTCCTCGTTACTCTTCACCATTCCCTTTTATATTTCCATCTTTCTCTCTCATCTCTCCTACTCTATCCACTTCACTGTACCTGCATGTTCTATACGAGCGTGCGTGCGATTTACATTAAACGCGGGTTCATTCCCTCTCATCTCCCAAAGGGACGAGCGGTGTTCGTCGACCAGAGGAGAAAATCATCCAAAAACACATGGAAATGTATATATAGGTGAGCCGGTTCGTTTGTAGTGAACAAATAGAATCCAGCACACTTTTTTGAACCGAAAATCATCTGTTTTCATGCCCCTCTTCTCTCTCATAACATGAATTTAAATCCTGCTGCAGCAGAGAGTATTTAATCTTTTGTTGGAAAATGAAGCTCTGTTTATATTAAAACATTGTTTATTCGAATATCTGGTATAGAAATATAAATAGTTATTAAGGTATCTTATAATTTGGAAGAATTTTGTCTGACCAAAAATTACCTTATCTACTGTAGTATATATATTTTTATAACTCTCTCGTTATTAATCTACATTGTTATATAAAATATTTACAAAATGGTTCAGGGAAAGGTAAATTATTATAGAAATGTTAGCGTGACAGCAAACGTCACCCTGGGATAGAAAACAAATCATAAAACAAAAGCATTTCAAAGTTGGAAGATAGCACATGTTAAACATTGTTTAGCACACGGTTCCCGTCAAAATTATCTCCTGAAACAATACCATTTTATCCACCTACACATTGTTATTTTATAATCAGAGAATAAACTCTTAGAGAACGAAATTCTTGTGAAAAATGTGACGGTTTTGTAGTTTTTTAAGAATGGATAGTCATTGCAGTTTTATTTATGCCCAAGTACCTTTTAATTCAAGCAATGTAACTTAAAAGCTATTAAGAACCCTACTCTATTTTAATTACAAATCTTTATCAAATATTTTTATGATATTTTATATTTTAGTATCAACAAGAGTTTTCTCAGGCAGCATTTATGTTTTGAATTAATTTGCACTAATTACAATCTTAGCTGTACATTTATAAAGGGCAATACTTATATATTGTAACAAAAAGTTAATATCTACTTTATTATACTTGAAATAAGTTGTATGATATGCAAGTTAACTAGGATTCGCTGTGCTAGGACTCGTTTTCAAGTAGAATTATTAATTATTGTCCACGCATGTATAATAAATTATTTCATGCTGGGATAGAAATGCACTGCAATGCTAATATCACAATAATCGATTCTGTGGCGCAGTGCGTTACCACAAATTACAAGCATCATAACTATAAGTAATAAATTATGCGTGTAAATAGAAAAAAAAATAAAACAATTTATACTTTACATTCAATCGTCCTCTGAATAAGGGCCTGTCTAATATGCTGCAGTAGATAAGGTAAGCTTTGGTCAGACGAAATCTATTACCAACTCAAAATTCTGTCTGAGGACTGGCAAATTTTTTCGAAGCCATAATAAATCTCATTTCGAGTCCTTTAAGTAGAAAATATCAAAAAATAAATAAAAATCTCGCCTCCCACGAAATTCCCACGAGAGTATTCAAATTTGTGAAAAAGTGATTCACCCTCGTGTGAGTGAACGCGAGTGACTGACAGGATGCATCATGTCAAAGATCGTGGTTTATCGGCATCGCTGCCAAGACCCGGAAAAAGCTGAGACCGGCGTCGACGTTCGCCGGTTTACTTGCAGAAGGTGGCGTTTTCTAGAACGCCTAAAAATACGTGGTCGTACAGCGTACGAAGAAATAAAACGGCAGTCTCTCCAACTGCAACGGGTCTGGTAAGAAAAGGGAAAAGAGGGAAAACGAAAAAAAAATAAAATAAAAGGAGAGCGAAAAGCGTCTAAAATTGGCGGCCCGGCTTTGCCAATATACAGCGATGGCGGCTCATGGCACAAGTTATGTTTGCTCGTTTCGTAGGCGAGGCTTGAAAAGAAAAAGAGATACCAGACCTAGACTTTGGTGGCCAGAAGAAGACGGAGGACTAAGACAAGAGGGAGATGGACTTAGACTCGGATTTGTGATTCCAAGAGACGCGAATTGGCTTCCGCGGCCATGAATAGAGGAGTAGAAGGAAAAGAGGGGAGGTGATTTTCGTCGATCGCTGATTTTATTCGTGCGTGGACCTTGCGTCTTTGAAAGAGCGATAAGTGTGAGAAAGATGGAGTATTATTTGTTGAAAAAAGTGGGAAGGAGAGAGGGTCAGAGGAAGGGATAAGAGGGTGCGGGGGAGATGGAGGAGGAATACAGAGAGGGTAAAAAGAGTGGTGGAGAGAGATGCGGGGGAAGAGTGCGAGAGACGACCGGCCTTGATGAAAATAACTCTTCGGACTGACCATACCCGCGAAGCACTCAAGGCGAAAAATTGCGAACTCGTGAAACATGGAAAATTTAAGCTGTGGAAAAAATTGCCTTTCAAGATGCATGGTTCTTCGCCAAAAGGGAGTTCATCCATCAGAACAATGAACTTTCGCGTAGAGGACATATTTTAATGGTATATATTAAATATATAGTAAATTTTACGTCAAATTTTTGGGAATAAGGCGAACGTCTGACCACATAAGGACTTTTCTACTGAATAACCCTTTTTTACCTATTTGTATAGTTTAAACTTTAATCACTGAAAAGTATGAAGTAGGTTATACTTATTTAATGATTTACAAAGGATCATCTCTTTAGTTTATCTATAATTCTTACGTGCTGTAAGAGATAAGGAATATTTTAATATCAGTATTCGTTACACGAAAGTATTTCGTGGTATTTCTCCTTGGTTAATGAATAATTATTTTCGTCCTTCCTTTTACTTTTGAAGAAAATGTTGATAGCTTTTACGTGCAAATGCTGTAATATTAGGTATAAATATCAGAGTGGAATAATTAAAATAAGCATCAATGGCATGAATATTTCACTTTCTCGCTAAACCTGAAATATATCCACTATTTCGGATACATTTATTGGCGAAACCTTTCAACGTTTTGAAGAGAAGCTCGTTAATCATATCTGTTACTTTAATCATTATCGAATGCACTTCATTCATGTCTGAAAAAGTCAATCAAAGGCTCACTATAATAAATTGAAATGAGAAGTATAGAATTAGTAAATCGATTAAAAGTTTAATTAATGCTTTACTGTAGTAAAATCAAATCATATAAATATGCATATAAAAGAAGAATTAAATGAATAATTAATTAATTGTAATAAAGGGCTAATGCCAACTTTGCTTTGAGATGATACATTATTTTCGGAAATAGACTGAATAAATATGTAAGTTCACGTTCGATATAAAAGCAGCACAGGCAGAGAAAACTGAGTTGGAACAAGAACCAAGAACCCTTCGAAGATCCGCCGCACAACCCTAATTTGCCGACCGATAAAGTGGACAAAAACCGACCATATATAAGCCCAGCGTTGGATGGCGCTCCTTTCGCCAATAGAGGCCAGCATCGAACTACATCCAACGTGGTTTGTTTCCTTGCTAAAACTGTAATTAAACATTTTTTCAAACATATCAGATTATAAAGGAAAATTAAAATAAAACTCCGTTTTTAATATAACAACTACTAGTTTGTTTCCATAAAAATATATTTTAAGGAAATTTATTATTGACATTCATTACAATGAAACATTTATATTGGATTGTAATTTTATGATAACTGAATGATGAAACCAAAAAAATTAATTAATAGTATTTAAAAGAATCAAATTTCTGAATAGGAAATAAAAATATTAAGCTCTCACATAATAAAATAAATACTTTGAATAATATAAACCTGGAATTTATATTAGCTGAACATCTATACATTTCAAACTATTTCCATGACTTTTTTTTGATGATATAATTTTCTCATCAAGGTTAACTTTCATTTCATTTGCATTCAGAAACGGAAGAACTTCATCTCTGGTAATTGACATTGCTACCTATTTAATTAGAGACATAGATCTTTCTCAATTGATAATTTAGAACGGCCTCTTTTGAAGGGAAAGATTATTCAACAAACACGACATCGAGACAATTTTAGCCTGAAATTTCAAGGTTCTCTAATTTTTGACCTCAACCTGTTAATCACCTGCAGTGCTTTATTGATCAAGCAATTTTTTTCAACCCTTACATTTGCAAGAAACACTGACTGCTATTTTTTATCGATTCCTTCCCTCGGTTGCGTATCCACAAGGGCGAATATCTAACAAAAAAGGGCCAACAAAAAATGCTATGAAATACCACAGTGGGTCATCATTATCGGAGTCACCCTCGTCGAGTATAAAAACTGATGGGGTGTCACAACAAAGGTGTAAAAGAAGGGTTACCCTCGGCATTCACGGGATCTGATTTTTTTCTGATCCCCTGAAGCGTGCCCAGCATTTTTATCCACCTGACGATAAAAAAACGTGTTCTGTGAGGTGGATAGTTTTTTTCACAAATGGTTGAGCGTTCGGTCGTATTAATCTGCTCTGAAATATTTAATTATTGATTCTTTAGCTTAATTTTTCAATTTAGGAAAGCTGGTACAATTGAAAAACATATTGTGAAACAATATATAGGTTTTATTGTACATAAAATTCCTCTTTATTTGCTGAAATAAACTTAACAAATTAAAGAAAATTGAAAGAAATTAGTTTGCTCAAAAAAAAATTCTTTTTAAAGAAATATCATACATATTCGTGAAATTTAAAATTATACATATATAGAGTCTAAGTGGATCGGATGATAGTGTGCTTGAATCAAAATCAGGCTTCGGAGAAACAAAATGTGGAAATGTTACTCTTCCATGGATATTTAATTTACGTGACAACAAAATGAATAAAAACTTTGAATTAGGATGATTATTATAAAACAGCTTTGTGTAGTGCATATGTAAGGCAAATTTTTTAAAATCAGATAAATTCATATTCATAAATCCTTTTTTGATAAATTTGCATTCAGTATGATCCACTCATTAGTGAAATCCGACTTTTCCCTTCTCGCTGCCTTAAAATCGAAATGCAAATGTCCACCAGCAGCTACCTGTTCCCCTGGAGGGCTGTTTAAATCTCTCGCACGTTTACCGGCTCGGGCCGCTTGTTTATTTTTTAATTAAAGTCTTCCGCACCCAGGTCCTACTCCGGTAGGATTAAAAAAAGGTCCCCTGAAGTTATTAAGCTAATAATGTGTCCCGTCCCGGTGTGTCTGCTCAGCGAAGGAAAGAAAAAACGACTGAGAGACACGAGAGTAAAAGAGAGAAAAAGATAAAGGGTAAGAGAGAAGGGATTAATGTCAGTCTGTTAGAAAAGGAGCAGAGTATAGGAGGGAGATAGAGATAAAAAAAGAGACCAGCTGGGGTAGGTGGTATGGTGGTGCTAACAGAGGAAGATAGGTGGAAGAGCTCTAGGGCAAAAGAAAAAAGTAAAGAGAACAAAAAGTAGTTTCAGCACGCGACCCGATGTGTTTTTTATCTCGACCCTCCTACTTTAACCGCACGATCAACTCCCGATCAACACGAGAGACCACAAAAAAATTTGAATCCCGAAACAGATTAAGGTACATTCCATTGGAGTGGGAAAGCAATTCTCTAGAGTAAACCTAATTTTATTTTCATGTTCTTTAGATTTTTTACTAGATAAATAAAATACAAATGTATATTCCTTTTTTATTATTTTTATATGTAACTTTTTAATGTGTTGTGATTAATTGTAAATAAGGGTTGTAAAAATATTATCTTGTAGATATTTCTTGTTCAGAAGGATATATTTAACATTTTCTTAAAATAATGCTTTCTGCTTTCTCTTCGAAATTATAATATATAGGAAACGGAAATTATTTAGAGAAGCAGAGAGTAGCTCAGATGGTAACATCCTGGAAGTAAAATCTAACTTTGTGTCTGAGCTACCCTGCTGCGGGTTCGAATCCCCATGTGGAGAATCGATTGCAGAAATTATCGGCTCTTCCATATATGTTCCGTTTATGGTTTCTAACAAATAATACATTTATTTCTGTCTCTTGATGAATTTGCTTTGAAAAATGCGTGTTTCAAAATTTTTTATTTTCATCTCACAACAATGTGAAAAAATAAAAAATAAATTTTTAAAAATAATTTTTTTTCTTCTCTGAAAAACGATTAAAAGGAGAAAAGAAATGGCTGCGTCTGAGTGGATGGCGGAGGAGGAAAAATAATGGAAGGAAGGTCCGCCGAGCTCACCCCCTGGATCCCCTTCCCTGGCCGTCATCTCCGGGGCGATTTTCCACGGCACCTAAGAGAAGGGGCCAATGAGACGCTGGGCGTCTGGTATTGATCCGAGGCGTCGTCCAGGAGACGCCCGCTCCAAGACGCCCGGCTTGCCCGGCGCGAGAGGATGGCCCGCAGTTCCTGCGGATAAAAGGACGAAAGTCGCTCCTCCGGATCTAAAAGTTTTTTTAACTTATTTTTTAAATTTGTTCTTTGAGACTTTTCCCTCTGGATCTTCTCCTAACTTCATCAAGAGCTTAATGAGCAACATGATCAACTTAAAACTCATGGACCATCCTCTTTCTCAAAAATACAGAAATTATTTCTGGACCTCTCATCGTTTACAGTAAGATTTATGTTGTGAATTTTGTGTTATACTGAGATGAAATGATTATTAAATAGAAATAAAATAAGATTCGTTTAGGGAAATAATTTTTTAAGACCAATTTTTTATAGTATTTTTTGGGAGTAAAGAATTATGAAGAAGGCAAGAGATTTTTTGTATTAGGAAAAAAAAACTTTATGAAAGTCACTGTACAGTGACTTTCTTTTGTTTTTACGTTAAAAAGAAAGAAAACTCTGCTTATTTTTCTAATACAATTTTATTATGATTGCATAACGTACTGATAACGTTTTACACTTCTATACTATTCGAGTCTATTTCAATTATTATTGTAAAACAAATCATTCATACGAATAATTTCTACAATAATCATTGTATAACTATTAATTGTAATGGACTGTTACAACCGAATATGAATTTGAAGCTGGAACATAATAGACTTCCAATTACGTCTATAAAATGACCTACTAATCAGAAGCTATCTGTATATAATATATATATATATATATATACTATTTCGCTCGACATTTGCGATTTATTATACAATTCCATTTAATACAATTCTAAAACTTTTTTTCTTTTCTTCAATATCCTCAATTTTCTGTAAACCTTGCCCTATAAAAAAATTAAAAGTTATCTAATAACTAAGCTGTCGATTGAAGCTTTCTTTGACTTGATCGCTGATTAATATGCAAGTTTATTTGATGCTACCCACTGGTGTCACACAGTGTCTCGTGAGCAATTAAAAGTCTCTAATTAGAGCTAGAATTGGACCCCAAAGTTCCTTCACGATACTTGATATTTATTAAGTAAAAACTTTTTCGATCTTCTGCGTATAAAATCGAATTTTCATCAAAAGCCGGTAAACTATAAGATTATAAATTTAATTAATAAAAATAAAATAAAATAAATAAAAAGAAGAGCATCAAATGCAAATTAAAACACATAACAACGAATTTAATATGCTGGTTCGAGCTGAAGTGACGATCTCGTAACTCGTTAGAACGAAACTTATTCGGTCTCGCGCGTTTGAAATTAATTATATACCATATTATCAATCACATCCGGTTACCGTGGAAACGTAGGAACTTCAGCTTCCTGTCCTCCTTCTTCCATTACAACCTTCTCAGCCATCCGGAATTACTTGACTAAACAGATGGCTCTTCTCTAAACAAATAGCTCTTAATTCTTTCCCTCTCAGGTTTAGTTTGAATCCTCTCTATATAATAATCACTTTTCCCAACGAAATTAAATCAAAACATTCCTCAAGGATAACATTTTCCTATACGAAGAAGGATGAATAATTTACTAAAATCGAAAGCTATTAAGAGTATCATATTAATAATGCAAAATATTGAAAAATTCACTTCGTGCACAAAAATAAGAGTTTAAAAAAATAAAGAAGAAGAAGAATATAAAAATTCAGGGCGTTTCTTTGTTTTCATGGTCTTCGTCTTTTTGACATGCGCAGGCAAGATCGGAAGAAGAGAGAAGGTGAACGAGAGGAAAAGAGGGAATGTGAGTGGGAGAACTTTCCTTTTATTTTCCTTCAATTTCCTTCCTTTCAGGTTTCCATCAGCCTTTCCATTAATATTAAAACGGGAGCGTAGCCTCGCAAGGGCTGTTTAAAAGGGAGTACCAGGCAGGGGGTGGTCGGGGGTCTTTGGAGGAGAGAAGGCGGGCCGGAGTGTTTGGCTCGTTTTTCATCTTGATCTTCTAGAGTTACCAATTTGAACAGAGTCTTCTCTCCGCCACCTTCTTCCTTTCCTCTCCCCACCCCATTTTACTCCTTACCACCCCCTTTCACCCACCCCTCTTCACCATCTCTCTAACTGTCTTTCTCTTAGCTTGACTGCCAGAGGGAACCTCGTATAAATTTCAGAATGAATGAGAATGGCGAATTTATGCTTGAAAATTTTCTCGAAGATTCCCCAAGGGGATATAAAAAGTTTGAAAACTTTCTTTTTTAGAAAATTGAAACGCTCCTTCATTTAATTTGCATGGAAACTTCTATTTTAATGATGCGTGATTAAATGAAGGATGATTTCAGAGGAATTTTAAGGTTTCGTGGGAAAAATATTAGGACAGAAATTCCGGGTCACTTATCGAAAGTGTGACCCTTTCTTGCGACCCTTCGTCGGTGCCCTTCTTCGCGCGTAACAACCCTCAGGGTCGACCAACGGTCAGCGAACCTTTTTAGAATCCAGAAACCGGTTTTTGGCGTCCTGGCCGAATTTTTCCAGCGAATTTTTATCGCGAACCAGTCTGACCGGTCAGCCCTTGTCCAGGTGGTCATTTCCTGGCCACCCGGGTTTGGGTCAATTCTTGCTTCCCCTTTCCTCGTTATTTTCATTCAATCCATTGACGAATCAGTTGTTTCTTTTGATCCTTCGATTCATAAGCGGCAGCAGACGGGACTTTCAATAAAAACTACGTTATAAACATATCAAAGTCTTAAGGTTACTATGTCGAATTTATTACAGGTTTACTGATCACTAGGTTTACTGATTCTTGTGCTAAAAACAGAATTATAAGAAGCAAAGATTGGAAATTTGGGTATAAATAAAATTAATAAATTGTAGAATGAGTCTACCTCTTCCACGTTTTACACCGAATTTAGAGAATGTGAACGAAGAGTGGGTGGGGGAGGGGGTGGATTCAGGGGCACGAGGCTGTTTTGTGAGATCTGCTCAAGGAACCATCCGTCTTTGTATCTGCCTCGGATGGAGGGAAAGGCGGTGAAATATAAGGCAGATCTACAGGAAAGATAAATGTATTCTCCTTGCGAGAAAACCACCTCAGACAACAGCACAGAATTGAGGGTGACATCCTAAATTTGTAATCTAAAGACACGAAAAAAGAAGTACCATTATTTCATGACAATGGAAACTAAATGCTAAATGGATATTTCCAAAATGTTATAAAAAAGAATGAGTTCCACAACTCAAAATGTCAAATATTATATCTAAAAAAACTAAACTTAACTAATCACATATTTAATAAGCAATGCACATTTCCTCTCATTAAAAAAGGAATTTTTCTTGATTGCTAGTGTTTTTGAAGTGACTGTTGCTTCAAATACTTTGATTGACATTAAATTATATTTTACGTAACGTAATAAGTATCATACAGAATACAATAAGCAATGAATAAAGAAGAATCATTTAAAAGTATAAAATGTTTTACTTTGTTGGACCACCTTGATTGTTGCACATGTAGTCTGGCATCTGTCGGTTATACAGCATTGCGTATTCCCGCATTTCTTATTATGCAATCGGCGTCTTTTGTGCTGGAAATAAGACTTTAGCTAAGGGCTCTGCAATCGGTGGATTTCATCTGACTCGTTCATTTTGGTCAAGACGTCTTTGGAAGGCCTCATAGATTTCTCGAGCTGCCCTCTTTCAGGGACCTCTGCCTATAGCAGGAGGTGGATAAGCATCGCTTTGCATACGATCGCCATTTTGCTGGGCATAATTTAAATTTCGTTCCATTGTTTTGTCGCTCTTCTTATCCCATCCCCAACAGGGAGCGCCTCCCTCTGCCACCCTTGTGCCACCCTCCTTGCTCAACCCTTTATACACCCCCGTCGCGCGGCCATTTGCATGAAATTAGAATCAGAATTTTCTTGCTGGAAAATTGGCCTGGCCCACCATCGTCTACTATGCCATTTCTCCCCCACAGTTTCTCCGACGCCACCGCCTTCTTTCCTTTCTGCCCAGCGGCTGCCGACGGTGTGACTACCAAAATTTTAATTAATTCGAAACAAAAACCCCTCCTCTCGAGACTCTGAAACAATGGAGCTTACAGATTTGCCTTCAGACATTAGATTCTGGGCTTGAAACAGATCGACTTTATATATACACGCATTATATCATGCTACCCTCTGAAACCAAGGTCATTTGTGGAGATTTATTTTCGTGACAGGAAATTAAAGCGGTGTTTTTCATTATTTTAATTAAAACTTCATTATTATTTTTCTTTATTATTATTGTGGTTAGACAATTTTTTATCTAGACTTTTAATTTTTCGGTAATTACATTCGTACACTCAAAAAAAAATTCTGGAATTTGTTGTTACTAGAAAGTTGATCTGGCGCATCTGGTAACTCTAACCGGAACTTTTTTGGATTATTTGACATTTTATGATACTTTTTTTCAAATTTTCTGTAAATCTGGTACTTTGAGGAAAGAAGAAGAAAGAAGATATCCTAAATCTCTATTGATTATGTCGTTATCCAAACTTAGTATCTAGATCTAGATATTAAGGTTGAATATCTTAGATAATTGGTCTCCTTTATAGTATCCGAGATATTTAATCTGAATATCCAGATACTTAGACTGAATATCTTAGTTGACTGCACATACTTCACTATACAAGATATTAACGTTTCTTCTGCTTATTCTTTAATTAGTCTATCTTGAAAAATTGCCTCCCCGGATAATGTCACCAATTATCTCATAAAATTTAAAACTATTTCTATTTTGAACTCTAGGGTGTTTATACCGTTGTGCATAAGTTACTGCATATCGGGGATATACAATCGCATGGTGGAGTGAGTCTACCTAGCACTTAGAGTTTATGGTGTGCGGTTCTACAACCATCGCACTGAGACGGCGCGCGCCACTAGATTCTCAGTTCTGCACCGCGGTTGAAACAATGGACCGAAATAAATAGCCCGCCTTTTGTCTTTTGTTTCTTAGCCCCATTGTTACGCCGGAGATAAGAAAACAAGAGACTCTGTCGCTGTTTACGAGCTCCGGCTCTCCGTCTCCTTTTCTCTCCGTTACTCTGAGGACCAGAAGAGAGATGCGGCTTTTTGCATCGTCAGGCGCATTTGGTCCTCATCCTTCTTCACTCTCAACTCGTTCTTCTCCCCGTCTTCCTTCCTTCCTTTCTTCGTTCCTTTCCATTTGTCACAGAATGGTCCTAGCTTTGTATCTGCATATCTAAATTGAGGTTCTTACATGATTCTGAGTACACAACTATTTCTAGGATGGTCAGGAAATATAACATAATAATTTAGTATTATGTAATCGAATACTTCCGATCCATCACGTAACTGGAGTTATGTAACTGGAATTTAGAACGGAATGTTTTTTCCTAATGAAAATATCTGTCTTCGAGTTGTTCAAAAATTGAATTATACTGATTACAGAAGATCATATTTCCAGAAAGATTCTCTCTACCCTGTACCTATTTTCTGTGGGGAGATTGGAGAAAATCCTCTAGGGTGTAGTGAAAAATGATCTCTTGTCATCAATTTCGAAAAATCTATTCATTATTGTCATACAACTCGCTCTGATTTCAAAATAGTAGAGGCACAGTTAAAAAATCGGTTTCACCCGAAAGTCACCTCCATCCTGTCGTCAATTATAATTAATTTCATTAAGAACAGTTGATCAATTGGTGAAATTACCCCCTTAAAAGTAGCTTTCAAAACAAAAGTGATTTGTAAACTATAACGCAGAACTACAAAGCTTTTTCGATATCCCGTTATAGGATTCGACCCAGTGAGTGGCTGCCGGCTGAAGATATCCTGATACACCAATGTTCAGATATTCACACGAATGGACACGGGGAAAGACGCATGTACAAACGTGCAACACATTGAATTCACCCCTTGACTGGACAGCGGGCAGCGGCCCGGTGACCGGGGGAGCCTAATTTCGAAAACGGTAAACTGGTTTGTCCAGTTTCTCCTTTATTCATTCCTTAGTCCGTTCCTTCCTCATATAAAGTGGTTACCTCGACCAGGGGAAAAAGGGGGTTGGGGGGGAGGCAGCGAGAAACGCAGAAAGAGAGAAAGGGAGAAAGTAGTGGACGAGAAAGCGAAGGGAGTCCAGCGGTCATTTTTCGACTGGACCCAGTCAGTGCCCACTGGGCCCACGAATAAGAACACTCGTTAAATATTTTTCGATTCGTGTCTGATAGTGAGAAAGCGATCGCGTGATATTTTATCGTGAGTTTCTATTTTATGCGGAAATAGAAGTAAGGAAAAAGTATTTGAGAAGGAAAACAGACGAAGGAAGCTGAAAAGGGGGGAGGACTACCCCCAAAGTTTTCCATCTTATGGGGGTGGTCCAAAAAATGGGTAAAAGTAGCTAGGAGTGTGTGAATTAGTAATCAAAGCTAAACATTTAATTCGAATTTTCTAAATTTTGAATCAAATAATAAAACTGAATTTATTTTTGATTAATTGGATTAAGAGGCGACATAAAGGAAAGGAATGGTGGTTCGTGAGGTATTGGATTCTTCGTCGTTGAGCTCGCTCTTCGCAGCGGGTCTCGGGTGTAATTCAAATTCGGTTAATTCCGGTGATTTTTCAAAGTTTCATTAGACACCCGAGAGAGAAGCTGCGGGTGAAGTATGGGGCCATACTTTACTCTGCGGTCTGAAGGCGTCTTAGGCAACGGTAACGGCAATGGCAACTGGATTTTCCAGGACCAACGAAGGAGTGGGTTTGACTCTAAGGGGTGGATGGTGTCTGCCAAGTCACTATAGCTGGGGGCGGCAGACACCGAGAAGATTCGAAATTGAAGCTTCTCGATTTAGATTAGACGAATTTATATCCCCCTTCGCGAGGCGAAAGATCGACCTCCCTCCCTCCGTAGAAGACTCTCTTTTTCTTTTTTGAAATCTAAAACCTCGAACCCTAAAAAAGGAAACGACAATTGTGATTTTAATTGAATTAATTCAGTCCGGCAAAAAGTGAGGAAAAGATTCATAAGCAGTATGACATTAAACAAAAAATTGGAATATCAAATGAAGAGGGGTTTTTGTCATAATTACATAAAACGAATTTGAAAAATGACGTTTATGACAATGAATTAATTTTCTGTTTGACGAGAATCTTAGAATTATATGAATTATCTCTTTTCGAGCCTAATAAAAAATTGAAATGAATTATCGTGCCCCCAACGATCATAATAATAACATGGAAGAATCCAGCGTGATTACGACACGCATGAGGTAATCACCGTCCTGAAGGCAGTTATAACAAAGTCTCAACCTCTCTTCTTCCATGCGTGATGACAGGGCAGGACAGGGTGGCCATTTTCTGTTCCAAAGAATGAGTTTTGCCTGCCTTGATAGTAGGCCACACGTGTCCACATGTCGCGACATCTGGCTGCCTCGGTGAAAGATTTTTTCCTATTTTTTGGATTTTTCTTCGGAGCCCTCAAGCGAGAGGGTCGAAGAAGGCGAGTTCTCAGTCATCACGTGTCAAGACTCCCACAAACGACGTAAATAAGTCACGATAGAAACTCTCGACAATTTTCTAAGGGGGTGGAACCTTATATTCCTCGTGTCGAGCTAGATCCACCCCTTCTCAATGTTCTTATAATGGCGAAGCTATCGATTTTAATAGTCCACCTTCCTTTTCATTGCAATATCATATCACAAATTTAATAAACTTCAAAAAAGAGAATAGAAATTTGATGAAAAAACATTTTTTTCTTAAATTATGGACTATTATTTCAAAAACAATAACATTTGTGAAGAACAATAAAATTATAGAATTACTAACAATGATTAATTATTGATTACCACGAATATGTGATTGAAGAACAAATATTTACATTTCAACCTCAATTTTAATATTTATTTAAAATTATCAATGAATCCAAATAATAATATGGAACAAGAAAATAACGATAGAAATATTATGCTGATTCTTGCTAATAAATGACAATATTAATGAGAGGAAAGTAACAATTTTACAAATAATGATCAGATTCTTCTGTTATATAAGTAGATAGCGAGTTTATTAGTCAGACAAATTTTGAGGAGCGGAAAAGCGGTTTTTTGATGGTTAAAAGTGCGGTGAAAAGAAAATATTCGATCCTTAAAATATCGAAATTAAATATGATGAAATTCCAAGGATGAAGTTTGAGGGACTTAAGCTAAATTTTCTCCAATCGTCAATTTAATGTTGACTCTGCATTGCAATTCAGCCTGACATTTGGAAACTAATATAAATTTCTTAAAGAGAAAATTCTTCCCGGGTCTCAATTTCTGGGTGGCTTTCGTTGGAATATCTGAGTTGGTAGAAAGTGGTGCTTGGAGGTCCCCCTGCGTCTCGGGGAGGGATGGTTTTAATGATTTTTGGGGGTTGCCAGGAACGAGCAACCCTTTCTCGTTTCGCCGCGCTCGAGGAGGGTTTGGGATTTTTAAGCCCTTACTTTCCGAACCCTTGCGGCTCTCTTCCTTTCGCCCTCGCAGCTTTTAGCCGTCGTGCTACCAACGGGGGTGGTAGGTGGGAGCACAGAGGCAGTCTGCGCGAAAGATGGCTGGCAAAATGGAGGGATCTCTTTCTATTATACGAACTACCCCTCGCTTTCGAAATCCCTCGCACCCCCACACTCTGAAGAATACCCTCGATTCTTATTTGCTACTTCCAAGCTTCGCATTAATCTCATTTCAGGAGTTAAGTTGAATTTTCACATTAGAGAGTTTCAAATTAATTTGTGACGTTCTATGTAAATTAGGGGATGATTAATAATTCAACGAAGAAATACTTCTCATTATTTGATATATCTCCTATGTCTTAAAAAAATTTAAATTACATATCCAGATCCTTTAATTTGACTTCGTATGTTAAATAATTTATCAAAGGAAGCGATCGAGATTGACTTCCGCCTCATTAACGAAACGATCGTTGATTCTGAAAAGAGACTATCGAGACGTTATATGAATTCCCAACGACATCCAAGCCAGGCGGAGATCGAATTAAATTAAAGACGGCTCGTAACGTAATAATAAATATTCCCCGTAACTTAATACTTGTTCGATTAGTAGAACGTTCAAGTGAGGTGCGGTCGCCATTGTTCTATACTTAAACAGCCACCACGAAGTGTTCCCTGAATATTTGAAAAGGTTGAAGTAATGTTGAAGCCATAATTGAATACAAGTTTAATGAGAAAAAGACGAGGATCGTGAGGAATTTCCTCATTTCCTAGTCTTCCATGTCGTTATTCAATTTTTCTTCTCACCTTCTTCGATGTTCCGGTTATCTCATCATTTCTCAAGATCATGCTTTTCAATATCCGCATTCCAACCTCATAATTTCACGCGAATTTGAAATTTGAATGCTTTCTCAATTGATTATGATCAAATTAAAATGACTTGTGGAGGATATGTGAGACTTTCATCTCTTCACTAAGAACCACAGATTGCAGAAACTAAATTTTCCACCCTCACGAAAGCATGTCATAAATATTGACCATCTCTGCGCCTGAGAAAAGCTTTACTGCTTTCGAGCCATATTGCAACACACCCGAGACTGCCCACCTGCGGGTCTCTCGTATCTCGCCTTATTATTCTTGGTTTATGGTATCTCGCTATGGTAGCGAGTGAGGTTGCTTGGGATTTCGTTACTATTTATTTCATAGCACACGCCCCACAAAAGGTCGTCTTTCGCAAAGGGTGAGACTTTATAAGGGAGAGAATGGTCCCCTTACGTTCGACGAATCCCACCTCAGCGTTATATTTAACGCCCCCACCTCCTCCAACGTTTTGTCTAACAACGGAAAGGTCCTGGAAAAAGGGCGGCGTTCAACACTCCAGTCTCGAAAAATTAATTATATCTAGAAAGTTGAAATCGAGTTGGACGAACGTTTCTTTTTGCTCGACTACTGAGTTAACCCTTCCCCCATTTTTTTTTCACCCACCCCCTATTACTTTCTGTGCAGACTCATACAAGCAAATCCAGTGGCGGAAATTTTAAACGAAAGTTTACTAATGAAGGCGACTCTCCAGCCAAGGTCTGCGAAGAGGAAAATCGCTCGGCGATGAGGATTTTAGCTTTTTGAGATGCTTTCCTGCGTAACGCTGTTCGCTTTTCCAGAAAGCTAGGCGAGCAAGATATCCAAGAAAATAAAACCAAGAGTGCTGCATTCCCTTTGCATCTGGCATTATGAAATTCTGTTGGGAAGGTGTTTTCAACTTCTCGGGTTAATTATTTGTATAAAGTACTTCCAGAGAGTATTTCCACAATTCATTTTTTAGTTCATTTGAGTAAGTGCTTTTTACTTGAATATTTTCTCTGATATTATGATTTATATTACAATTTTGACTTTCACAATAATCTCTTTAATGTGGATTCTTTGTAAACTATTTTTAAAACACTGGATCATTAAAGTTTAATATTCGATCAAAAATTCATCATACCACCCATGAAATATACTGTTCAAAAATTAGCCCCGAGGATCTCAATCGAGAATAATTAATGTAGTGATGAAGTTATTCAAATTTAAAGCCCTCATCTGTATTGTCTGTTCCCGAAGTTTCAACGTTAAAATTCTACAAGAAACTATATAAATTAGTAAAAATTCCAGAATTCATGGATATCCAGAAGCTGCAGAGAGAAAACTAAAAATAGCACCTGGATGACTGAAAGAGAATGTCAAATAAGCTTGACTTCATCGGTGTGTAGGTACGTCTAAGTGCAGATACAGGAACGTAGAAACGCAACGTCGTAATTTTGTAGGACTTTTCCTACGTAGTGGCTGCCAGCAGTTTTCATCCTCTATCCTCACTTCTCATTTCCGTTCTCTCTCCCTTTATCTCTTTCTATTTCTCTCTCGGCTCTCTAGGCAAATTGACTTTTCCTAATAAACCAACTCGCGAAGCAACTTCGGCGAAAATCATTTAAAACTTTACTAGACTCGAATTTGCTTCTCGTTTTAATGCGAAGGCCCGCAGCCACTCCCTGCCTTCTAGTCACCCCTTTCCCCTCCCCAAACACCATCAACATAGCCAAGTAGTTTTCTACTGTCGGAACCTTTGTGCAATAATGGTCCAGACATCTGACCACCAAACATCGTGTTTCCTTCTTTTCTCCGGAAGTGGAAAATTTAAAAATAAAAAAACCGGATAAGAGATTAAAAGAGAATGCTGGAAAAGCAAGAGCGTCGGAGAAAGTCTGATATTTCGAAAGGGATCGACTCCGGTTTCATTCCCCTGTGGACTTTTCCTTCGTATATATTACATAATCCTCTCACTTTGGGCGGAGGGGAAAATATGCTGGGAATCGACGTAAATGAAATATCGGATTTTTATCAAAAGTTGTTTCCGACATTAGAGAGATTTAAAGGGGTCGCTTGAGCCTTATCAAATTTTCGGTGTATCTGATAAACCATCCCTCCGTCATTCCTCAACGAAGTGTTTATATGAGAGACGATAAAGATTCCCGTGCAGAAATTGCCAAAGTTCCGTATTACAAATCAGGCTCTGATTGGGCACACTACTTAAGGCCAAGATAGGAAGACTGACGTGGCTCTGACTGGGACCGGATTATGTAGCCACAAGATCAAACAATTCCAGAAGATGACGTTGCAATATTCTTTAATAGGTATAATTAATATTTTTGATTTCGAGATTTATCAATTCCACTTTTATCCTAAATCCTCCTCTTGAATAGTCTCTGAACCAACTTCCAAACCACAGATTGCAAAGAAATCCAGTTCCTGAAAACTCAGTTAAGCCCGCCGGGGTTGTCGATAGCCCCGCCAGTGAATAAATTTATCGAGTGTTCTCTAGAAGAGGAGAGAGAACGAGACATTTCTGGCACGAAACTCGAGTTTGTTCTCATCACGAACAGCTTCAGAAACGGAAAACCGGTCAGAGAAAGGAAGAGGAATGAGGGAGATGTGGATGAGAGGGTAGTTGTTGAAGCACAGACTCTGATTCCGATAAGAAAGGGAAAGAGGAAAGGCAAGGAGGGAAAAAAAGGAGGAAGAAGAAGACAAAGAATTTTTTTGTCTTCAGAGTCTTTAATTAACATTTAATTAACTAAATAAAAAATTCCTTAGTGCTAGCGACTGATTTAAAAAACATAAGCTTTTTTTGAGGAAAACCCCCGATGAGTGGATTATGAGAGCTATGTGGATGAGAGAGTAGACGGCGAAGTTAAAGTCTTGCCATGATGAGGGGGTTGGAAAGGAGAATAAGAAGAAAAGGAAGAAGAGGAAGAAGAGGAAGTGGAAGGCGAGAAGCTTTCTAAAGGTCGAGAACGGTGGTACCTCGGAGGGGCAAGACGGATGAGGACGGAGGATCGTGAGAGGTCGAGGGTGGAAGACGGGAGGAGAGAAATAAAGATGGCCGCTCTCGCCTCCGGGCCGACCCACCCCCGGCGGTAATAAAAGGAAAAAGGGGAGAAAACTGAGGAGCGAGCTGAAGGTAGGTATACGGAGGTTCGCTCCTAGGTGCGAGGGGGTGTCGAGGGGAAACAGTTCTTATTGATTCAGAGGAGCCACCCTCGAGGAGAAAAGCACGCCTGGTGGACTCAGCTCCTGGACCTCTCACTCTTCCTCATTCTCTCTTTCCATCTTTCTTCCTCTTCATTCTCTTACCCTTCCACTCAACGAACAACGGCTTCGGTCTACGCTCTGGTCTTCAAATATTTTCTTTCCTCAGACTTTGCAAAGCTTTCAACTTCCTCTTTATCCTCTGGAAAGATTTCTTACGTCAAGAAATACGCGCTACCTGATTACGTGTTGGATGTAATTTGGTGGTTTAAAATAAATGAGCTTAGGGGGTGGGTTGAAGAGATTCATTGACTTTGTCTTATTAAACTCGATGACAGTCAAGGATAATTTCAAGAACTAATTTTTTCCGTGTAACAATGTTAGTTTTTGTCGAAGAATATGTCTGTTTTAGAAATAGAAAGTGAAAACATGAACTGCTCTAAGTAACCAAATCTCGAAGTAATTTAAATACTTGAAGAGACTTAGCTTTCCTTCGCTTATTCCAGTTCCTAAGTACGTAAACGCGAGAGTGGTATGATCAGTATGTGAGCACGTACACGTAAAACAGCATTTGCGCCTGCCGCGTGACTCCAAGTGGAACCAAGTGAGATCGAGAAATTCCAAAATCCATGTCCAAACAGATCAGATTATTACAATTTTCCATGAATTAAAATAATTTATGTATCATTGAATGAAACGATTTCCTGGACTAAGGGGAATGAGGATATTATATCATAGAAATAATAAAAAAAAAATCCAGCTAAGAAGATATTATTTGACAACAACCTTAAGGATGAAAACAACCCTTGTACATGAATACAATTTTAAAATTCATTTTCAAGACAAGAAGGGGTAGATTCTTAATGCTTCGAGATCGAAGTTTAATTCTAGTTGTAATTTAACTGATCATTAGCTGGATTTTCATGGACAAACACTTGTCTGAGGTACAAACAGGTGTTCGTGTAAAGAGCTAAGGGTTAATGCGTGTAAGAAGAAGGGGATGAAATGCATGGCTTGAGAGTGTCGGAGACAGTTGCCGCGGTGTTGCCGGATCAATTTCGGTGGACCGCAGACACAAACTGTTTCAGTGGACTCAATCGAGCGGTTCTATCGCTGCTCTTCCTTCACCTACTCACACCCCCTATGATCTTCCTTCTCAACCCCACAAATACGTCCTCCTTTCCTCCTTTGTTGACCGTTTCGTTTATTGTCTTATTCCCTCTTTTTTCTTCATTTCTTCTTTTCTTTCAAACTGAAAATTTTCAGTCAAAGAAACGATATAGAAACACTTATCAATTATTATGAACATCGTTGCTTGAAAAACGTGGCAGATTATTCTTTAACCAAGATTCATTGTTAGAATTGAATTCGTTAATTCGGAAAAGAATTTCTGTCATTTTCTTCTTTTTTGTCTTCCTTATTTTCCTTTTATCACATTGCAATTCCTCTTTTCTCAATTCTCTTCGTTTAGTAGCTCTATCCTTCAGGAAAGTCTACCTCTTCCAACACAAACATACCCTTAATTTAAACTCGACTTAAATTTCACATTAAAATTAGCGACGAGTTCGGAGAGAAAAGAGGGGCACCAATTCGAGTCAACGCAGGCGAGACGAGGTGGAACGTCATACGGATTTTCTCCATATCCTCTCTTTTCTCTCTCATTCATTCTCCAGAGCTTTTTCTCGATTTCAGAAGCGCCAGTGGGAATTATAAATTGCGGTTGGATTACGCAGGGGAAAATTGTTTCGTTTCGTTTAAAAAGAAAGTCTGAATGTGTCTGAGCAGGATTATACCAAAGTTAGAAATTTGAATTTATTTGGTATGCTCGGCACTCTACATTTTTCAAATTAATTCCTTCGTTTTGAAAAATAAAAACATTGGATTTTGTGACTGGGAGAGTATTATATATACTTTTGTCTACTCGGATGAAATTTTTCTGTTACGAGAAAACTAATTACCTGAAAGGAATTCAAGCTCGTAATTATTTCACAGAGATTTTTTTTTTCTTGACGCCAGAAGAATAAAATTCAGCGTTGGTTGATGGAGCCAACCCCAAAAACCGTCCGAGTGGAAGCGCGGGTAATCAACCATCGGTTATTTCAGAAGCAAACACAGTGCCTCGGCCTTGCATATTATACGGGCTTTGAGAAGGGGCACCTACGCGTGCCGCCGCGTCTTTAATTAAGCATTTTCCAACCCTCTAGTTTCCAAGAATATTTTTTTGCCCGTAAGAAACTTGCGCTGCTTCCTTCGTCTCCCATCGCTCCAGATATAACATCTTTTAAGTGTCGCCTCCAATATGGCTCCTATCGATTTTGCAATTAGCTGTAAAATAGTTTAGATGCTCAACAAATTCACTTTTACTAAGTTTTCCACATTTAAAAAGCATAATTTTTAATTGCTTCATATACGACTTGAATAAAATATGAAAATACCAAGACCCTGAAAAGGAAAAACATCCTTGAAATAAAATCCAATTCCTGAAACAATAATTTCCCACAAAATTTCGCACTAGAAAACGAGAATGCAGAAATTCTCCTCTGTTTCAAGAATCATCCCCTAGACCCAGTATTTCCGCAGTCCTCGTTTTCTATCCATTGAGAGCCACGTCAGAAACGTAGTTCCTGTACATAATAAAGGTGCTATGAAAAATAGACGTCCATAATTGCGTTAAAGCCGCTACCAAGTTCGGTCTTTAATATCTCACCCACACGGTCGAGAGAACTGGAGACAGAAAGACAGAAAGACAAAGAGAAAGAGCCAGGCGAAGTCGAGGACAATTGGATTATTGGTCCCACCCCTTGAGCCAGCGACGCGAGAAAGAGACCGAAAGGGAGACAAAGAGCTTGGGGTGGTTTTGGGGTGGTAAAGGTAGAAGTAGGTACTAGCGTCTCTAGATTCCAATTAAAATTTTCTTCTCTAAAAACAGAAGAGCCTGCCCGAGGATGAATGGATGAAACGAAGTAGGTGGAATGGGTTCTAACGGACTGAGAAGGGGGGAGAGAAGGGGTGAGTTTGACTTGAGTGGAAGGGGGATGCGGAGTCACACGAAAATGGGAGGGAGAAGTGAACGTAATTAAAGAAGGGGGCGGAACACAGCCCCTGTACACTTATTTCAGATACGGAAAATATAGGGTGGAATGGGGCTCGGAGAACTCCAGGGGACGCCGGTGAGGCGAAGAACGACTGGGGGTTGAGGGGTAAGACTTTGTTGTTTCCACGACATTTTCCTGTGCTTCCTCCGCCAGCCTGTCGTTCCCTTCGCGCCTGCTGTTGCCCCTCAAAGAACGCCCAGAATTCCGTTTTCCACTTTCGTCTTATTTGCGTCCCTCTGGCTGTTTCCAACATTCGATTCGGTAGCATTTGTATACCCGAGAGCAAATGACGTAACTCTTTGTATTCAGAGGAAGAATGATGTATTTGTGAGATTCGAGGAAAGTTTTGGTCAAGGATTTCTTTTTTACTCAAGAGTTTTATGTATATTAAGTTTTATCGAATTGTTTAATAACCCGATATAAAGTCACTAACTTTGCAGTATCACCGGAAAGTTTCGACCAAGTTCGCTCCTCACGTGATTCTGCGAGTTGCCACGCACGAGGATGTAAACATGCATACCTGAAGTGCCATCGTCCCTAACAATGGAAGACTACAAGAGACATCCGTGGACCAGAATAACAAATGTATATAACTAACACAAGCATATGAAATTATTTTAAACTTCATCTACAATAAATTACAGAACAAAATATCTGATAAAAATATAATTAAACGACTCCAGAAAAATCTGATTCAAAAGCTCGTATTTCAGAATGAGTCCCGTCTGGCTGACCACATCGGGCCTTTTCTACTGAACGAATTTCGTAGATTTTTCCGCTGATCATTTTAAAAGGTTTCAGCTATCACTACACTAATTATAATTAGATACATTTAGATTCTAATTAGAAACAGTCGATAATTATCAACTGTTTCTGATACTTAATTACAATCAAAATAATCATAAATAAAAATTCTTTTAAATAACATCTTGTACTGAAAGAACATTTTTTCCTTCTCTGCCAACAATTTGTATGGTTCGATGTCCTGACGTCGCGAGAAAGACCGAGTCGACTCGGCTGTGGGGTAATAGGGGGTCATGGGTGGTTGGCGGCGGGTGTTGGTTGGGTGGGTTGGGGGGAGGGGTGACTCAGGAACTCCAGGCGGACGTAACTCCTCGCACCCGGCGACACGGCCGAGTCCAACGACGGGTCTTAAGACGCCTTTTCTCTGGCCGAGGATCGATATATGTGTGAGTGTGTCTCTCTATATATGTGTAACCGACAAGGGTGAAGGACGGGTGCAGGGATGGTAATGCCGGGAAACGAGCGGTCCGCCCCTCGGGGGCTGATATTTAAATCTCCCCTTTTCTAATTTCTCCCCTCTTGCCGCCCGACCACCCTTGCTCCTCGAGAGCACCTCCGCAGCTCACGAACCCCCCCAACACACCTTCTCCCCCTCCCCCTCCCACAGCTCCAACGAACGCGCCGGCCGCCATCATGAAAATATTAAGAACTCGGGAAAATGGCCGCCCCACCCGCGCGAGCTAAGGAAAAGCTCTCTGCCGCCGGTGCCGCCAACCTAACCCACCCCCGGACCACTCCTCACGCTGGGCAGGAGTGATGCTGGGGGTCGGTCGGGCTCCGGGTGCTGGGGGTGGGTGAGAGCACCGACTACGACGATCCAAGGGGTTGAGCACGCTAGACTTTCAGGCCAGAAACTCGTTTTCTCTCTTCTCTCTCCATCCACCCCCCCCCCCAACTCCCACCCACCATCTTTTCTCGTCCTCTCTACTTCCAACCCGTTTCTAACCTAACTTTGTTCGCCACGACCCCTTCTACGAGATTTCCAATTTTTAAGTTGAAAAGGGTAATAGAGTTTGCGAAGATTATTTTCTTTTTAATTAATTTAAGTTGGATTGAGTTCCGTAGTGATTAGGGGTAGTAGGGGTAATACGGTTTGTTTGCTCATTTTCTAGCAATTATTTTAGTATTAAATTGTTGGATTATCCTATGCAAGCACGACTTGTCTGCGAATTAATTCGTTTGGAGGTAGAAAGGCCAAAAGAGTGAATTGATCTGTCATATATTTTTTAAAGGATTCTCGTCAATTTAACGAGAATTGTTGAAAAAATGAAGTGAAATTGAGAAAAGAATGTTAGGATGAGACTCTCGGGATACTCAACTTTGACTTCTGGTAGAGTATACGTGTGTACAGTGGCAGGTTGAGTGGGGTGAGTTTGTCCCACATTCGGCTTGCTGTTCATCCCCTGTTCTGTAACATGTATGCGTGAGCAGACGCGTACGTGCGTACGTTCACGATTCTCCGGATTATCTCTGTTACGTTGGGTATGTCTGTGTGTAACGGCAAAGTATGCAAACGTATTTGTGTTTCCATCATGCAGAAATCAACGTGACGCAAATACATTTACATGATCTACAGGCGTTTGCAATACCTCGTTTCAAAATAATTTTCAAGTCATAATTAACCCTCCTCAACCGTTTAATTAAACGGTTTAATTAAACCGTTTATTATGAGGAAAACAAAGTATAAATTATAAACTTTCTTTAGAAGATGTTTTTCACTGGAAAATTATATATTTGAGTTTAGGAGATGACTCAGATTCTTTTGATAAAAGAGATATCTTAAGACTTGAGATTCCTTTCAGACCTCTTGTGTTATCGTTGAGGTAATATGTCTTCGTCAGCGGTCGCCATTTTGTTCGAAGGGGTTGGGGGATGGTCTGGGATAGAGCGATTAAGAAAATGAAGATAGATACTATAGGATAAAGGAGCCTCGAGGAAGGCACCAACGTTGGTAGTCCAAGGGAAGAGTATGGTAAGAGGGAGCAGAGTGATCAGCAAGAAATAGCTTAGAAGAGGGCTTGATCGCGCGGAAGATTTCCAACACGTCTGCTTAATCATTCGGAATCATTTCGAAAGTACAACGATTAATTCGTACTATCTCCTTCAGGGGAAACAAAATTTCCTCTCACAGGAATTAAATCTATTTATTTTATTATGAAACATCTACATAAATCCTCCTCTTTAGATTCGAAAAGGATATCCTGTTCAAATCACTTACACTCAATACTTTTCTACTCGTATATAAATTTGCGACGTAGATTATATATGTATAACTTAATTTCGACGGAATCTTTCCAATCGAAGACTTAATCTAATAATATCTGAATTTCCTCCAGCGTCTTTCCTTTCGTTTCAGGCATGAAGTAAATACTGATTACAGGTAGGAGGAAAGAGGCAAGAGCATACATCCAAAATAGTCCATAAATATTAAACATCTCAATTGTACTTTTGTATCCACATATAGCTATAAACAGAAAAAGCTCTCCTGCTACGTAAGACAAGGACAATGCCGAACTTTTGACATCGACTGAAAATAACTCAGAAGAAAGCAGAACCATTGAAGTATTTATCCCAGCGCCCCACGAAATTTGGTAAACTATTAAAGCAACTAAAGGTATCCAGGAAATCGAAGTAAGATCATCAATTTCAATGTAATATTTTAAAAAGAAAAATAAACCTACGAAAAAAAGGCTACATGAACAGATTATCGCAGAAAATAATGTCAATTTTCTTCTCCCAATATAATCAACTAGTGGGGCTGTAGGCACAGCTCCTACAAGTACTATAAAAGTCAATATCACTGCCGAATACTGAGGGGCTATAGAAAAGCCGCTATAATTAAAAATTTCCTGACAATAAGCTCTAATGACGTGCATTCCAGACAGCATCAAGCCTGCTTTTAATAAAAGAATTATTATAAAACCTTTTCGAGCACGTTTACATTGAAATAATTTTAAAAGAGTCTGTTTCTGAAATCTCCTGGCTTCAATTACAGCTTCTTTCATTCTGGAGATTTCTTCTTCAATTTCCCTTGCATTTGTTGTTCCTCGCAGTCTTGAGAAACTTTCCACCGCTTCTTTTTCCCTATTGCATTTCAAATAAAAGTACGGAGATTCTGGCATAAAAGGAAAAATTATTATGAATAATAATGGCAGAGAAAGTAGAATCAAGTTCATTGTATCGAATGTAAGAAAAGCTCCACTTGAGACGGTAATTAAACCACCAAAAAGGTATGCTATATTCCCAAGAAAGATAAAAGATCCTCTGATATTTTTTTCTGAAATTTCACCTACGTATATTGCTTTAACAATTATGGCTCCCGCGTAACCAACGCCACCGATTAATCGGGCTGTGTAGAGTACGTAAATACTTCGTGCTAGAAAAATCAGGCACCACTGAGCTAATTGAAGTGAACCAAAGAAAAGCAATGTGTACTTGCGTCCTAATCGGTCAACAATTGGAGGATAGAAGAGAAAAGCCGTTATTGCACCCACATGAAATATTGATGTTACCAAAGATATTTGATCCGTTGTTATTGGGTACGGAGAATCCTTGCTTTCCAGGAAAGGCAAGGCTGGTGAGGTCCAGCAATCTGCTCCGGCATCTCCGATGTCGATTAAGGTCACTGAAAGATATTAAAATTGTCAGTTTTTCAAAACAGGAAGAGAAGACATATAATAAATAGAAGAGACAGTGGTCGATTGTATAATAAAAAATATTTAATGTGGAAGAAATTACTGCCTTTGTTTAAAAAAACAAATGATTGCAAATAGGAGATGAAAAAGAAAAATAGCTTTTATTTAATTACCAAGCACAGCTGCAGGATACTGCAGTTGCCATTTTTTCGGCTCTCGAATTCCTAGTTCTATTTCTTCTTTATTTGCATCTTGAAACTTCTCTTCATAGTCACTTTTCTTAATTGATAATAATTCCATAACATCAATTTCCACAACCAGTTTCTGTGGATTTAAACCATAAATCTCATCAGGAGTGCAAATGTTTGAGTAATCAATATTAATAAATCTGTCCATATAATTTAATCCTATGAGTGAAAATGCATAATTATCAAACGGATGACTGGAAAATCAATTTTCGTTAGTTTTGAATAGAAGAGGCCCTTACTCGTGAAGATTCTTTTTATTAAATCACTAGAAATTTCACATCACCTGTTAATTTATATTAATATTGGTGTCTCGTTTTATACACCACGGAAACAATGTGTTAGCATTGAGTTTAGATTAACAACTCAACTTGACTGAGGTTATATAAAAATGTGTCGTGTCAGGTGATCCGTTTACTGATAAATAACTAGTATGTAAAAGATAGCTCGACAAAATTGCGTCAAGGTCTCAAGTTTGACCACTAGCTTGACCACAAGGCACAAGCTTGAATTCTCATGTTGATAGGTTCTAAATTACAAGCAGATCTTCCTTTAAACATTCTAATGATTTATAAAATAGTACAATCCGTGTTTTGGGATTCTTGTGGAGTCTCAAACTTGATCGAATTCAAAGTACAAATATTAAGATTCAGAATCTTATTCGAAAATCATAATTATAAAAATCTTCAAATATAAAATATAAAGTAAAGAATTACGTAATACTAGGAGTTTTATTTATTAAAAATCTAGATATCTCGCTCCTATTATTACCGAGATGAATGTCCTCAATTCAGAAGTGTTACGTAAAAATAAATAGCCAAATCTGTTATTCGTTAATGAACTATTGTAACCTGTCAATAAAATAGGAAATGTATTGTGTATCGATCGAGTGTTACTTTACGAGCATGTGTCGCGTCTATTTACATTCCTCACGTAGTATTGAGTATGTTCAGCGAGCAATAAAAATGAATCGCTGAAAATATACCATTCCATGAAACTCTCTACCGGGTCTATAAGTACACGGCAGCTATTGGACCGCTCGAAGCACCGGGCAGAGTGCTGAAGAAGTGCAAGGGGAAATATGGTGGCGTGCCTTTCATCTTTTTATGGGGCACTTAAGAGGGGTATCCATGGCAACGCCCGGAGTCGTATCAGGGGCAATCGTAAAATTAAGTAATGAGAAGATAAGAAAATATCATCTTGCTACCCCTCTCTCTTCCTATCCTTCTTTCTCTTTTCCACCCTTTCCTATCGTTCCCTCTTCTCCTGCCTTGCCTATCCTTGCCTCCTTTTCCAACTTTCAAATATCTTTAACATTTTCTCTCCTTCCCTCCGTTCCTATCTTTATCGTCTTTTTCTCTCCTTTCCCCTATTTATCTCCTTTCCTCTATTTATCTCCTTTTCTCCTCGTCTTTTGGATGGCCGGAACAACCCCGGTGCCTTCAGGCGGTTACCAGCGGTTACCGGTGATGGTACCACTGGTAGACTGGTAAAGTGGTTCGAGCTTCGAAGGCAAGGGGTGAGTTGGGGGAGTTCAGGGGGAAAAATGGGTAAAGTTTCAACCGACCCTCCTCAACCCAAGCATTGGAGTTGGGTGGAGAGGAGGAAGAGAATTTTCAGATAAACGAGGGCATTCTCTTCGAAATTATGCCCCACCTTCAACTACGTCTCCGCCGTTGCTACCACCCCCCGTCTACAAGCACCCCCAACCTCCTACCAGCAGCCACCCTCTTTCCCAGCGGGAACCATTTTTCATAAGCTCGTTACGGCTACGACGACGCGACGCGAAGCTGGGGTAGTTTCGAAATGAAGTACACTGACTATGTACACCCTCACTATAGGTGTTTATATATAGTACACTATGAGTTTCCTTCTAGAATAAGGCAAAATCAGACCAAAGACTCGTTTCGCTTCTTGGTTGTAAGAATGGAACTGATCCTCAATTGTCACGGAAATAATTCCGTTTCAAGTCTTGCGCTGATTGTAAAAAGTATTCTCGATGTTTTAGAAGTTTGTAGAGAACTTTCATTACTTTAAAGTGTAAAGCTAAAGCTGCAGATGTCTAACGTGAAGTTACCACTAATTTATTACTCCTTTCGATTGCCAAACCAACACCAATTTATAATGTCCTAAAAATGGAACTAAAAACCGTTTCTTTTTATTCTTGCGGCGGCTTGTCAGTATTAATTGTTTTTTTAATTCTAAGTAACAAAATGCTTTCTTAAGGGAGGTTTTTGTTTGTTTTTTACTCTAAAATATCATCAGTAAATAAAAAAAAACGGGTTCTGTACTTTGGTACATATATTTGTTTATAGTATATCAAGAATATCCAAATGAAATTAGTCTAATCTCAAGAAGATATAATTCGAAATCTCCTAATCCCTCCTTGATTAAAATTCAATCTCTCCTGGCAGAGGAGAAGCAAGATTGGAGTTTTTTACAAACTGAGTTGCTCCATTGAGTAGGTAAAGTCCCTCTAAAAGAGGAGAGATTGGAGTAACATTCGACATTAATGTTTTTGCCGGCGGTTTGCGGTGGGGTAGTAAACAAGTGATACACCCCCGCATCCCTGGCTCTTAGTCAGACGGGGATGCTGCCCTCACACTCGACTTTGTGCTCTTCCTCTCATTCTCTCTTCCTCTCATCCTTCGCTTTCTTCTCTTCTCCTCTCATATCCTCTGTATACCGGATACGGTCGCACATACGTGTAACACCTCGTCGCTCTACCCTCGTAACATAATCGTTCCACTGAGAGAACTTAAAAAAAGGAGACACTTTACGCCCGCTCTCTGAAATATGTACCACTTTAAAGAACAGCCTCGGTCGCAAATGGACATGCGACGGTAATAAAAACGAGTAAAGGACGTATTTTCACGTTACAAAGTATCGAGGGAAAGCAGAAAAACGAGGGATAACTCTGTTGATGTGATATGTCGTTTACGTTGTGGGAAATAAAAAGATTTTTTATTTCGCGCACATTCTCAGTCTATGGAGGAGATTTCATAATTAAAATCTGTAAATTATAGTCTCTTTACGTGGATCTCGAAGATTTCCAAGATTTCTTAATTTAACAATAACTACATCAATAAATTTAATTTAATGGGATAAATTAAAAGCTGGTATCATCGGCTGTTTCTCTTCCATTAATAAGAATGCATCGATCCTCAAAGTATGATTACATAATGAACGATTACGAAACATGTGATCACCGGTTTTGAGACACGAAAAGCATTCCAGAATTCCATGTTTAACGTTCCCTGCAGTCAAACAAGCGGGCAAATGATTGCACCGTAATGGCGTTTCTCGAAAAGTTTTATGGTCTGCATTTTGAAAGTTCGCGATGCTGGTCTCGCGGAGTTTAAGGTGGTAGTTCGCCCAGCAGTAAATTTTCTCTGAACGAGTTAAAGGCCGCGGGCGAGCGAACGCCTCCACCACATATCTTTCTACCATCTTCTATCAATAGTTCGTGCCTGGCGTTCAAGAACTTTCTTGGAAACTTCTTAACGATAATGGAACACTTAAACGGCCTCAATTATGGTCACCAATATTATAAGGACTTATGTCCCGACTTCCTCCCCTCACCACAGATCGTATTCAAATTTTCAAAGAAAAAAATGTCAAGTCTTTTGAAGTAACTGAAGAGAATTAATAAAGTTATTAATAAATAATAAAGTTGAGAAGAAGACAATTGAGAGAACAGGGATACGATTACAGTAGGAATGGCGTGTCCAACCCTTTGGAGATCCCAAAGCAACCCTCGTACGTACTTACATACGTCGTGAGGACTCTCTGTCTTTCCGCGTCTCCCACCCCCGGTGGCCCCCGCCCCCAACCCCCCATGCAAGGCCGCACGAGAGCGGACGTAGTATGCAGATTTGTGAAATAAATGCCTGAAAGTTTCACTATAACTCTGAGCGCAAAATCTCCAGCTCGTCCTCTCTCCAACCCCTCACCCCAACCCCGGAACACACTCACACACTTGCAGCTTTAACCAAAGAGCACCAGGGAGCCGCCACATTATTTAGTGCTTCCGCGTCGTCCGCGGAAAATGGGCGGAAAATCTACCGGAAAAACCGTCGTGCACTGGTCCCAGCCAAGATGGTGCCCAGGAAAAAAGATGCCACCCTTGAATTTAGGAGTTAAGGATGCTGTAATTATTATTTTCTTCTACGCGAAGCTGGGAGAATGAGTTGGAAACATTTATCAGAAAATGGGGATGGGAATTGGGGTTGGAGAGCGGACGTAGTATGCAGATTTGTGAAATAAATGCCTGAAAGTTTCACTATAACTCTGAGCGCAAAATCTCCAGCTCGTCCTCTCTCCAACCCCTCACCCCAACCCCGGAACACACTCACACACTTGCAGCTTTAACCAAAGAGCACCAGGGAGCCGCCACATTATTTAGTGCTTCCGCGTCGTCCGCGGAAAATGGGCGGAAAATCTACCGGAAAAACCGTCGTGCACTGGTCCCAGCCAAGATGGTGCCCAGGAAAAAAGATGCCACCCTTGAATTTAGGAGTTAAGGATGCTGTAATTATTATTTTCTTCTACGCGAAGCTGGGAGAATGAGTTGGAAACATTTATCAGAAAATGGGGATGGGAATTGGGGTTGG